>JAAEAF010000081.1:0-53654 GCA_011037195.1 Triatoma infestans
AAAGGGGAGGGAAGTAAACCCTACGCTATCCAAAGCCCCCTCGGGCCCATATAGCTACCCCTAAAGAATACCTACCACTGGGACTAGAACAAAAATCCAGGCCCAGGGTTTAACCATCTAAGTTTCACCACAGACCGAACAAATCGGACCAAAACCTTAAAAGGACACAGCTTAAGATCCTCTACCGACATCCTATTCCGGCCGAAGGTCCTAAACCTAATCTCCTCACAACCCAAACAATTCGTCATCAAATGCATGGGTGTTTCCTCCTCAGTTTCACAAACCCTACAAAAAGGGTCAGGCACAAGTCCCATTATATAGAGATGTCTCCTTAAGCCACAATGCCCAATGAGGAATCCAACCAGATACCTGAGGGAGGTCCGTGAAAGACATCGGACCCCACTACTCAAAGCTCCGTCCGGGCCCCCAATGAGCATTTTAGACTGCCGACAACCCACTGCACTCATCCATAAGGATGAGTGCTGTGAGGTCATCCACGTCTGAAAGCCCGACAAACATGTGCCAGAAGACACACCAACAGCAGGCTCTGGACCAATGAAAGGGAGAGAGGCACCTAATTTGGCAAACCTATCCATTTCCTCGTTCCCAAAAATCCCATATGACCTGGAACCCAGACCAGAAGCACATCCTTTAATGAAGAAAGATCTTTCAGTCTTCTAGAACATTCCAACACCAATCTGGAAGTGAAGACACATGAATTAAGCGCCTTCAACGCAGCCTGGCTATCCGAGCAGATACAAACACCTTTTAAATTAGTGTTACGCACCCTCTCATCCAAAATACAGCAAAGAATTGCATAAACCTCAGCCTGGAAAACGGTGGCCCACTCACCAAGAGGCGCTACCAAATGATCTCCCGTCTCAAATAGACGGCAGCCCCAGACCTACCATCCATCCTGGAACCGTCCGTGTAGCATCGGAGATAGTTCTCCGGAATCACACCAGACGGACCCAGGGTTAACCAATCTTCCCTAGAAGGCAACCTAACCCTGTAGGAATGACCAAAGACAAAAGTCTTCAAATTCCTATCAGAAGGGAAACCTGTAATGGGAATCCTTAAAAGCATCTCACGATAAATGGTAGAATAACCATATCGCTTACCCTGCCAAAAACCTGCCTGTTTAATTCTATAACAGGCTTTCATTGCCTGGTTTTTCACCTCCACAAAAAGAGGTGGAATCCCTAACAAAGTCTCCATAGATGCGGTCGGTGTAGTCAGAAACGCTCCAGTCACCGCCATACAAGCCAAGCGTTGGACTTCTTCCAACAGCTGCCTAGCAGATCGTGTTTCAATGCGACGCCACCACACCAAAGCCGCATATACTAATGTAGGTTTAATGACCATACAATAAATCCAGAACATCATCTTGGGAGTGATTCCCCAGTTCCTACCTACAACTCTTCGACATTGCCAAAAGGAGATTATCGCCTTTTGATGTTGTGTCTTAACATGTTCCGACCAGTTCAATTTACTGTCGAGAACTACTCCAAGGAACTTCACTGATTTGCTTACCTGTATGGAAGTACCTAACAACCTAGGAGGTGTAAAACCTACTATCTTCCTTCTATGAGTAAATAGAATTGCCTGGGTCTTAGGATTAATAGAAAGACCCTTATCCTGTGTCCAACAATATACCATATTAAGGGCGCTTTGCATTGGGTCCGAAATAGTGGACAAACAGCGCCCTAACAATAAAATAACACCATCATCGGCATATGCTTGCACATAAAATCCGGATGAATTCATCCTAACCAAAAGGTCATCCATGACGACGCACCACAACTTAGGTGAGAGACAACCCCCTTGAGGGCACCCTCTCCCCACTTGTACTATCATGGTGCGCCCGCCAAGGGAAACCTGTATAACCCTACTCCTAAGATAGACACCTATCCAATTGATTACGACGGGGCGTATACCTTTTCGTACCAAGGCATCTTCTAGAGCATCAAACGATACTCTGTCAAATGCCCCCTCAACATCAAAGTAACACCCTAGGGCATATTCTTTAATTTCCAAAGCAGATTCTATCCTTCCGACGAGACAATGTAATGCAGTCTCTGTCGACTTACCCACAATATAAGCATGTTGGTTAGGATGGAGTGGATGATCCCTTAATGGGCCATCAGTAATATACCTATCCACCAACCTTTCCAAAGTTTTCAAGAGGAAAGACATAAGACTAATGGGTCTAAATGCCTTGGGGTCGGAGTAGTCATTTCTTCCCGGCTTGGGAATAAAGACTACCCTTACTTCTCTCCATAATGTTGGTACATAACCAAACATCAAACATCCTTTAAACAATCTTAACAATACCTTCGTCAGCACGTCCCCACCCTTTTGCAACAGACAAGGATAAATCCCGTCCGGTCCAGGTGACTTGAAAGGTGAGAAACTTTGTACTGCCCAACTGATTCTATCATGTGTGACTACCTCATCTAAGGTGGATACATCTTCAAGGTCCCATCTCCTTCCACCCACCAAAGACGAAGCAGCATTTAAACCAATATTATCCGGGAAGTGAGTATCAAGCAAAAGCTGCAGTGTCTCCCCTTCCTCCCTGTAAAGGAACCATCAGGGTATCGTAGGGTACCTAACTGACTGTCTCTATCCTTACTAAGAATCCGTACCAATCTAGATGATTCCTGGAACGAATTTATATCCTCACAAAAGGATCTCCAGGAATTCCTCTTGGCTCTCCTCAGAGCATATTTATATGCTCTTTTAATACTGTTATAACTATCCCATGATTCCGAAGAATCAGCAAGGACAGCCTTCCTGTATGAGCCCCTTACCTGTCTCCTTAGTTTTTCCAACGAAGAAGACCACCAGGGATTCTTACTATCCTTAACCACCTTGGGAGGACAAGACTCCTCGAATGAGGATCTAATGTGTTCATGAGAATACCAGCCTCCCTAGGCTTGCCTAGAACGAGAATGTGTAATGGTGGCAGATTGAGGAGGACTTCCAACGCCGCAGTCGGGTGGTCTTCATGGCCCCCGTGGAACCCAGGCATGCTCGCCTTTGGATCCCACCAAGCCTTTCCACCGCCCCCTTCTGCAGCGTTTTGGTCCACCAAACTACCGACCCATATGTAACCATGGGTCTGATGATCCTGGTGTAGATCCATAGTGACAAACTTGGGCGCAAGCCCCAGTTTCTCCCACAAAGCCGTCTGCATCTATTAAATGACGCATCGGCTCTGTGAGAAATTTTGTCAATGTGTTGATTCCAAGTGAGTCTTCGGTCGAAAGTGTCACCAAGGTACTTAGCCTCCGTTGCAAATGGAATCGGGGTGTGCCCAAGTAATGGAGGCCTAAGGCCTTCCAACTTGTGGCGCAATGTGAAAGAAACTATTATGGCTTTGTGGGGGTTTCCCATGACCAGATTAAATAGAACAAATTGGTATCTTAGTAATCGAGTATTACATACTGAATCTCTTCCGAAATTATGGTCTTTGATTGGATGCGACTCATTCATAAGAAAGGGGATCCCCATAACCCTTATAATTACCAAGGAATTGCTGTTCTTAATACGGTCACAACAAACTTTTACAAGTATTTTATATAGTAGACTTTACAATTGGTTTGATTTTCATCATATGATACCCGAAGAACAGATGGGGTTTAGGAGGAACAGAGGATGTCGTGATTGTGTCTTCACGCTGGCTGCGGTTATAAATATTGCTCTTAGGTTAAAACGGAATAAAGTCTAAGCTGTATTTATATATTACAAAAGAGCATTCCATTCTATTGTTCATAAGAAATTGTGGCTTAAACTTTATAATTTGGGGTTAAGCCGTAAGATTTTAAATTTAATTATAAATCTTTACGAGAATGCTTCCATGATAGTTTCCGGTAGTGAATCCGAGTCAGCAGAAATACCTATATCAGAGGGTTTGCTGCAGGGAGAAATATTGCCCCCCCCCCTCCTGTTCTCAATGTATGTTTCTGATATTGTTGATTTTTTTTACCGTCCGCAATTCTGCAGGCCTTACAGAGACTCCAACTATCTCCAACTTATATTGCTGCTCAGAAAAACTTAAGCTTATTGGAAGAATACTGTGTCGAAAATTGCCTCACTGTTAACACTGAAAAGATATTTGCAGGAATTTTTTCTAAAGGATATAATTTGTCAAATGCTAAAGTTTTAAAATATGGTTCTCACATTATCGGTTATTCTCAAAGTTTCGTCTACCTGGGGGTTCCATTTTCTTCATCAGCCAAATTTCTCAAAGCAAGTGAACATTTTCTGTTGGCTAAGAACGCAACAGCTTCATCCGTGCTCAGGTCGTGCAAGAGTGATAGCTGGGAGACAAAAACTAATCTGTACGATTCTATCTCGGAGAGTGTATTATTATTATATCTTTCTGAGGTTCGGGATGCTGAACATAGTAGTGTAGTTGAAAGAGGCCAGATTCGTTTTCTTAAGCAATTCTTATGCCTTTCTAAAACGACACCGGACTCGTAGTAAGAGAAAGTATTGTAATTGTGTCAAATTTTCGATATAGAGTTTTTCCTAGAAATATCCATTTTGACGTCCCCTGAGTCCAAAAAAGTGGTTTTTAGAAAATGGTGGGTGTGTGTCTGTGAACAGCATAGCTCAAAAACGAAAATATATGGTCACACTTGGGTTAGTTTTAATGGCTCTTATAGCGAATTCTCCATGGCCAGATTAAATAGAACAAATTGGTATCTTAGTTATCTCCTTGCTTTGATTTTTTATGTGAGATTCTGGGGGAACGACCTGTAGCGTTAAGCTTCCCTATAAAGTACCACTTGAGTACAAAGTATGGTTCTAACACCTATCTCAATATACATTAGAAGTATTAATAGAATTCCAAATATGTAGAAAATCAGTTTACTAAAAGTGCGACTTCTGCCTGGGTAGGGGTTTGACCTGTGTTAGGACAAAAGAGTAGTATTTGAAGTTTAAAGAAAATGTGTCTTTCTATTTAGTCTTGTGCTAGAGAAGGAAAGGATTAGCTCAGTGGTAGCGCGCTGGACTAGCAACGCGGAGGTTCCGTGTTCGAATCCAGCATGCTGCCCTTAGATTTTTTCTTCATAGTTTTTTCTACAATTCACTGTCCGGTGATTGTCAGTGTTCTTTGTAGCTAGAGAATACTGCTTGGGAGGCGGCAGTGCACTGCTGAGAACGTTCCAGGGGGCACAATAGATCTTTCAATAGATCGTAATGCAATAATCCCCTACAACAATTTACAACTAATCTTAACTATTTACAACTAACATAAGACCTCACAATAAA
Organism: Triatoma infestans; assembly: GCA_011037195.1. Classification (NCBI taxonomy): domain Eukaryota; kingdom Metazoa; phylum Arthropoda; class Insecta; order Hemiptera; family Reduviidae; genus Triatoma; species Triatoma infestans. The sequence goes on from JAAEAF010000081.1 coordinate 5,284, forward strand.
ATTTTAAACAAAATCGATCAAACAGATAAATTTTTCAATTTTTTTTTTTTTTGCGATATTCTCAAAAACGGAAACTACATCGTTTATTTAAAAAATACTTCCGGGGAGAAAATCATTTAATGAGACTTTAAGGAGAGTGGTGGGGTTATAGTTTTCCTCTAAAGTGCTATTTTAGTTTATTATAAAATCCTATCATCTAAATAATAATAATAATAATAATTAGAATTAAATATGTGATATGTGATATGTGTGTGTGAAGAAACTCGGATGACCGAAAATGTGTGTTTTTACTGAAAAGTATTACTTACTCTTATTCCTAGTAATCAGGAAGTATTGTAATCGTATCAAATTTTGGATATCGAGTTTATACCGGAAATACCCGCTCTGAGGTCCCCTGAGTTCAAAAAAGTGATTTTTAGCAAGTCTCTCTCTCTCGCTGTGTGTGTGTGTGTGTGTGTAAACAGCATAGCCCACAAACGAAAAAATATAGAAAGTTGAAACTTGATATTCCGTTTAGGGATCACCATGGGATCTGACAGTACGTTATCTGTCAAAAATTCCTCAACCGAAAGTACCACTTTACTAATTTTTTTTTTTTTTACTTTATTTCGATTTTCTAAAAAATGGTTTCCACGATTTTCTTCAAACTTGGTATATCAACTACATATACAAGGAGCTACAACTTTTATTTGAAACATTTCTCTGGAAAAATTCATTAAAGGGTACTTTTGGGGGGAGGGATGGGATTGGGTTTTCATTTAAAGTGCTATTTCAGTTTATTAAACAATTCTATCAGCTAAATAATGTTAATTACAATTAAACAGGTTGTTGAATTTCCGAGTTTAAAAAAAAAATCTGATGACCGGAAGTGCGTTTACTTTACCACTTTACAAAATGATTTTTTTTCACTTTATCGCGATTTTCTCAAAAATGGCTCCGACGATTTTCTTTAAACTAATTATATAAACTAAACATACAAAGATCTATAACTTTTATTTATAACATTTCTCTAGGAAAATTCATTTAAGGGCACTTTTAGGGGATGGGTGGGGTTATATTTTTCTCTAAAGTGCTCTCATAGTTGATTATACAAATTCTATCATCCAAACAAAATTAATTAGTAATAAATAGATGGCCTAAATTCTGTGTTTAAAGAAAATTAGTAAACCGGCAGTGCATTTTTTACTGAACAGTTTTTTTTTTTAATTTTTGCAGTTTTCCCCGTTAAAAACATTGACCCCAATTTCATTAAATTTGGTATATTAACTATAAAATTTGTCAATTACAATTTTGTAAACTACAAAGTGAGAGAAAGTTGTGTGAGGGGTTTTTAAAAACCAGATTTTTTTTTTTTCGTAATACGTCATAATAATAATTTTTGTTTTTTTATGTTTAATATGCGAAGAAAGCACGTAGATTATTTCAAGGTTCCATTAATTTTTATCGGTCCAGTAATGTACCAATGATATAATCATTAAAATTCTTTATTATAAAGTGTGAAATTGTATTTTAGTTTTTATATATCTATATATAATATGATGCATGAATCCGGAACGAAAAAAATAAAAATAAAACAAAAACTAAATAAATAAACAATAATATGTGAAATCAGTTTCTATCAAAATTATAATTATTATTACAAGAAGAATATCTGTAGATTTTGAATGGAAGGAACAAATGGAAATATTAAAAAAACAATTAGTGATTTTTTTCAATATTTAGAAAAACTTTCAGTGATTTTTTTACAATATTTTAACTGTATTTTAGAGAAGTGAAGTGAACTTAGAATCTATTGAGGGAGCTATTAAAGTGAGGTCAATGCTATTGCAAGACAAAGGGCAAGTAAAATTTTATTATAACCTGGTATGAGGTAAATCATATTATATAAGGACCTGTTCGTCTTATAACAGTCCCTTCAAAACGTCACTGCCGTTTGTTTAACATTTATGTTAAAAATCAAGCTAGTAAAAAGAATATTTAGAGGCGTGAGTTTTTGTAATATTTATAAGTTCTAAATTGAATTTTGAGGTTCGGTCATACAAAGAACTTTTTTTAAATTTCTACCGACATTTCGGCAAATTTATTGCCTTCTTCAGGGTCTGTACATCATAGTCTTTATTTAGTTTATTTATATAGTTTATTTAAAAAACATTTTATTCTGGAAATATTTAGTTTAAGTTCATATTTTATGTTGTTTCTATTTTTTATTGATTTGTATTTAAACCTTTGTACAGACCCTGAAGACGGCAATAAATTTGCCGAAACGTCGGTAGAAATTTAAAAAGAGTTCTTTTGTACGACCGAACCTCAAAATCCAATTTACAAGATTTAATACAGCGGTCGTAACGAACAAAAAAAACATCAATATTTATAAGCTTATTTCATTTATATTGAAACATAGGGAAGGGATTAGCTCAGTGGTTAGCGCACTGGACTTCCACTTGGAGGAACCGGGTTCGAATCCAGCTGTACTAGCCTTAGATTTTTTTTCTTCCTAGGAGCCCCTACAGCTCACTGTTCAGTGATGGACAGAGTTGTCTGTAACGAGAGAACACTATCCGGAGAAGGGCAGTGCACTGAGAAGTCTCCGGCCGCCAATGACCATAGATATTGACGCGCCTTAAATTAAAAAAAAAAAAAAATTATATTGAATGCAATAAAATTAAGTAAGGCCCCCAGTACATAACCAAATCGCTCCTGAAATGTTGAAGTACATGAGGTTTAAAAGAGAAGAAAGACTGCTTAATATATTCAACCTTATTTGGAAAAAGAAAATTACACCATCGGATTGGTGAAGTCTCTATAATAGTTCATATTTATTTAAAAAAGATGAAAATCGGGAATGTAGAAATCATAGAGGCCATATCGTTACTCTTCGTACCATCCAAATTGTATCCCCAAGATTCTAAAGACGAGATAAGGAGAAGCAGTAGAAGGTCAAATGCAGGAAATATAATGCGGATTCAGAAGTAAACATGTGCACGCAAGATCTTATCAGACAAGCTAGTGGAAAGGCAATAGATAAGGGTTTCATAAATTTTGCGTATGTTTGTCGAATTGAATTTTGCATTTTTTTGCTACCAAGAAGTAGTAAGTAGGGAGTTAAGTACCTGTCAGTTAAGCAGTTTTTTTTTTTATTTTTATTTTAACATCTGTGGTTATTGACGCTCGGAGCCTTCTCAGAGCACTGCCGGCCTCCGGACAGTGTTTTCTCGATACAGACAACACTGACCATCACCGGACAGTGAGCTGTAAGAGGCTCCTAGGAAGAAAAAATCTAAGGGCAGTACAGTTGGGCTCGAACCCGGGTCCTCCACGTGGGAGTCCAGTACGCTAACTATTCCCTTCCCTAAGGTAGAGTAGTGATTATACTGTAATCCAGTAGAGCGCATGAAAAACATTGAACCAACTGAATGTAATATATGAAAATTTAATGCCACAAATTTCCGCACAATTATTCAAAATCAATTTTTGGGGGGGGGAGATATTACAAATAAAAGGTTGCGCTTATGACGTTTACGAAAAAAAATCCAGAAACCTCAAAAAAGCATTTTTGGTTAATCGATTTTCTTTAAATTTGGAATTCTAGTAACGCTTTTATAATGTGTAGATAATATTATACGAGTGGTAGAGAAGTGGTGACCCTGACTGTCTCTGAACTGCTGGGAAAGAAAAGTTCTCAGAACGATATATGGTACGATAGTGGAAAATGGGTCATTCCGTATCAAGGAAATATGCCGAACTGAAGAATTCCTTTTGATTGGATTTGTGAAGATCGGAAGGTTATCCTGGCTGGGTCATTTACACAGGTTGGATGCAAACCGCGGCCCAAGCATATGAAGAATATCCGCGTGGTAGAAGACCACGAGGAAAACCGCATTTGCGATGGCTACATAGACGTGGAAGAAGATCTTCAGAAATTGGGCGTCAGACAGTGGCGGAGGAAGGCTGAGGATCGTGAAGCTAGGGAAAATCTTGTTGCAGGAGTCCAAGGTCTTTTATGGACTGTAAAGCCGTGGAGTGAGTGTTGAAGTGATACTCCAAACCATAAAGCAATATTTCACGGGCTACGGGGAGTTTAATTCTAAGCTCCATGAGCTGGATGATTGCAGTGGGTTGTCGGCAGTCTAAGATACTCATTGGGGGTCCGGACGGAGGAGCTTTGAGTAGCGGGATCCGATGTCTTTCACGGACCTCTCTCAGGCATCTGGTTGGCTTCCTCACTGGGCATTGTGGCTTAAGGAGACATCTCTATACAATGGGACTTATGCCTGACCCCTTTTGTAAGTTTGTGAGACGGAAGAGGAAACACCCATGCATGCATCTGATGACGGATTGTTTGGGCTGTGAGGAGATTAGGTTTAAGACCTTCGGCCGGAATAGGATATCGGTAGAGGATCTTAAGCTATGTCCTTTTAAGGTTTTGGTCCGATTCGATCGGTCTGTGGTGAAACTTAGATGGGTAAAACCTGGGACTAGACTTTTGTTCCAGACCCAGTAGTTGTTATTCTTTAGGGGCCCAGGGAGGCTTTGGATAGCGTCCAGGGAACAATTATTATTCCCGTACACTTTTAACATTCTTTCATGGATTTCACTACCTTTGCTACCCTCTGCAACTACAAATCTAATCACTGAGCGTTGTTCTTCACCGAAGTGCAATGCTCGAGCATACTGGCCATTGTTAACTGAATATATTTGTGGTTATGCTTACCAAATACCGACTCTTGAATAGCTATGAGAAACTAAGTACAAGGATGCCAATTTGACGCACTGAAACTATTGTGTTGATTTTTAAACAAACCGTATCTGAGCTACAGCGATTTGTCTCGTTATTTATTGAATGACCCTCCTCATACTATAGCGATTTTTTCAGGTTACTAAAGAAAAACCTCACACAACTTCCACTTATTGTAGATAATCAAGTTTTTTTTTTTTTCCTAATTTATTATTAACTACTTTTGTGGTTAACAGTGAAAATATGTCGTCATATATTTACAATATCCCACAAACTAAATGGGCGTAAATACATTTTTTATTCTTCGTTATCTTGCTGTTACCGCTCTGAGAAGCTGACACTATTTTTTTATACAATCTATAAAATATTTATTTTGTCAATCCAATTTATCTTTTAATTGTTTTTTATTGTTGTTGTTTTTAAACGGTATATTATTACTTTTTTGAAAATAAATTATTTGTTAATTACTAATAAAATTAAACAATTTCCAAATAAAGTACCAATTTCCATTTATTTAAAAACGATCCTCTCATCTATATAATATAAAGTGTTTCCAAGATAAAATACTTGCTTCTTAAAGAATGATGGAAGAGTTTTTAATATATGGAAATTAATTTTTATTAATTGGACTAAAATTATGCATGTTAGAAGAATAAAAACAAATCAAATACTTTTAAAAATAAGAAAACAATGTTATAAATAAAAGAAATATTGGACGTCGTATAAATCCCATTTTGTTAAAATAACTTATTGATGTTTTGTTTAATGCGTTTGAATCGTATTTATATGCTCTTGATTTTATCTCGAAATTCAACCTGAGAATACGACAATAAGATTTTAGTCATAATCGATCAATCCGGAAGTACCATTTTATTCCTCTATGAATTTTGTTTTATACGGCGAATTTCTTGGAAACGGTTACAACAATTTTTCTTAGAACATAGTATTGTTTTCGTTTAATATACTATCTTATCATGAATATATAAATAAGAATTTAGCGAATTACCAAAATTCTGAGTTTGAAGGAAATCAATTGACCGGAAGTGCTATTTTACTGTACGTTTTTTGTTTGTTTGTTTGTTTGTTCAGTTTCCTGCAATTTTCTTGATAAAGATACCAACGAATTTCTTTCAATTAGGTATACAAATATAATGGGTATAAGAAGGAGAGAATTGAATTAGAATTAGAATGATTTAGGAGAGAACTCAAACCCAGGCACTACAGCCTCCCATTGAGGCTTATTTCCCAATCCCTCACAAAACCTAGTAGAGGAAGCCCCCCCTTTTCATGAGGTCCAGAACCTTCCCCACCAGTCCTTCTTGGAATACGATTTCCTCCGGTCTCAACGAACCGAAGATCTCGTACCGCAACCTACCGATTGCAACGCAATCAAACAGCAGGTGAGAGGCCGTCTCCTCCTCCTCCTGAAACAATCTACATAAGGGCTTTGAATCCACCAATCCCACCTTGTGCAGATGTTTCTTGAACCTACTATGTTTCTTCTTCTACACACCTCTGGCATGACCATTTTGCCGTGTTATGCCCCAGTACTTAGCCTCCAGTGACGATTATGCTCTCTCTGAGTCCATTCTCTCAAAGACGCCTTCGCCATACTTTTGACTATTCCCAGAACAGGTTCCGGCCCACAGAAGGGAGTATTCGCTCCCTCCCTGGCCAGTTGGTCGGCTACTTCGTGACCTTTAATCCTCTTTAGCCCAGGCACCCGAATACTAGCCGAACTTTGTTGTGCCGGGATAATGCCTCCAGGAAGTCTCTACACTCCCTGACCAGGGAAGAAGTAATTCTGAATGCCCGAAGTGAATATCTTTCTATTCCTAGAGTCCATACGCAAATTCTCCTCAGCACAGATCTTTATTGCATAAACTTCAGCCTGGAAAACCGTAGAGTATCCACGAGGACTCTCGCAATGCGTACCTCCGACTTAACTCCATATATTCCGGCTCCAGTTCCGCAGGCCATTTTGGACTCATCCGTGAACCAGGATCCCCCAGTTTGGCCCCGTTTTTCCCAACTTTCAGCCCACTCCGATCGTGACGTTAATATCACTTGGAAGGGGAGCTTAAAGTGGAATGTTGGACAGCACTCCTCCCCAGCCATGATGAAGATAGGGCCAGGGTCAATCTTCTGAATAATGTCCAAGTGCTTCGCTAGGGAGCTTCTTTGCTTCCACTGGCCATTGTTCATTAGTGTGCACGCGCTAGCTCTCGCCTCCGCTTGTATCAAAAGATGCAGCGGAGGCAACCCAACAGTACCTCCAGTGCAACCGTTGGGGCACTATAGAATGCCCTTGAAATCAGCAGGCAGAGAATTGGGTTAGAAAGATAAATAAAAACTGGAAGTAAAGCTGGACATTGTATAAAATAGAAAAGTAACACGAACTGCCTGGACGTTACACTTAATATATAAAATGATAGCGAGAGATTTAAAGTGAATAAACAGAAAGGTTGTTGACGCGTTGTGACTGCTGTATGAACTGTTGCAAGACTCCTGTATTTAAACAGATTCTCCCACTCTAGTCTGGCCTAAACTAGTGAGAGATACTGTCAATTTTTATATCTCTCTCTCCGGTTTAGATCCCTCTCTTCGGATCCTATTACACAAACTTCCTATCACTTTTATTTGAAACATTTTTCTGAATTAGTAGATATTAGACGGAGTTTCTCGAGGAGCCGGAATATTATTAAATTCGTTTCTTCATTAAATGTCGTTATTTTTTTCCCCCCCAACTATCCTTAAACCCAGTTAAATAGATATGAAACACTCACACAACTTTCTCTTAACTGCAGTTTACCAAATTGTAATTGACAAAATTTTATAGTTAGTATACGAAATTTAACGACATTCGTCGGTATTTTTAATGGAAAAAATCGTGAAAACTGAAGAAAAGAAAAAACTGTTCAGTAAAAATGCACTTCCGGTTTACTAATTTTTTTGAAAATCGGAATTTTGGCAATCTATTTATTTCTAATTAATTACTGTTTAGGTGGTTGAATTGTATAATCAACTATGATAGCACTTTAGGCGCTATGACACCACTTTTGGGGCCGGAACCTTTTTGTGGGATTAGCGACCAGTGTCTGTTAGAGGAACTTAAGAAGGAGGAGGAGACGAAGAGATCTCAACTCTGGTACTCCCTCCCCAGGTTGCGGCAGGCCAAGATCTGCTTGGGAAATTATAACCAACGGAGGTCGGAGGCCTGCATTGGATTGAGTAAGAACAAGCTCCGCGTACTTACGGGTTTCCTCACGGGGCATTGCCGACTTAGAGGACACCTGGCGAAGCTGGGCTTGGAAAGTGACAGCTCATGCAGATTCTGTGGGGAGTTGGAGGAAACTCCAATACATCTCCTAACAGACTGCGAGGCTGCCACTCAGAGAAGGTTCAGGAACCTGGGTAGCTACCAGGTGGAGGAGGGGGATATACCCTCTCTAGAGCCCGTCAGGGTATTAGGATTCCTCAGGGACCTCAACCTGATGGAGATATTGTAGAACGCATGTTCAATTGGGCATCCGTTCGGGTGCTATGGGCAAGCCTGTGGCACCCAGGGGGCATAGCACAATAGACCTGCTCAAGGTCGCAGTGCGTTGGCCCCCCGCTAAAAAAAAAAAAAAAAAAAAAAAATGATAGCACTTTAGAGGCAAAAACACAACGCTATCCCTCCCCCAAAATCCCTCTTAAATGACTTTAGCCAGGAGAAATGACTCCAATAAAAGTTGTAACTCATTAAATGAGTAGTTCACATTTCTAGTTTAATGAAAATTGTTGGGGCCATTTTTTTAGAGAAAATAGTAGAAAACTTAAAAAAATACATTTCAGTAAAAATGCACTTCCGGTCATCCGATTTTCTTCAAACTCGGAATTTTAAACAACACATATTTTAATTCTAATTAATATTATTTAGATGATAGAATTGTGTAATAAACTGATATAATTATCCTTAAATGAATTTTTCTCGGAGAAATATTTCATCAAATAAAAGTTGTAACTCTTTTGTATGTGTAGTTGATATGGTAAAGTTTAATGAAAAAAATCGTTGAGTTGTTTTCAAGAAAAATAAAAAAAAAATTCAGTAAACTGATACTTCCGGTTGAAAGATTTTTACGAAAACCTTATTCTCGGAAATGTCATGGTAGCACTTTAACGAAATATTAAGACTGAACATTCGGCGATTTTTCATTTTTGAGATATGCTGTCACTTACACCACACACAAACATACAGACCATTGCAAAAAAAATCACTTTTTTGGACTCAGGGGACCTCAAAACGAATATTTCCGGTGAAAACTTGATATCGAAAATTTGACACTACTGCAATATTTCTTTCTTATACTAATAGTACTATTTAGACTAAAATCATTGTGTCACGTTTCCCCAGCTATGGCTTTTAAACGATTCACCAAGTTTAAGCTTTTTGCGATTTTCAGTTTTGAGTTATACTCATTAAACACTCACTCATACATTCATGTGGGGAGGGTGATAGAAAAAAATCCACTTTTTCGAACTCTCAGGTCTCGTTAAAACGTGTCCTTTCCGGTAAAAAACTAAATTACGAAAATGTGACATGTATTTCAGTATATAAAAAATCTGGTGTGAAACACTCACACAACTTTCTCTTACTCCAGTTCTCAAAATTATAATTATTGACAAAGGTTACAGTTTGTACACCAAATTTAATGAAATTTGTCGAAAACTGAAAGAAACTATTCAGTAAAAGCGCACTTCCGGTTTACTTATTTCCTTCAAACTGGGAATTTTGGCCATCTATTTATTTCTAATTAATTTCATTTGGATGATAGAGTTGTATAATCAAGTATGATGCCACTTTAGAGGAAACTGTAACCCTACCCCCTCTCCTAAAGTGCCCTTAAATGAATTTTTCCAGAGAAATGTTTTATATAAAAGTTGTAGATCTTTGAATGTTTAGTTTATATGTGAAGTTTCAAGAAAATCGTCGGGGCTATTTTTGAGAAAATCGCAAAAAAGTGAAAAAATCATTTAGTAAAGTGTTAAAACAAAAGCACTTCCGGTTATCCGATTTTCCTCAAACTCGGAATTTCAACAACATATTTAATTCTAATTAACATTATTTAAATGATCGAATTGTGCAATAAACTGAAATAGTACTTTAGAGGAAAACCTAACTCCACCCTTCCCCCAAAAGTGCCCTTAAATGAATTTTTCCAGAGAAATGTTTCAAATAAAAGTAGCTCCTTGTATATGTAGTTGATGTACCAAGATTAAAGAAAATCATTGGAGCCATTTTTGAGAAAAACGCAAAAAAGTAAAAAAAAACTAGTAAAGTGGTACTTCCGTTTGAGGGATTTTGACAGATAACGCACAGTCAGATCGCATGGTGATACCTAAACGGAATATCAAGTTTTAGCTTTCTACGGTTTTTCGTTTTTGAGCTATGCTCTTCACATACACACAGACACCCACACACACACACAGACCATTTGCTAAAAACCACTTTTTTGGACTCAGGGGACCTCAAAACGGATATTTCCGGTGAAAACTCAATATCAAAAATTTGACACGATTACAATACTTCCTCTTACTAGGAGTAAGAGAAAGTAAAAAAACGCTTATTTGATTGACATTCTTATCCCAAACTGCTCAAACAATTCCAATTGATTGATTTTCATGAAATTTTGGTTTAGTTGGCCATAACATTGCAATATTAGCTTTCAGTTGAACTTGAACTTTACCCTGCTGACCTACTGAACTTTGAACTCAATGCTGACAATATAATTGTTACATTGAGACCTATACTACTGACTCAGAAAGGACGGGCAATGTAACTTGTATTTTTGATTACAGGGTATTCACATTAATACTGGAAATAGTAGTTAGAGATAAGTTCCAACTATTGGCTGCCCCCTTAATCCTTAATAACATTTCAAATAAATGTGATATAGTTTGTCAAGTTAATTGTTAATTTATTTTAGGGGTTGTAAGAATATAAACCTCTTCTTAACAGCCTTTTAAATTATATTTATCTTGAAATGAATTACATTTATTCTCGACTTTCCGGGACACTCTGCGTGTCCATTATCAAGGGAAGATTATTTGTTCACAATGTCTTTTACAATCTGAAATACAATTTATAAGTTTTTATAGTAGTACATTTAATAGAAATTTAAAATTTTTACTAATATGAATGTAAAAGTATTAGTAAAACAAATTAATATTACATCAAACAGCCATAAAATTCAACTAGGGTAAAGCTAGGAGAGATGACGCGGTAGAAGAGAAGATGCAGGCTTTGCTTCTCTTGTTTGCCACCACGTGGCGTCATGGAAGTTGAACATATTGCAAAAATTCTTCAGTTATTTTGTGTCTTCTTCTGTGTTCTAGGAACATTTATATGCATCAGCGTGTGTTTTCATAACGTGAATTTTCATAAAGCTTAGTAAATTTTTTTATATACTATATTAATTGTAATTGAAATGAAAGATTTCCAGCTGTTATTATAGTTGGACTCGTAGACATAGTGTTTATCAAGTTTCATGTAGATCAGCCATGTTACCTTCACAGAGGAGAGGTCTACTTACCTATGGTGCATCATCTATCCTACCATAGTAGGAGAGACGGCCAAATGTAGTGTACCTATTTGTATTTTGTTTCTGGAATAAATGAAAATGTCTTTATTTTGAAAAATAACATTTTTTTGCAGATAATAGTAGTTGAAATATGTTTTATAAGAATTACCTCTTTAATTTATCTCCTATATTTTAATATAGGGCATAACTTTGCGCTCCTAGCTTTACCCTATATGCAAAAAATACTATACTACTTACTATAAAACTTACTATACTACTTAAAAACTTACTACTTAAAACTTACTACTTACTTTAATACTTTACCCTTAGCTAGTGGGAACTCAAATATAAAGTAGTTAAGTAATTAAGTTTTAAATTAACACATAAAAAATCAACTAAGTACAACGCTAATTTAATAATATCATATTACAGACCTTAAAATCAACAAAATAAAAAAAAACATAATCTACTAATGTATAATATTCGTATAAAGAAAAAATCGATTTGGTACCACGTGGTTCCCAAATTCCAAAATCCAAATGAACTTAAAATACAACCAGTCTTAAGGTGAAAGTTTTTAACTACACAATTATTCATAATTACGATTAGTAACAACAGAGTTATAAATAAATTAATTAAGCAAAATTTGGACATACCTTGAGAAATTGGAAATAAGCTCTACATAATAAATAACATCTCCCCAATACAGGTTGGTATAACTAAAATTTGATGGACTTCATATTAGTAAAAATTTTAAATTTCTATTAAGTGTACTACTATAAAAATTTATAAATTGTATTTCCCTTGATAATGGACACGCAGTGTGTGTCGGAACGTCGGGAATAAATGTAATTCATTTCAAGATAATTATAATTTAAAAGGCTGTTAAGAGAGGTTCATATTCTTACAACCATAAAACAAATTAATATTACATCAAACAGCTATAAAATTCAACTATATGCAACATGCTAATTGTTAAGCTTGAAGTCATGTTGAAAAAAAAACAAAAACGAAACATATAAAGTAAAAAAGCTTGCAGCAAAGTTACTATATCTGGGGCTAACAGAATTTCTACAAAAATTTGAGTAATAATTAAGCTTCATATTTAATAATTATAAAATGGAATCTAAGTTTTGAAGGAATGATAAGCAAACTGAATCTTTAAAAATGATCTCAATCGTCAAAATGGTATGTATTTGGCGGATGTCATTGCTATGCGGTTACGATTAAAGTACAGGTAAAAGTGTGGACAATAAAAATTGCTAGGTCAAATAAATCAATACATCTTTACTATCGAATTTGCTTCAATAAGTATTACCCATACTCCCCGGATTCTAATACGCACTATAAATTTTCGAAAAATGATTATGTGGAGACTGGTGCAAATAAACACACTGCAACACTGCAGCATACCCAGAAAATAATTACAAAAAAAATTAAAGTTTTAAATTTAAATCGATCAGAGGGCGCCCACAATGTCCTCTTAGATATACAATTATATTTGTCTAATAACTATCACCTATTTTTTTTTATGGTCAGCCAAAGGTTGTAAACAATTTATTCTGTAAACGTTGTAATTTTGAAGGACGTTTCTTAATTTTTTTTTTTTTTTTTATATATATATATATTTTAATTTAAGGCGCGTCAACATCTATGGTCATTGGCGCCTGGAGCTTTCTCAGTTCACTACCGGCCTCTGGACATACAACACTGTCCATTACCGGACACTGAGCTGTAAAGGCTCCTAGGCAAAGAAAATCTAAATGCAGCATTTTAAAATAATCTGTTGTGAAACACTCACACAACTTTCTGTAACTCCTGTTCTCAAAATTGTAATCGACAAATGATATAGTTTGTGTAGCTAATATAACGAAATTCCTTGAAAAGTGACAAAAACTTTTCAGTAAATGCGCAACTTCCGGCTTACTAATTTTCTTAAAACTTGGAATTTTGGCCATCTATTTATTTGTAATTAATTTTGTTTGGATAATAGAATTATATAATCAACTATGATACCACTTTAGAGGAAGCTGTAACCCTACCCCTCCCTTAAAAGTATACTTAAATGAATTTTCCCAGAGAAATGTTTTTAATAAAAGATGTATTTCTTTCCATATTTAGTTTATATACGAAATTTCAAGAAAATCGTCGGAGCTATTTTTGAGAAAAACGCGAAAAAGTGAAAAAAACATTTAGTTTAAAGTGTTAATAAAACAAACGCATTTCCGGTCATCCGATTTTTTTCAAACTCCAAATTTCAACAACATATTTAATTTTAATTAATATTATTTAGATGACAGAATTGTCTAATAAACTGAAATAGCAGTTAAGATGAAAACTTAACCCCACCCCTTCCCCAAGAAGTGCCCTTAAATGAATTTTTCCGGAGAAATGTTTCAAATAAAAGTTGTAGCTCTTTGTATGTGTAGTTGATATACCAAGTTTAAAGAAAATCGTCGGAGATATTTTTGAGAAAATCGCAAAAACTTAAAAAAAAACAACTAGTAAAGTGGTACTTCCGGTTGAGGAATTTTGACAGTTAACGTACTGTCAGATTCCATGTTGATATACCTAAAGGTATATCAAGTTCTAACTTTCTACGGTTTTTCATTATTGAGCTATGCTGTTCACACACACACAACACACACACACATACACACACACACACACACACACATACACACACACACAACCACACACACACATACACACACACACACAGACCATTTGCTAAAAAGTACTTTTTTTTCCTCGGGGGACCTCAAAACGGATATTTCCGGTGAAAACTCGATATCGAAAATTTTACACGATTATAATACTTCCTCTTACTAGGAGTAAGAGAAAGTAAAAATCTATAAGTATAGTATGCTACATGTTCACGAGGTAGCTAGCAGAGAATACCCTTCCTCAAAGTATCGATTTATTATGTCCAGGTAATATTGATACTAAGTAAACATTAAGTACGAAATTCCAAATTTTGAATTTATCAGTTCTATCTAAATAAAATCTCAGAAAGAGATAGTCGTGTGAGTGACACAAGATTAGCATTTTATTTAATGGGTTATCCCCTTACTGGAATACTGCCTTGTCTTTAATAATAAAAAAACCACTTAAAAAATAATTACCTTTTTTTTTTACATGCATAACAAATTTTGCCGCACAATTAACATGTCATGTATTTTTCTCTGCTTCATTAGTATGATAATCCTACCCGACAAAGTTCAGACACAATTTGGTGTGAATAATTTGCTTAATTATACTTGCTAGTAAAAATAAGTACATCAGCAGAAATCAGGGTAATTAAATTTGAAAAGGGTAAAGAGGAAAAAAAAAGGGGGTAAAAAAAGTAATGCCAACTAACTTTAGTTAAAAAAAAATTAATATAAAAACTCTCGTTCAGTTGTCACACCTGCGCCTGACACTAAAATATTAAAATAATTGTTTTAATTATTTACAAATACTTACTTCTAATTATTGATTAATAACTATTTCATTTTTTATTATTTTATAGTATTTATTTTTTGATGAGACAACACTAATCAATTTATCATTATCATCAAGTACTTGTTCCTAAATTTGACTTGCATTAATGCAACGATTTATAATAGTACAGGGTGTCCCATTTAAACGAAGAAAAATATCAAAAAAGTGAACATAAATTAAATTGTTGAAGTATTTACGCTCTAGTTTATGATGGTGTTAATGTTATTTGATTTTATTGCCGCCTTACATCTTAAATCGGTGGTAGAAAGTGGCGAATTCCTTTTAACCCCTATTTTTTTACTACAGTATTGAAAACTATTAAAAAAAAATGAATGAATAATGCCGTTAATTTCACTTCAATATTTCAAACCGTTGCCCCGAGATATTCAATCATAAAGATTAAATGTTCGTCGTTTTTTTTTTTTTCACTATTTCTTTGTTTGATAAACTAAATTAAAAAACAGATTTTCTTATTAATTTCTAATAAATAAGAGAGTTCAAATGTAGACAACATTCAAAAACCTATTTTAGAACCATAAGGGACTAAAAAATCCGGTAAAACATCATTAAAACAAAACAATATTCCAGTTTATTTACACAAAATCGATAAAAACATTAGTTTTAGTGTATAGATACAGTAGTATAATTTCAATACAGTAGTAAAAAAGTGGGGGTCAAAAGGAAATCACCACTTTCAATCACTGATTTAAGGTGTAAGGTGGCAATAAAATCAAATAACATTAACACCATCATAAACGAGAGCACAAATACTTCAACAAACGTTATGTTCACTTTTTTGTTAATGGGACACCCTGTATATACATTAAGAGTATGAAGTTAAATAGATTGGCTTCTGAAATAAAATTACTTATTATTCCGATGGCCAAGAAAATTTTTGTAATTTAATGGTATAAATCCTTACTATTATTAGGGAAAAGTTAGGAGTATAATCAAGTGCGTTTAAATTAAAATTAAAAAAAAAAAAAAACTGTTGGTCATTTTTGAAAAAATCTTGAAGACACTGAAAGAAAAAAACATTTTAGTAAATCAAAATCTGACTTTAACTTTCATGGTAAGCACGGAATATCAAATTTGGTGCTTCCTGTTTATTTCCCCCTCCTTCAAATAGTTGTTCAGACGATCTAAAATCCTTCACACAAATTTCAAAATCCTATGTAAAAACTTTTTTTTTTTTTTTAGTTTTCTTTTTTACTTTCTCTTACTCCTCTAGTAAGAGGAAGTATTGTAATCATGCAAAATTTTCGATATCGAGTTTTCACCGGAAATATCCATTTTGAGATCCCCTGAATTCAAAAAAAGTGGTTTTTAGAAAATGGTCTCTATGTGTGTGTATGTGAACAGCATAGCTCAAAAATGAAAAATCGTAGAAACTTCAAACTTCATATTTCGTTTGGGTATCACCATAGAATCCGACAGTGGGTTATCTGTCAAAATTCCTCAACTGGAAGTACCACTTTATTAATTGTTTTTTCTTACATTTTTTTTGGGTTTTTCTCAAAAATCGCTCCGACGATTTTCTTGAAACTTGGAATATCAAGCAAACATACAAAGAGTTACAACTTTTGTTTAAAACATTTCTCCAGGAAAATTCATTTAAAGGCACTTTTAGGGGAGGGGTGGGATTAGGTTTTCCTCTAAAGTGCTATTTCAGTTTATTATACGATTCTGTCATCTAAATTAATACTAATTAGAATTAAATATGTGGTTGAAATGCCGAGTTTGAAAAAAAAAATCGGATAACCGGAAGTGCGTTTTTTCTGAATTTCAGTTTTCTGTTATTTTCTCAAAAACGGGTCCAATGATTTTTCTTTAAAGTGGGAATGTATACTATACATATATAGAGCTACAACTTTTAATTGAAACATTATTCTCCTGATAATGTCATTTAAGGGGGCTTTTGGGTGAGGGGTGGGGTTATGTTTTTCTCTAAAGTGCGATCATAGTTGATTATACAAATCTTCCATCTAAACAGAATTAATTAGAAATAAATAGATAGCCAAAATTCCTAAGTTTCAAGAAAATTAGTAAACCGGAAGTGCGCTTTTGCTGAACAGTTTTTCAGATTTTCAACGAACTCCGACGAATTTTATTAAATGTGATTCATACACTTACTAGAAAATTTGTCAATTTCAATTTTGAAAAATTGGAGTAAGAGAAAGTTGTATGAGTGTTTCATACCAGATTTTTTTTTTTTTTTTTTAATGTAATTAATTACTCCAGAAAATGTCAGTAGAACAAGGTTAAAAACAAAATAAGACACCTGTATGAATTAGGACAGAATAGCCCAACTACAAGTACAGTCTGGCACACAAACAAACACAGGCAAGAAATGGAAAGATCTATGTCATAATGTAAAGACTAGTTAAATGGAAGGTGCCCAGAGTAAATAAGGGTACCCATTACCTGTGATATAATGGCGCCATAGTCAACTATAATAAACCAAACAAACAAGACTTAACGGAGTTGTATCAACTAAATGGAAAAACTATATACTCGTATAAAACAAAATATACTAGAGAAAAAAATAATAGCTTTATTACAAAAAAAACTCTGTCATTCTATTTCTTTTTTTATTTTTTATTTTTATATTTTTTTTTTTTAAATAAAAAGTACCGTAACTTTATTATTAAGTGAAAAGTTTCACCACATTGTGGAAGCATTAAAAAAATATTAAACTCCATTCATACTTTACTGTAAGCAACAAAAAATAAATCCTTTCACTTAATTATTTGAAGAAAAGAAACAGGATGTCTCCAAAAGTTATGTTACAAACATCTGGACTCAGCCAAAAATTTTTTGCAGTCATACTTAACAATAACTTACAAATAAAGCCGTGACGCCTAGCTGTCTATTTATTTCTAATTACTCGTATTCCGTTCTATTTCTGATTTTTATATGTTTTATTCCTTTTTAAAATCCATTACGCTAATAAAATATTAAAGACAACACGTGTTCATTTTCATTTCGAGGTTTCGTAATCAATATATTTTAAAACTTGAGAATACCCGAGTCTGGAGGAGGGGTTGCGCCTCCTTAGAGCCACCAGATTTGCTCCCTTTTAAGCCCTGAGTTATGGACTGTATATGCCTTAGTGGTTTGTGTGGGGTGAATGTACGCTTTCAGTCGCCTTTTACGGCAAGCAGGATTAGTGAGGACGAATTCTGAAGCCCCACCCCCAGGGCCCCCAGTAGTAGCTTGGATTAGGTTTTAAACAGACTGAGATGGGCAGGTCATATGGCACTGGCTGAGTGCCGACGAGATTTCCTTCAAACTGCTGCGCGAAATCCCGGATAGGAAACAGAGCGTTGGGAGATCCAGACTGCGTTGGCATGATGGAATTGCCCAGGATGCGAGGAATATACTCGGACTGCGTATCTGGATGGCGGCCGCTAAAAATAGGGACGACTGGCGGAAATACACTGAGGAGGCCAAGACTCAAAACATTGGGTTGTAGAGCCAGGAAAGAAGAAGAATAAAATGCTAATGTTTCGGGCTTCTGCGGTCATTGTCACGTATAAAATATTTAGGGGTCTTCGGGTTGAGACCTAGTCAATGATTTGTTTATAAATCTTCGTTTCGCCCATTTTGCATTAGGCTTCTTCAAGGTAGCATAAAACAATTCTATTGATAAAAAAAAAAATCTGGTGTGGAACACTCACACTCTCTTACTCTAAATAATATAATTTAATCATGGCATTTTCTTTAAAAAATTGCAACGTTTCATTGTTTAATTTGGGAATAGCCATAAACATGGAAGGAGGAATTTTACTTGTATACCTATGCGGCCTTCTTATGTGGAACGCTTTATAACAAAACCAATAAAACTTATGCAAATTTAAATTTAAACTAAGTAACAATACCGCTCTAAAAAGACAATTTAAGGTTTCCACACCTTGGTAACCTTGCAGTGTCGTTGTATTTACTATCAGCAGAAACTTCATGCCAAAAAGACTGCTCTATAGAATACAATAATCTTGTGGTTGTACGTAAAGTTCTTTCGGTTTTGGACTTTAGATTTGGGGTTTATATAATCTGGTATTATTGAGGAGTTTGAATTTGTTATTAGTAAATGGATGTGAGCATGAGAGAGAATTTAGAGAGAATGGATTTTAGAGAAATAAACTAGATGATATGCTGAACACTGTATAATGAATAGTACACACAAACTGCAAGGATTTTACAGTTAAATAGAAGTTACGTAGCGAGAGAAATATAAAGAGACAGACTGGCTGAGTAATAAGAAGGTAAGTAGATAAGTTGCTGACTGGATGTAAACTGGTCTAGATGAATAGCACTCTCCTTCTTTAGTCTGGAATAGGAGAGGGAGTAACTAACTTTTGATTCATTTAATATGCTTCTCTACTCTTTGGATCCTATGTATCTTTAGTGATTCAGATCCCATTACATTAGTGACAACAACTCCTAGTAAGTATACTGAATAAAATAACGTTTCGACGTTAACGTTTCAGCTTGTTATATTCTTTTTGGCTTTTCCTACTTCAAAAAGAATAGACTATAAACGTCCTATTTTGTTCAAATTAATGAATAAATAAAATTGTGAAGGCTAGAAGGGGTTGTTGTCACTAATCTACCCCTAGTAATAATAAGTTGTATGTTTATGTATGAATGAGTATTGTATAAGTCAAAATACTCATTCATTGGCTTCTGTTAGTTGGTGCTGGAATAAATTATCAATCAGTATAAATAGTGTTCTGAATAAAATTGATCGTTTGTTTTTCTTATTTAGCCTCATTTCTAAAATGGAAAATCAAGATGAGCATTTTGGACGTATTTTACTTTTTTTATTTCCTAAAATGAAAAAAGTGCTGCCGGATCACACAAAAAGGTCTGTGCTGTGAATGTGTAGTGATACATATAACAGAGCGCACGTAGCAGAATTGGTTCGCGAAATTTCTTTTGGGTGAAACGTTCGAAATCGATATTGTCAGATTACTCGGATTAATGGATGCTGATCAACATATTATAACTGTACATGACCTTACTGAGAGTTTTAATTCATCGGAAAACAACATGGTCATTTGAAGAAGCTTTGTTTAAAGGAATTCATTTAACACAATCAGTAAGATCCATTTTTAAAAACGATTGATAAGTGATGATGAAAAATGGATTGTATGATAACATTCGGGCGTAGAAGATCATGGTGCAAGACTAACTTAAACGATATCGAAAGCTGATATTCACCAAAACAAGGGTGATGTTATCAATTTGGTGGGATTATTATTATTATTAAACCATGGGTGCCAATAGGCATGGGATCTAAGCCAATAAATATGGCTTTTCCCAACCCTCCAAATTCATCCCACAAACTAACTTCCCCCAATGGTTTACCGGTCTGTCTGCAATATCCTAGAAAATCATTTAACTCCAACCCTCACAGGCTTTCCTATGAAAGTGAGGCCCTCCCAAAAATACGAAACCTAGTACCAGCAAAACGGGGACACTGACATGAATAGTGATATACCGTTAGCCTGACTCCATCATCACAATTCTGACATATGGAATTGGGCGTCCTCCCCAGTTTGTCTGGCAAATGTCTGGCTACTAAAGTTCGCCACGGCCGAACGTCTGCTAAAATTCTCAATCTTATCCTACTCAGGGAGAGGAGGTAATGTAAAACCCCTTGTTTAATACCTTTGATAAATCTTTTGGTCTGGAAGCACCCCGTCGTGTCCTTCCAATGCTTCTCGTCTCCCACGGATGGGAACGGCTGGATCAGGTTCATAAAATAGGTAAGGAGGATCCCTCCCTAGCCAGCCGGTCTGCCTTCTCATTGCCTTCTATTCCCGTGTGTCCAGGAATCCAGAAGAACTGCACTTTATCCCTGTGAACTAGGGTATTAAGCCTTCTCCTGCATTCGCCCACCAACTTCGAGCTCAAAGCCCTCAGTGCGGCCTGACTATGGGAGAATATCCGCGCCTCTTTAATTTTTCCCTGCCACTCCCCAATTTTGTGGGATTACAAGAGAATTATTTTATTTTCAGCTTTTACCAAGCAACTAAATGATGATCAATTCCAATGTATACTATCAGCAACTAACCAAACTGAATGACTATGACATCACCACAATGCTTGACCACATAAATGTTTGAGTAGACGGCAGAAATTGTTGGAGCTTGTTTGGGATGCAATGCTATATTCATCAATTAGTCCTATGATATCAGATTTTCAATATTTATTTTCATTCAAGTAAAACTTTCTTGTCAGATAAAAAATCTTCACTTCAAATGACACCATCAATATTTTGCACTAAGAAAGATTTTTTGAGGAGGAAGATCAGAAGTTTTTCAGAAATGGAATCATGAAACTGCTTGAAAAAATGGCAAAAGGTCCATTGTTGAAATATGATGCAAAAACATATTGTTGAATAAAGTTATTTCATTACATTAAATAATAATTTTTTATCTCTTAGTATAAAAACAAAGCGAAAAGTTCCTTGGTATTAAATTTTTATATTATCCATCCCAGACCGTGGGGGGCGGTTTGTAATATATACATAATACTGGGGCTAACTTTTTCTTTATCTTTAAAAACATTAACTATATTGTTTTAAAAAAGTTTTCCTAACCTTTATATTAGTTCAACAGAAATACATACTTATATATACCCATGAGATGAAAAGATATTTTAAAAGGAACTTTATGAAAAAACTCGGGGGTACTAATGTGGTAAAAGCTTTCCTTAGACCTTCCATCACGGCTCGTTTACATAATTTAAATAAAGTTTGTTAACCAATTATTAAGAATATCATTATTTTCTCTTGCTTCCACTTGTAAGAGGGGGATTATATTGCGATCGTATTAAAATTCTTATTTCAGTTTTCAACGTAAATACAAGTTTTGAGAAATTCGCTGAATAAGAAATTTGACGCGATTTGAGTCCACGCCATGGAAATCGAATCCAGAAAGCTCGTAACAAAATGCGTTAGCCCTACTGCTAGGCTAGATAAAATAATATATATTAAATATTAACCAAGTATTAGTCTATTATGTTATAAAGGTCTGGGCTGAGGGGAATTTATGTATGGACCCTAGGAATAGGGAGATATGTATCTTCTTGAAGAGCCAGGCGGCGGCTCTGAAGGCTCTTGGGGCCTTCAGAATCACTTCTTCTCTAGTCAGGGAGTGTAGAGTCTCTCTGGAGTTGCTTTCCCGGCACAATAAAGTGCGGCTGGTATGGGTGCCGGGACATAAGCGGATAAAAGGTAATGAGCTAGTCATGGGCACAGTGGGGCTTTGGATAGCGTAAGGTTTGATCCCTCCCCACAGACAAATAATAATTATAATAATAATAAGCAACGTTGGTGGACATTGCAGTACCGAATACCAACAACCTCCTACAAGTAATGGCAGGAAAAAAGGGGAAGTATGCAGAGCTTGGGTCCGAAATAAAGAGACTGTGGGAAGTGGAGGCTGTCAGAGTAGTACCTATAGTCCTCTCGGCAACTGGGATAGTGTTCCACGAATCGCACGAAAGTATAGCCACTCTAGAATTGGACCAAAATATTTATATGGTCCTCCAGAAAGCAGTTGTGTTAAACACGTACCATATTGTCCGGAAATTCTTGAACGACCAATGAATAATAATGTGCTTGGATTCCCCCGTATATTATTATATCTTATCCAGTATGTTACTGAGGTTAAAAAAAAGAAATAATAATAATAACGAGCTAGCCGACCATCTGGCTAGGAATGAAGCGAACACTCCATTCTATGAGCCGGAACCTGTTCTGGGGATAGCCAAAAGTATGGCCAGGGTGTCTCTGAGAGACTGGACTCGCAGAGAACATAGTCGCCACTGGATGGCTAGGCACTGGGGCAAAACACGGCAAAATGGTTATGCCAGGTCTGTATAAGAGAAGAACGATAGAAACCCTGGGAAATGGTTATGCCAAGTCTGTATAAGAGAAAAACCACAGAAACCCTGGGTTTAAGTAGGTAACAGATTTGTTTGATAGCGGGCCTGTATATAGGGCATGATAGATTCAAGAAAATCTGCACAAGGTGGGGGTTAATTGAGTCGGAGCCCTTGCTAAGACTAGGTCATGAAGAGGAGGAGACGGCCTCTCACTTGTTGTTTGATTGTGTCAGAATCGGCAGATTGCGGTACGAGATCTTTGGCACGTTGAGACCGGAGGATATCGTACTGCAAGAAGGACTAATGGGGAAGATCCTGGACCTCATGAAGAGGGGAGGATTCCTCTACTAGACGTTAGGGGGTTGGCACAATGGGTAGACTGCAGTGCCTGGGTTGGAGTCCCCCCCTCCCGCGTCATTCTAAAATGCTAACCAATTATTAAGAAAATCAATATTTTCTCTTGCTTTCCTTGTAAGAAAGGGATTATTTTGCGATCGTATCAAATTCTTATTTCAGTTTTCACCAGAAATAAAGTCTTGAAATTCGCTGAGTACCTCCCCAACGCATTTGAGCCCCCCCCCCCCAAATGGAAATCGAATCCAGAAATCTCGTAACAAAATGCGTTAGCCCCCACTGCTAGGCTAGATAATGATGCTTGGAAATCATTAATAATTAGAAATCATTTTGATTTGATTATTTTAAAGGATTTATTATTAACATATACAAATATGTAGCACACACAAACTTGGTAAGTTTACACTTAGATTCTATAGGTGACCTAATGATCTACAAGGGCTATGATGTTTACCAGAAACAATAAAGATACTCGTATAGGTCAGTAGTTCACAAAGTCAATAAGGTCATGAACAACAAACTTAAATATATTGATCAATACTTTGATTAAATTTTTAAAATTACATATATACTCAACAAATAAATACTGATGTAATTTATTATTTACCTTTCAAAACTTATATATTAAAACAAAAACAAACAAAAATGGAGTTACGTAAAAAATATGTTATATTCAATTTATTTCAAGAATACATATCACGCCATGCTATTAAATTCTGCAAATTCAGCTATATTTATGTTATCTTAGTTAAACATAACATAGAAATCACTTTTAGCGTATGGCTAACATTCATATGGGCAATTTTGGTTGCAATTATTCTCTGCCGAGTCTTCCAACTAGCAGCATCTCCCCAAAGTTTTTGGAAGCAGAAAGTGGAGGAGAACGTAAGTAAGTAACTGTGGATGCTAGCACCACCGGACTTCTCTAGATTATTAGAGAAGATGTTTAAAATCGTACATCTTGTACGCATGGTTCTGGACCTTATGAGTAGACAGTTTGAAGATCACAAGGATTTCGATTGCTCAATTTCAAATAGTATCATCACAAGATCCTGAACTGCAAGGATGGTCAGAAAAATGCGTGTCAGACTCAATAACAAACCAGATAAAGAAAGCTCAAGGAAAAAATATTCCAAACAGGAACGAAAAAAACAGAATTAATTGCATTTCATATAAGAATGAAAATACGTATTTATGTAGATATTAAATTGCACAGATATTTATAAAATGTAACTTGCTAAATACGGGTCTATGTTGCCAAAACAGTATTTTCTGATAACTAATCAGCTGTCAAAAGATAAATTCCAAGCGATATTTGTAAAAATAAAATTATTATAAATTGAAAAAGGAATATTCACGACTTTTAAGATAGCTCCCCATGTTGGGCACCTGTGCATGGGATCCCAATCTGTTCAAAATACTCTACAGTAGTTTTGGAAACCAAACCTGTTCAAAAAAAAAAAAAAATCACCATTATTTTTACACTATCGAAGATGTCCAGCTGTTTCAGCTCCTCCCGGAAGCTACAATTATTTCCTGTTTATTTAAGGTCATTGACGCTCTTAAAGGGGTGTCTGTTGCATGCAATCACTTGGAGAGTAGCGACCCCACGGGTTACCCAGCTAAGTACCATGCACTTCGTCAGAACAGTACATTCTAGCCTTTACAGACAAGGACAATACAGTACACAAACTAGGTATCCGTCTCTAGTTAACTTGTATAGACCAAGGAAGAAGGAAAGGATTAGCTTAGTGGTCCGCTGGACTAGCAATGCGAATGTCCCATGTTTCCGAATGCAGCATGCTGCCCTTAGATTTTCTCTGCCTAGGATCCTCTCTACATCTCGGGGCACAATAGATCTTTCAGGTCGCAGTGCAATAATCCTCCACTAACAATCTAATCTAATCTAAAGGTCATTTTTGCCCCAATCTTCTCACTGGTGATCAATTAACTGTTTTGGGTTCCTAGAAAAAATCTAAAGGGAACAGGGGACTTGAATGCGGGACTTCCGCGTGGTAAAACCAGCGTGCTACCACTGAGCTAATTATCCTTATTATTTTATTACTGTGATTTGGCAATAGAATAACAATATTCTTAAAATAGAATAAATAAAATTATCATGATAAATAATAATATATTAAGAAAAAAAAAAAAGTTAATAATTAAACAGAAATAATAGTTTTAATCTTTGGCTAAATCACTTGGGTTATTATTTATTGAAGAGATTCTAGAAATTCTAACATAAAACTTTAATATTTTCTTTTCCGCGTAAAACAATTCTATGATAGCAATACGCAATCAATATTTATAAAATTAATTACCATAATAAAACAATTAAATCAATATTTATGAAATAAAACAGGTAAATTATAAAACCTAAGCAAGCAATCATTAAAATAAAAACTTCTATTTTATAATAATAAAAAAAAAAATAGATATAAAGTTATTGAACCCCAATTGTGAGCGTGATAGCACAATCAGATTACATAAGAGAGAGAGAGAGAGAGAGAGAGTATTCAGGAATAGTTTATACCAAGATCGAATAAGTTCTTGTAATAGAGGAAATTGGATTGTCATTTCCACTAAAGTAATCAATTACCAAACTAAACAAACATATAGATTCAGCGAGATAATAGTTTGTAATTAAATGGAACGAAGAAAATAAAAATTTGTAAACCTATGTTTCTTAATTTGTTTTTGTTTCTTTTCTTGTTATTGAGTTAAAGATGTGTAAGAGAAATTTGTTTTCTATTATTGCATTCGACGGACAAATTTCCTTTTTAACTTTAAATATGTCCCAATACAATCATTTGCTTTTAATATCACACGTAGAGATCAGCTCAACATACATAGTGAGTTTAAAACAGAACAATTAACCAAGTGGCCCAAAACTTGGTATTGGAACACTCATTTTGTAAGAGAAACTGCGGTCCTCACCTTTCTGACTGAAAAAAAATCTGGTGTGAAACACTCACACAACTTTCTCTTACTCCAGTTCTCAAAATTATAATTGACAAATTTTATAGTTTGTGTACCAAATTTAATGAAATTCGTCGAAAATTGAAAAAACTGTCCATTAAAAGCGCACTTCCGGTTTACTAATTATCTTGAAACTCGGAATTTTGGCCATCTATTTATTTCCAATTAATTTTGTTTGAATGATAGAATTGTATAATCAACTATGATAGCATTTTTTAGAGTAAAACATAACCCCACCCCTCCTCCAAAAGTGCCCTTAAATGAATTTTCCCAAAGAAATGTTTTAAATAAAAGTAGTAGATCATTGTATGTGTAGTTTATATAAGAAGTTTCAAGGAAATCGTCGGAGACATTTTTGAGAAAATCGCGAAAAAGCAAAATAAAACATGTAGTAAAGTGGTAATGTAAACACTTCGTTTTTGAGCTATGCTGTTCACACACACACACACACACACACACACACACTCAGACCATTTGCTAAAAACCACTTTTTTGGACTCAGGGGATCTCAAAACGAATATTTCCGGTTAAAACTCGATATCGAAAATTTGACATGATTACAATACTTCCTCTTAATAGGAGTAAGAGAAAGAAAAAATAAAAACTCTTGTGCGAAACACTCACACTACTATCTATCCATTTATTCAAATTGACTGATATTATCGTAATTCAAATTGACAAAATTTTCTAAACAAACGTTTAATTGTCCCGGATAGAGGAGACTGTACTTCGGGGATACAGAACGTTTCATTCAAATGGTGACGTGATACCTTTATATTTCTAAGGTAAAGTAATGCCTATTTTTTCAGGCGGGCTTAACGTCCAAATTAGATGTCGTGGACGGGGGCGGAAGCATCTACTTTACTATTAACAATTTTTAAATGAATATAAAATTTAGCAGCTATATGCAAGACTCGAACTGGGAACCTCCCAGTTACAAGTCCATGCTCATAACCACTACACCAACACCCGCCTCTATATTTCTAAGTTAAGTATTTCAAGTTTAAAGAAAACTGATGAAACCATTTTCGAGACAATTCCAAAAAAACAAAACAGACTTTTTTTTTTTTGTGAAGTCTCATTTCTGGTTAAAAATTTTCTTCATACGTTGAAATTCTATCAACGCATTTAATATATTTTAATATTATACTGAAATGGCATTTAGTCAGAAAATTTAATATTGTAACTTCCTCATAACCAACTAAATATAAATTTTTCTAAGAAAATATAAACAAAAATGATACAATAACTTTTTTTTTTTTGCAATCGTTGAATAATGTGACAATTAATTATACTAAATTTAGTGAAGAAAGTTCAACTTTCACACACAAGTGAGTCATACATTACTTTCTCTCACTAGTTGAGTGAGAGAGAGATTAAAAGATGATTTTAATTGTATTTCAATATGTTGTGGACTTCAGTACCACAAACAGTATATTGACAAGGTTCCGAGCGCCAATTAGTCCAGATGTTGAATCCTTAAAAAAAAATGGGTAATTGTGAATTCTAGTGAATCCTGTCATGGTGGACACTGTTCTACAGACCCCTCCCAACTATAACCTCCCTACAATCACAAATGTTACGTATACTCTTCCGATTAATTACATATCGATATATTATCCTATTCTGTATGTTACTTTATTTTACATTTTTCTCATTTTTTTATCATTGTTTTTCTTTTTCCAAGCTTTGTTTATACTGCAACATAATACTGACATAATTCTCTTTTAATTTTTGTTTCATATATTTTTTGTATTTCTTTTCCTTTCTAACAACATTCATATCATACACAAATTAAACACTTAAAAAAATAACGGTTAACGGTCACTTTCCTGTCAGTGCAAGTTGTGTGAAGATCGTCTTCTCCGGATTAGGTCTGGTACAATAAATACATCTATTATTACTATTAATATTTGGACAGTATGGGCTTTATAAACACATTTTATATAAATCACAATTTTTTTTCAGGCATAAATATTGTTCCTTTTTTGCCCTTGCGACATGTGTTGTGAAGCGCCAATTATAAATGGATTTATTTTTATTAAAACAGTTTCTTAGGATGTGTGATGGATGCAAGAAACATAGAAATATATTAATTTATAAAAAAATCAAAAATATCCATGACAATAATGTGACAATTCCCTTGCAAAAAGGTACACGCAGGTATAAGAAAAGTTTATTAACCTTGATGGCATTAATTATACTACCATACTACCCCCTTCTCATCACAGGGGAGGAACTGAACGAACAAAAGAAAAGATTCTTTCCAAGACAGACTTGTTCTAGACATCAAGGAGAACACATCAGGACTGTGCCAGTTTTAAGTTATAAGAGTTTATTATAAGCTTTTATTGTGATATTTAATGTACTTAATTTCTCTTAGAGAATATATCTATTTTAAAAACAGTGGTGCTTTCTTAATTATTCTTATTACTCCTTCTCAAACATACATACAGGCCCTTTTACTAAACCGCTCAAGCCATTACAAATACATATCACCAGTACATTACAGATGTAATGAGAAGACCAAAATATAATTCGACACTATCGATAGTATGGATTGCATTGACTATGCTAGATGTGTGATAGTTGGGAGGAGTCTATAGTAAAATAGTGTTCACTATGACAGGGGTCACGACAACATACAATTACCCCCCCAAAAAAATACACATAAAAAAAAATCATAAAATTAATTATTTATAAAGCAACGAATAAAATACTTAATTTTTGTTTACCCTAGAGTTCAGGGACTGACCTCACCACAAGCGCTGCTTGTGTGGTATAACTGAACTAAGAATAAAAAATATTTACTCACATGTTGAATATCAACATCAACAAAAATTTTTTCTACAACCGCATTAAATTAGTTCTTAACTTATATGAATATAAAAAAAATAATAAATATGAAGCGGAGCGCAAATTGAAATTGTAGTTTTCTTCTCATAAATATTTTATGAATTTCATTTGAAATCATCAAAAACTATCTTCTATTTCACTATCCATTTCTAGGTTATAAAAATACAGAAAATTATAAAATATAATAATAATTTATTTTATTACAATTAATTATATGTATTCGAAAATTTTTTTCAATTTATATAAAAAAAAACGTAAATTTTTTAGCAAAGATCAAAAAAATTTTTTTTTTAATTTAAATCAAATACTCGCACGCTCAATAACCTGCTCTCCTTGGTATAACCTCAATTCCGTTGCTAATTTTGAGAATTTTTTTTTTTTTTGTAATACTTTCTTATTTTCGCGTATTGTTGCAATATTTCAGTCTAGTTAGAGTTGACTAATAATATATTACACATTTGTGAGGATAAATTATAGCTGTTTTTAAATTCTCTCGCTTTGTTTAAATTAACAGTATAACCTCATTCGCTACTTTTGATTTGAGAATTATCATAAATACGTATTATATAATATGCCTATAGAACAGGTCTCCTGGATGGCACTTTAACGAAATATTAAGTTTGAACATTCTGCAATTTTTCGTTTTTGAGATATATACTGTCAGACAGACACACAAGTCAATTGCTCAAAACTGGATATTTCCGGTGAAAACTCGATTTGGAAAATTTGACACGATTTATAACACTTTCTCTTACTAGAAGTAAGAGAAAGTAAAAAAAACTTTTTCTGCAACAGTGTTAATACATATGTGAAAAATATTAAATCAATAGTAGAAAGTAAAGTATATTTTTAAATACAAGTGATAAAAAGTAAAAGCAGCCATTACTTTTTCTCACTAGTGAAAGAAAGTAATATTATCCAGCTCTTAATAGCACGACACCTATCGGCAATACGCGAAAACAAGTACGTATTTCAAACTAATCCCAAATAACAGACCTGAGGTTATACTAAGGAAAGCAAGTTAGAGATAGAGATAGAGAGAGGGGGGGAGGGGGAGTATTTGATTTGAATTAAGCTCGGTATTTGAAACTTAACATATTTTTACATTCTCTTATTGTTTTTTTTTTGAAGGGGGGCCAATGTACTGCGACCTTTTCCGGTCTATTGTGCTGTGCCCCCTGGGTACCGCCGCAGGCTTGCCCAAAGCACCGGAGCAGATGTTCCAGCTGAACATCCGTTCTACAAAACCTCCATTAGGTTGAGATCCGTGAGGAATCCCAGTACCCTGACATGCTCTAGAGAGGGTATATCCCCTGCTCCACCTGGTAGCTACCTAGGCTTTTGAATCTTCTCTGAGTGGCAGCCTCGCAGTCTGTTAGGAGATGTAATGGTGTTTCCTCCAGCTTCCCACAGAATCTGCATGAGCTGTCACTTTCCAAACCCAGCTTCACCAGGTATCCCCTAAGTCGACCATGCCCCGTGAGGAAACCCCTTAAGAACGCGGAGCTTGTTCTTGCTCAATCCAATGCAGGCCTCCGACCTCCATTGGTTATAATTTCCCAAGCAGATCTTGGCCTGCCGCAAACCGGGGAGGGAGTACCAGAATTGAGATCTCTTCGTCTCCTCCTCCTTCCTAAGTTCCTCCAACAGAAACTGGTCGCTAATCCCACAAAAAGGTTCCGGCCCCAGAAGTGGGGTCGTAGCGCCTATCTTGGCCAGGGCGTCGGCCATCTCATTCCCTTCAATGCCAACATGCCCCGGCACCCACCAAAGGTAACTTTGTTCCTCCTGCCTAGGTTATTAAGTTTATCTAGGCATTCCCAGACCATTTTAGAGTTGATAACTGATGCACACAATGCTCTAATGGCTGCTTGACTATCGGAAAGGATGACAATCTCCTGGTTCCTATATCCCCTATCGAGGTTAAATTGTACACATCTTCCAATAGCGTATATCTCCGCCTGGAAGATGCTGGGAAATTTACCCATGGGTTCCAAGTGCGATGGGACCGACCATCCCTGCCCCGGCCCCCTCGAGTGCCTTCTCTTATTGTTAGTAAGAGAACGTATTCTGATCGTGTCAAATTTTCCATATCGAATTCTCACCGGAAATATCCGTTATCAGGTCCCTGAGGGTTTTTAACAATTGGCCTCTGTTTGTTTGTGTATGTGTTTAAGTGACAACATCACTCAAACACCAAAAAAAACCGCAGAATATTCAAACTTAATATTTCGTTAAAATGCTATCAGGGAGACGTGAGAATAAACTTTTCGTAATCCTTCAACCGCAAGTGCTACTTTACTAAATGTTTTTTGTTTTTAGTTTTTTGTAATTTTCTTGAAAACGGCTCCAACGATTTTCTTTAAACATTATATATCAACTGCACATACAAAGATCGACAACTTTTTTTACTGAAAACTATTCTCGGGAAAATTCATTTAAAGGTACTTTTTTGGGGGGGGAGAAGTAGGATTTTAGGTATTCCTCTAAAGTGCTGCTTTAGTTTATTATACAAATCTATCATCTAAATTAATATTAATTAGAATTAAATATGTTGCCAAAAATTCCAAGTTTGAAGAAAATTAATATACCGGAACTGTGATTATTTATTAAACAATTTTATTCAATTTTCATAATTTTCTTCATACAAAACACCGACATATTTTTTATTAAATTTGATATAATAATTACCAATTTTGGTATAATTAAAATTTGTCAATTACAATTTTTGTAAATTCCAGTAAGAGTGAGTAGTATGAGTGTTTTGACATCAGATTTTTTTTTTTTTTTTTTTTTTTTAATATTTATATAAGTTAAGAATCAATTTAATAAGTTAAGAATCAATTTAATACGGTTAGAGAAAAAATTTAATAAGTGAGTAAAAATGTGTAAAGTATTCTTTACATTCTCGTTCAGTTGCCATATTTTCTACAATAGTTGAATAATATGACAATTATTCCACTAAAATCTGTTACTAACTTTTAATCACTAGCAATTTCATCCAAATCTTAAAATTTGTTTAACTGAAAGGTGGCAATACTGTGTTTTACATTTAATCTCTAGAGATTGAAAGTGATGTTTGTGAACTTTTGATATCAAAAGTATAACTTCAGGTTATATCTCAGAGGACTATTTGTTTGACAAAATTAGCTGTTAAAGAAAAATAGTTGTTTCAATCTCAGAGGGCCTCAATACATATTATTTCTGATAAAAACGCAATTACAAAAATCTAATAGGAATACTAGTAATAACAGACCGAGAAAATAAAGACGTACTTTAAGAATTAACTACTTCAATGGCGACCCAATAAGATTGGGTTATTTTTAAATATTATAGTTTTCAAAGATTAGTAGTTTGATTTTAGTTGTTTAAATTTAAAGTATTTTTAAAAAATTGTGAGGGAATGTTTTTATTAAATGTGACCAAAATTTACATTTGCCAAAAAATAATTAATTTTGATTAAACGTTAAGAAAAATTGATTTCTTTGCAAAGTTTTTTTTTTTTTTAATTAATAGGAAGTGCTTTTTTAAGGGAGATTCTTTGTAAGCAAAAGTGGTGGTGGTGGCGGGGTGGGGGGGAGTGTATTACTTTTATAAAGCTACTAAACCCCATTATTTTTTACTAAGTTCATTTAGGAACTTCAACGATCTTAACATTTTCAAAGAGCTAGAAAAGATTTTAAAATCCCCAAACTTCTGTCTGAAATCATAAATAAATAAATAAATAAAAAAAATACTGGTTTGAAACACTCACCCAAACTTTTTCTTACTTCAGTTTTAACAAAAAATTGTAATTGACAAATTTTATAATTAGTATATGAAAATTAATGAAAATTCGTAGAATGCTGAAAAAAAAAAAAAAAAAACTGTTCAGTAAAAACGCACTTCCGGTTTACTGATTTTTTTTTTTCTTGAAACTCCGAATTTTTAGCAAACTATTTCTTTCTAATTAATTTTGTTTAGATGATAGAAATTGTATATAGTAAACTGAAATAGCATTTTAGAGAAAAAAAAAAAAACCTAAACCCACAAAAAAATGTTGTAGAATTTTGTATGTGTAGTTGATATAACAAGTTTGAAGAAAAATCGTCGAGAAAATCGCAAGAAAGTGAAAAAAAAAAAAACATTCAGTAAAGTAGTAGTACTTCCGGTTGAGGAATTTTGACACATGACTTACTTCAGGATTCCATGGTGATAGCTAAATAGAATATGAAGTTTGAAATGTCTACGATTTTCCGATTTTGAACTATGCTGTTTACAATACATACATACACATACACACACACACACACACACACACACACCGAGCTTGAGTTCTGTTTCTTGAGTCCTGTTTGCCATAATAGATTTAAGGGGCTCCTGGCTGAGACTTGCAGGCGCCAGTTTCTCCTCTCCAAGCAGGCGATACCTCAGCCATACAAGCCCCTCGCATTGACATAAAACATGCGGTGCTGTTTCCTCTTCTTCCTGACAAAACCTACAACACAAGCTATCCGTTGCCAAACCCATGCGATGCATGGGCTTATTTAGTCTACAATGGCCAGTGACTAAACGCCAACCTTTATCCTTATGAACCACCCGGCTTAATTGGAATAGTTCTGCAGTTAGCCTGGGCGAGTAGTTATGAATGAACGTTTTCGCCTGGGGAATAAGCCCACCATTCTCTTGATCGATCGTGCATCCATGACCTAATTGATGCACTCCTGAGGCATGTTAAGACGCCGCAGAACAGTGTAAGCCCGATAAGGGTTCCGATGGAATACTCCCGAGCCAAACGATCTGCTGCCTCATTGCCTCTGTGACCCGAATGCCCAGGTCACCCAAACCAGGAAAACCTTATTATGCTACTGAATTCCCTGAGTGCACCTAGGGCTATCCCACACCAGCCTTGAGCGGATTGATCTTCTACGAGTCAATTGCCCGTCGGGCAGCCTGGCTATCCGAATAAATGACGATTCTGGAGTTATGCACTCCCCGTCTTCTTATTTAGGAGCGGCGCAGGTGATAATTGCGACTAGTTCCGCCTGAAAAACCGTGGCTAGTCTTCCCAGGCTCCCAGGAGATGTCACATCTCGGATGTGCCCCGTACACGCCGGATCCCACTCCTTACTCCATTCTAGATCCGTCCGTGTATCACATAGATTCGCCTGAAATTGGTGGCCAGTTCTTCCATGCCCCACTAGGAGGAATAAGAGAAAGTAAAAAGAACTAAAAATTGTGTGTATGTGTGTGTGTGTGTGTGTGTGTGTGTGTGTGTGTGTGTGTGTGTTTGTGTGTGAGATGGTCTAAAGTGGCGGATTCCCAAGTATGCAAAGTGGCACCAGCTTATAGGAAGGCTCTACGCTTTTTAAAGGCCTTGTGGACTACGGATCGAAATAACCATTGCAGAGTGTTGAAGCCTAAAATCCGGTTCAAGAATTGGCAAAGGTCCTGAATCTGTAGGATTTTACTTGATTTGAAATTATTTCTACCCATTCAAAAATGAAGTCAAACAAATCTGATCATGATGTTTTAGCTCGGCCTAAACATCCGGGAATAATAATATTAATTTGAACTTTTAAAAGATATTTATAATAAAGCTTTTTTAAATTGTATCCAAAAGATTTTCCCGGGAAAATTAATTTTTGGGGGGAAGAGTAGCGTTGGGGAGTATAAAGAAAATTTTTTATTTTCTATGGTCGTGTGAGTGTTTCCCATTTTTTTTTTTTTTTTTATTATATAATGTTAAAATCAAGACATATCTCAATGTTTATACAAAATTAAGTAATTAATTTTAAAAACACCACTTGTGATTCGTAAAAACAAACTTGTGATTCGTATAATCACCTGAAAAAGCCATCTCACTAAATCATAAGAGCGGTCAACGCACTCTGAAATGTTTTTTTTTGCCTTTTTAAAGCGGACTATTACGTACTTGTATAAATAAGATTATAGTCATTATGGCGAGATAAAATTCTGATAAAAAGGTTGGTAAAGAAAGAAAACACAGACGAATTACTAATTTGATTTCAAGCAAAAATTAATTAGCACCAAATGCCATAATATGAGTTCCCATGAAAACACATACAAACGTACGTCGTGGTTGTTATCACTATCCAACAACAGGTACGTTACTTCTTATATAACAATTTATCTTCTTTGTTTTATTGTCACATTATTATACCCATTCTGTAGGTCACAAATTCAATTACCGGGTGTATTAATGATAAGATTTTTAATAAGTATTTATCTTTAAGATATAAAGATAAAATTAAACCAATTGTACATTATTATACAATAACTGCTGAGTCAAAAGAACTGAGCCGTTTTTTGCAGTTTCAATCTAATAATAATTATAATTTAAAAAAAGAAGAAAAAAAAACGCACAACAGCGATGAAGAAGCCAAAGATGCTCTTGTCAGTTGGCGATTATTATTGAAGAGTAGTGAAGGGATATTCGAGCGGATTCGTTCTGGAAACTAGTTTATTTGAATCTCTATTTTTAAATAAAGTCGTTCTAGCAAAATTAAATGAACATTTTTATTATTATTTAAAATTAAATTTACAGGGGCAATATTCCACTAGTTCGGTGATGAACAGTATTGTCTGTAACGAGAGAACACAGTCCGAAGCCCGGCAAAGCACTGAGAAGCTGAAGATGTTGACGCGACTTAAATTGAAAAAAAAAAAAAAACTAGCTGATACAATATTGACAGTAGCAGTGAATTTGGAATGATTTTTATGAACTCAATACCAATTTGGGCACTCTCATTGGGTGAATCCCTGGGACCGGACTGGACTCAATATCGAACTTGATTCAAATTATTTCGTTCCGGAGTGCGAAAAAAAAAACAACAAATCACTGAATCCAACCAATAGATTAGATTAGATTAGGGAGGGCCACGCCTCATTCCACTGCGACCTTCATTGAGAGGTCTCTATTGTGGATCCCCTGGTTTTATAGCACATCCTTCAGTTTTGCTCTCTTAATCAGGCCTAGCATAGCTGAAAGTGGCTCTTCATGAAGCTCGTGGCTTCGGGATTACTAGTTCCCAGTTGAAGAAACCTTGTTCTCGCCAGTCTGGCACACTCACAAAGGATGTGTACCGGGGTTTCCTTCTCGGTCATGCAGAAACGGCATAATGCGTTGTCTGCAAGTAGTAAACGGGGCATATGCCTATTCAGCTTACAATGACTGTTAGTAGACCCAACTATTAGCCTTATATCCCTTCGGCTATAGCTCAGTAGGTCCTTAGTAAATTTAGGCAAATGTCTCTTAATAAAGAGTGTAGCCTGCCTCTCCTGGCGTACTTTCCCACCATCGCAGACGCTGGTCTTCTATCCATTCCTTGATAGAAGCGTGAATGAGGCTCCTGGGCAGCCTGCAGAAGGGCTAGGGGCCTGTAAAGGTATCCTTCGAGCCCTCCCTCGCCAGGGTATCCGCCCTTTCGTTGCCAAGGAACCCCGAATCCAACCGATAGAAATGTCCGGTTCCGCGAATACTTTCCAAAGTCAGTGCTGCCTGTAATTAAATCCACTTTTACAATTCAAACACCAGATCGCGCGCTCTCTCTCACTATCTATCTTTCTTTCTATCTATATCTATATCTATATCTATATATATATATATATATAAAAGAAAAACACTTGAGGTTTCAGGCTGAGACCGCGTCAGTGGTTTGCTAAATAACGACGTTTCGCCCGAGTTGCAATGAGCCTCTTCAAGGTCGTTACTTCTTGGCTAATAAGGTATATATATATATATAAATTTTTATAACTTAGTTGTTGAATGAATACATACGGCGATGTTCAGAGGGCAAGCGATGGACCCTATTGCGCGACCCCCAAACCGGACTACCTAGGCAGTGCGCTGTAGCATGTTTCAAATTGGCCAAGGCTTCATTACTTAAACAAACACCTACATATAATTGGTGTGGTTGATTCGCCCATTTGTTCATTGTGCCAGATGGCAGAAATGGATTATATATATATATATATATGTGTGTGTATCCAACATATATATACATAATTATAAATTTTGGTCTTCAATTCTCTATATTGAGTTATTACATCTATCTTTACGTACACAAAAAAAATGAAAAACATATTTCCAATTCCACCCCATCAATAACAAAAAATTGCAAAAACCAAAGAAAATATATTAGACGTTCCATATTTAATTATTTACATTAAAGGTCGCCACCTTCTTATCAATTTTTTCAATATTTATTCACATCTACTATCCCAAAGTTATGACGTCCAATTTACTAAATAAATAACGAATGTTATTTACGAATTCTATTTAGGTTGGCAAATTAATTCGTTTTTTTTTTGGAGCGAATTGCTTTATTCGATTTTTTTTTAAACAAAACAACTTAACAAAGTTAAAAGAGATTCTAAAAAACGAACTTTCAATTTTATTCGTATAAATATTATAATAATATTAGAAATAAATGTATTAAAAACTTATAATTAAAACAATTAAAAATAAAAGAAGACAGAAAATAATTAGATTAGTTATTAAAATTATAAACACAGACTTGGAACTTACAGACTAGCGTAGAGGCCAGTTGAAGAATATGCGTTTTGTATTCGTAGTAATCTTATATGCTTGTTGTTTTTATTTTAAGCTCCAAAAATTTATTCATTTTTGAGTGTTTTTTTTTAAAGTATTTTTGTATAAAACTTCTACCAGATATCATGAATTATATATATATATAAAATTTTTGCGTAAGTTATTTAATGATGTCTAGTATTCAGTACTATGGTATTACTTTATCTAGAGCACAGGGACAGCTCAAGGCCATTCCATATAACATTTTTAATACGTGATGGACAGATTACAATCTGAAATTAATACGAGATACTTCTTCTTCTATTCATTTAATGAGTAAAGAATGTTTTAAATAATTATCCATTTATCAAGAGATAGAGATAAAAAGGTTTAGAGGCCACACAACTAACAGAGAATTTAATGGGGGAAGCAAGAAACAGATTAAAATCTAATACTGCGGCAAGATGAGAAACAATCATTTAGTCTATTGGTCAACGACAACTAATAGAATACTGGAATAATGTAATTGATACAAAATCTGGTGTAAAACACTCACATAACTTTCTCTTTGCGTCTGTTAGTACAATTATATATAAAATTACAAATTTCCTTTACACTTCAAATTTTAGTCGTACCGTTTTGCCAAAAACTGTTGGGATCCAAGAATTTTAACGTTCACAAAACTTCGCAAAACCAGTGTTGGACAAACAAGTAATCCAGTAATCAGATTTGATGACTAATTTTTCTAGTGACTAACGTATAACAGACTGAACATCAGAGATATTTTCCATGATAGTCCTGCTTCTTTTTTGTGGTCATCGACCAATTTCGGGCGTACGTTCGCCTATCATTAGTATTTTTTTTTGTCGTCAAAACAGTTGTGATAACATAGACTTGCACAGAGTAAATTCAATTTATCCATTCCTGATGTATATCTTTTATTTAATGACTGAGGACTTAATTGAGGGTTTAATAAACTGAATTTGCTCTGTGTGCAAGGTCTATACTATCCACTGTTTTGACAACAAAATCATGATGAATGGGCGAACGAATGCCCGAAACTGGTCGATGACCACAAAAAGAAATAGGGCTATCATAGAAAATATCACTGATGCATTTCAGCTCTGCGAAAGCGAAACCAATCATAAACACCAGATTGATCAGTTGATCAGATTGATTTTTAAAAAAGAGATTCATTAGTCTCAAGATTTAATGTAATTCTTAGTCACTTTTTTATTAAAGTAATTAAAGTAAAAAGTTATTAATGAGTAAAAAAAATATAATTAAATGTACATCTTTACATGGGCACTGCCTCTGAAAATAAATAAATAGGAGAAAGGAAATTACCAATAACATTTCATAATTAATTTTATCTTTCACCAGTATTGCCACATTAACAACAAGAAAAAAACAATAGGAAACTGAAATGTGATTGGTGTGTTGAGTTGTTGTGTGTTTTATAGCAGTAGTTGGTGCAACACGAGCGGTTTAGTAAAAGAGTTTTTAAGTATATATGTTTAAGAGAGAAGTATCAGAAATAAGAAAGTAGTCACCACTGCTAACAATAAATATATTCTATTAAATAATAACTACAAGTTATTTGCAAAGAAATTATTAACTTATTAATATGCACTGATGCTAAAAGAGCGAAAAACAAGTGTTCTGCTTCGGTGTCTACAACCAACTGTATTGAAGGAATGTCTTCTAATTGTTCATTTAAATCTTCCCCTGTGAGAAGAAGGGGTGTAGACAATGCTATCAAGTTCATGAACTCTAAAAAACAATAGTGGTCTTCTACCTGAAATGTCCTTTTGCTTTTGCAAGGGAATGTCACATAGTCTTCATAATTGTGATTTTTTCAAATTAAATATATTTTTATATTTCTTGTATCCATCACAAAACAAACCAGAAAGAAAATAAGATACTATGCTACACACTTTGCCCAAGTGTTCTCTACAATATACATAATTATTTAAACATTTTTATAGCATAAAATTCATCTCCGGCCCATGTTTTCTTGGGCACTGTCCAAATAGTATGATCCTTGTGACATGGCGCCATCACCGAGTGTTAAGCACACATTAATGGGCACCTATTAAGCGAAAAAAGTTTTTACCAGCCACGAAGAAGTATATGGTATCAATACAGACGGTGCTTCAAGGTACGCCGAGAGTGGGGAAATCAGCAATGATCCTGGGATCCCACGATTCGTTATGAAACCAATGATTGTGATCAGGCAACAAAAGTGGATTTGGAGAAAAACGTCATATATGGAAAGTGCATTCCTTATTATAAAGAAAAATTTAGAGAGCAATACGTATGGCGATAGGGATTATACTGTTCACGGGCCTGTGGTTTGAAGGCAAGAGATACTATCCCACAAGACAACTCGAGGTTTTCTGGACGAGGTCAATATTGACCCATCTAAATTGACAAGCCTAGTAGAGTCAATTATTATAGACTCGTTAGGTATCGTACATAATTATATATATAGTCATTCATTTCCTCTTTTGTTCTCTTTCCTTTTGTTTACTCTTTCTCCCCACCCCCTTCCTGCCTTTTGATATTTTATGTTCCCCTATTAACAAATTGTTTTATTTACATAGCTCGATGCGACATGCTTGCAATACGCTCGCTTTCTTTCTTTACTTTTTTATTATGTACGTACTGTTGTCTTGCGATAGATCAGAATACTGTGTTTATTGCACCTCAACGAAATTCAGCAGCCCCTTTTTATTGTAAGAAGTCCATTCAATAAAATGTTTCCTCCTATCACAATTTTAATATCATTCATTTTGATTGCATATAATTTCTTACTTTCTCTTACTCCTACAAAGAGGAAGTATTGTAATCGTGTCAAATTTTCGAAATCGAGTTTTCACCGGAAATATCCGTTTTCAGGTCCCCTGAATCCAAAAAAGTGGTTTTTAGCAAATGGTCTCTCTCTTTCCGTATATATATGTGAACAGCATAGCTCAAAAATGAAAAACCGTAGAAAGTTGAAACTTGATATTCCGTTTAGTTATCACCATGGCATCAGACGGTGGGTCATCTGTTGAAATTCCTCAACCGGAAGTACCACTTTACTCGTGTTTTTTTTTTTTTTTTTTTTGTTTTACTTTTTTGCGTTTTTTTCAAGAATGGCTCCGACGATTTTCTTCAAACTTGGTATAATCACTACACATACATAGAGCTACAACTTTTATTTGAAATGCTTCTCTGGGAAAATTAATTTAAGGGCAGTTATGGGGGAGGGGTGGAGTTTTTCATCTAAAGTGCTATTTCAGTTTATTAGACAATTCTGTCATCTAAATAATGTTTAATTAGAATTAAATATGTTGTTGAAATTCCGAGTTTGAAAAAAATCGGATAACCGGAAGTGCGTTTACTTTACCACTTTACTAATGATTTATTCACTTTTTCGCGAATTTTCTCAAAAATGGGTCCGACGATTTTTTTGAAACTTCGTATATTAAATAAACATGCAAAGATCTACAACTTTTATTTAAAACATTTCTCTGGGAAAATTCATTTAAGGGCACTTTGGGAGGAGTGGGGTTATGTTTTTCTCTAAAGTGCGTCATAGTTGATTATACAATTCTATCATCTAAACAAAATTAACTAGAAATAAATAGATGGCCAAAATTCCGAGTTTTAAGAGAATTAGTGAACCGGAAGTGCCCTTTTACTGAACAGTTTTTTTCAGTTTTCAATGAATTTCGTTAAATTTGGTACACAAACTATAAAATTTGTGAATTATCATTTTGAGAAGAGGAGTAAGAGAAAGTTGTGTGAGTGTTTTACACCAGATTTTTTTTTTTTTTTACTCACAAGTGAGAGTTAGCTTTCAATAACACTCTAATTTCAAAATTTTTATCACTTAATTAATCAAATTAATTCTTTGATAATGATTTATCAAATTAATCATTATTGCATAACTAAATAACTGATTTAAAATTAGGATCCTCAAAAAATTCTTCTGAGATGCCATTGAATAATAAATTGGCCATCAAATTTACTTTGATTCAGTTTTTTTTTTTTTTTTTTTTTTTGTTTAAATAAATTCCATGGCGAGTTTGTTGTAGAGATTTCTCTTTTTCTATGAAATGAGAATTTCTCGACATTCTTACATATTTATAATATTCGGCCACAGCACCATCTCTCTTCATGCACTGTTCTAAGATGACAGAAAATTGGTAGATGACCTTTCGGTGGCCTTTAATTTGTACACTTTCCGGTTCATAATTTCACGTATGATCTTATCAATTTTGCCGTATCGCACTTATTTGGGACAAGTTTAAAAAAAAAAAAAAAAAAAAAACAAATGGCCGTCCACAAAAATATTTTGGTTGCAATGGAGACTACAGCTTCATGATTCATGATTATACACATAGACTAAGATCAAATACGAACAATCGCACAGCAGTCACAGTGCTATCTACAGGATCATAGGAAGTCAAATCTTGTGAATAGGGAGGATGTTCCAACAATTCATACTTCAAATCTCTCAATTTTCTTCCAAAAGCCAAAAGCGCCTTTGTGGGCGGTTGCATTGTCCTGGAGAAAGAAGATTTATTTTCTCTTATCTGTTCATCTGGTTGGTCAAGAAGATGTGCGTAGTTATTCCCCATTAATTGTTTAATCCTTTGGTAGGTAGTCAATTAAAAGAATCCCTTTTGGAATCCCCCCCCCCCCAAAAAAAACTCTAGCCATAATCTTTCCAGCTGATGCAATTGTCTTTGTTTTCTTCGGTGCAGAGCCACCAGCTTCTACCTATTGCTTGAACTGTTGTTTTGACTCAGGTGTAATAAAGTGGTGAACCTACGTTTCATACAACGTAATAAATCGGCGTAGAAAATCAGTTGAATTCTTCTTAAAACGGCACAATACATTTTGCTGACAAAATTCGAGTCCTCAATTGTTTTGTGATCAGTATTTAATAAATACGGCATCCATCTTGCAAAAAAAGCTTTCCCATTGACTTTCAATTATATTATAACTTTATTTTTCATATGTTTCAGAGAATAATAAATAAAAAGAATAATAAAAAGATGAACCACCATTCAAATCGCAAAATTACCAAGGTCAGAATAATAATGGTATATGTTTACTTTATTAGTCACTTTTTTTGAAAAAAAAAAACAAAACCAGAAACATATAGTGACTATTAATCAATCAAGTGACTAACAAAACAATTTGTGACTAATGAATCATTTATCACTTGTATGATTTATGAATTAACTAATAAATAAATCAAGTTTTACACAAGTGACTAACAACTAATATTTCAGACTGATGATGCAATCAATGTGTATTAATTAATGACGATATTTAGTCACGCCTAAATCTGCGCAGAACAACTTAATGTCAATTTTATCCCTCAAATGTTCCAAATAAAACTCATAGGTTAATAAAAAAAATCTGTGCAATTAATTTTTTCTATGCTTAAAGGAAATGAATCGTAAGAAATAGTCGTTAAGATTTTCATACCAGATTTTTTTGCCAGTTTTTCATAATTTTTTCAAAATCGTTTCATGAATGATTTTTTTTAAACTTAATATATTTACTATAAATAACAATGTCATCCATTTTGTTTTCAAACTTTTTTGAAACACAATATTTTAGAGAGTATGTAGTGTAGGGCTTCTCTTGTTAAAAGCTTTTTCATTACATACCATGGTTCCAATCATGAAAACAAATATAATTCCAAGAATGAACAAAACTTTTCAGATTTACTGTTAAACAAAAGGTAGAAAATGTTTTAAAAGAGATCATAGGAGGGGGGTTATTGTTAAACTTTTAATTAAAAAAGAAAGTTAATAAAAAAACAATCTGGTGTGAAACACTCATACAACTTTCTTTAACTCAAGTTTTCAAAAGTGTAATTGACAAATTTTATAGTTTATGTAACAAATTTAATGAAATTCGTCGGTGTTTTTTTAAGGGGAAAATCGCGAAAACTGAAAAAAAAAAACTGTTCAGTAAAAGCGCACTTCCGGTTTACTAATTTTTCTTGAACCTCGCAATTCTGGCAATGTATTTATTTCTCAGAATCCGAGTGGACCAACGCCCTTAAGCTGAATGTTAACTATGCTCCGTTGCGTGGTGTTCCCGGAGTTGGTGGTCAAACCGTAGGAGATATTGGGCCCCTCTGCCGTAAATGCGGCAGAGAGAACGAAACACCTTCCCATGTGTTAGGTAGCTGCCCGAACAATATGCTCCTTGTGACGCGCCGCCACCATAACGCCAAGCATAGGGTCATGGAGCTTATGGCTGAGAAGGGCTACACGTGCCTTGAGGAGGTATACGCGGTTGACGATGATGGTTCCACCAGGTATGCCGACATCGTTGCCTTTCATCCGAATAAGAAGCTTGCCTGGATTATAGATCCCACTATTCGGTTTGAGAATAACAGTGATGACCAGGCCGAGAAAATTGATAAAGAGAAGCAGAGCATATACAGTAAATGTATAGCTTACTTTAAAGAAAGGTTTCGCGATGGGTATGGTGAGAGAGAATTCCGTGTCCGTGGTCTGTGGTTTGGATCCCGAGGCACTATACCGAGGTTGACAGGTCAATTTTTTGACGAGGTCGGGATAGACCGTCAACACCTGACGATTTTGGCGGAGTCGATTATGTTGGACTCCCTAGGGATTTTAAATTCTCATTTGTATCATTGATAGACGACTTAGTACAGTTATCTTGTTGATGGTTGCATGACGGTTTCCTCTTTGGTGGGAAGAGTGATTGGATTGATTATACGTATTATGTTTGCATGTTAATAAAAGACACTAGCTACATGTTGGGCTAATGATTCAAGACTCCAATCACCTGTCAAACTATATATCTACGGACTGATCGGCATGCTGTGTGCATAGCAGCGCAATAAAGTTGTGCAGCCACACTTTTGTTCAATACGGCAAAGTGTTTTCCCTCTAATTTTGTTTAGATTCTAGAATTGTATAATTAACTATGGTAGCACTTAAGAGAATAAAAAAAAAAAAGCCCCCTTAAATGACTTTACCAGAAGAACTGTTTTTTAAATCAAAGTTGTAGCTTTTTATATGTGTAGTACC
Organism: Triatoma infestans; assembly: GCA_011037195.1. Lineage (NCBI taxonomy): Eukaryota > Metazoa > Arthropoda > Insecta > Hemiptera > Reduviidae > Triatoma > Triatoma infestans. The sequence goes on from JAAEAF010000081.1 coordinate 49,759, forward strand.
ACATTCCAAAAGCTTAAAGAAAATAGTTGCGAGACGTTTTAGAGAAAATATTTAGAAAACTTGAAAAATACTTCTCAGTATAAACGAATTTCCGGTCTTCTGATTTTCTTCAAACTCGGAATTTCAATAATATATTTAATTTCTAATTAATATTTTTTAGATGATAGAATTGTATCATCATCTTCTTCTCCTTTCTTGGCTCTACAAAAACCCAGTGTTTTGGATCTTGGCCTCTTCAATACGTTTCCGCCAGTCGTCTCTATTTTTAGCGGCCGCCATCCAGTTCCGCAGTCCGAGGAGGATATTCCTCGCATCCTGGGCCATTCCATCATGCCAAAGCAATCTGGGTCTCCCAACCCTCCGTTTCCTATCCGGGGTGTCGCGCAGCAGTTTGGAAGGAATGTCGTCGGCACTCAGCCTTGCCACATTGCCCGCCTCCATGTCAGTCTGTTTAACCTGGTCCAAGCTACTAACGGGGGGCTCCTTCGTTAATACATACAGTTCTCTATTCTTTCTACGTCGCCAGATCTATTTTTCTATTCTTCACGTACTGGGCCATAGATTTTGCACAGTAGCTTCCTCTCAAACACCTGCAGATCAAAGTGTTCGTCTGTCTTTGAATTGGTCTAGGTTTCTGAGGCATATGCCAATACAGGCCGAATAAGGGTCTTATTATACAGCCTAAGTTTGATAGAATTGTATAGTAAACTGAAAGAGCACTTTAGAGGAAATCCTAACCCCAATTCTTCCTCAAAAGTTGCCTTAAATGAATTTCCCCAGAGAAAAGTTTTATAATAAAAGTTGTAGATCTTTGTATGTGTAATTGATAAAACAAGTTTCAAGCAAATTTTTGAAGCCATTTTTGAGAAAATCGCAAAAGAGTAAATATAAAAATAAAAAAAACAGTAAAGTGACACTTCCGGTTGAAGAATTTTGACAGATAACCTATCGGCGGATCGCATGGTAATACCTAAACGGAATATCAAGTTTGAACTACCTACGATTTCACATTTTTGAGCTATGCTGTTCAAAAATACATAACATACACACAGACCATTTTCCTAAAAAACTGTTTTTTTTTTCTGACTCAGGGGACCTCAAAACGGATATTTCCGGTGAAAACTCGATATCGAAAATTTGATATGATTACCAAAATACTTCCTCTTACTTAGGGCGTGAGAGAAAGTAAAAAAAAAAAAAAAAAAAAAAAAAACTTCCCAATGTAAAAGTGATAGTCGTTGTAAGTGTAGTTAGTAGATATAAGAAGTTAAATAATCCGGTATTTTCTCCGCGATAGCATGCATGTTGTGTTTTTTGTTTCCTTACCGGTTTTCGGGATATTCATCATCGTGGAGGCAATTCATCAAGTTCGTGTAAGAGTTCCACTTCAACGAAATGTTTGTGGATGTACATATGTGGCTGGTTATAAGTTATGTTACTACGTGTGTGTTTTATGACAAAGTGAAATTTTATAAATTGGGATTTAGACATTAGAAAATGTTGTGATAAATAGCATGTTTTGAAGAATATTTTATAACTAAATTTTAAGACGGTTGTTAAGCATGCTCAGTGTTTTATCAAGTCATTTTCATTAGGAGGGGGGATAAGTTATTTCTGTACTAATAAGATTAGATAAATTTTAAGGAAAAGCAATTAATGGATGAATTTTAAAGAAAGGCAATGCAAAGTTTATGGACAATGAAAAGTTTGTACAAGTAAAAAATAAATGTGAAAAAGAAGCAGGGTTAATATAAGAGAACATGTAAGTAAATTGATATGTAAGAAGGTGGGGTAGTAAACAGCAAATTGGAGATGATATTAAATTAGTAATAAAGGTAATAAAATGTGTGCTTTGTTATTTATCATGCTTATTTTAAATGATATTAATTTATATTTAAATTACATTAAGAATATGTTGAGAGAGATGTGGTGGCATATATATATGTGTGTGTGTGTGTGTGTATGCATAGATATCTTTTATACTAGTTTGGTGGTATATTTGTAATATAGTTAGTATTAGTATTAGTGGAATATAGTTAGTATTAGTTAGTGAGGAATGACCTTAAAGAGTGTGTCTGTACAAGTTAGTATTACTAACTTAGAGGAAATCTTATAGTCGCTTATTCTGTAAAGTTATACTTCCGGTTAATCGGACTTCCGATTATCTTCTTATTTGGGAATTCTATTAATGTTAACTAATGAATATTAATATTTTATATAGGTCATAGAATTATACATTTTTACTTAAGTGATTACTTTAAAGGAAACCCAAAAGCTACAGTTTTCCCATATAAGGTTTCATAGATTTTGATCAAAAGCTATGTGTCACACGCGGTGGCCGCACTTACGTGGAATACCAAACTTGGAAGTTTTCTTACGACTATTTTTTATTTTCATACACAAACACAAAGAAAATTCACTATAAACATTTTTTCCGGATTCAGGAATCTCAAAACACCTACATTTCCGGTAAAAAAAAAAAAAATAGTTTTTATTAAGAAGATTGTCACAATGAAATTAGTAACGCAATTATCAATTCTCATCACTTGAAGATTTAATAACTCACCGGATGGGATAAATGAGAAAATTACATAAAAGGAAGTGTGTTAATTCGTTTACTTGAATATATAGTTTACTAAGTTTCCTTATTAAGTTGTTGTTAAGGAGGTTCTCCAATGCCTTCCGCTTATATTTCTATGTCGAAAAGATATTACTTTTGTTTTCTATTGTCTTTGAAATGTTATTGATGATCTTTGAAATGTTATTGATGATGGTGTATTATTTGTGGTAGTTGGTTGTGGGGTGAGCGGTTTATTAAAGGCTCGTTTATATGTTCAAAGTGAAGAGAAGAGACTAAGAAATAATTAAGATAACACTGGTAGATAAAATTAAATATATTATCTTTAAAGAGATTTAAATTACTTTTACAATATCACAGTTATACGCTTAATAAATCAATTCGTTAATCTAGAATGAATGTTAATCTCTCTCTATCACTGGCACTGAATTTAAGAGAGCGATTCCTGAAGCAATGTTCTGGTAGAATGTCTGTTTCAGACTGTCTTGAAAGAATGTAAGGCCTCGCTCGAGTGGGTTAGCTTGAGCTTTTAAACTAATGGCGAACTGGATATGTCTAATTCTATCCGCGAAGGTTTCAGGAGAGACTCTGTGGGTAGAGACTGAATATTAGTCATCTGATGTAAGAGGGCTAGAGGGGTGTTTTCTTTTCTAAATCTAGTTAGAAGACGTTCTGAGATTGGAGGATACGTTATAATTGTACCCTGGCGTTGTAATTCGGCTTTCTGCGTATCATAAAATATTTTTGCAGATCCTGAGAGCCTAAGTGCTAGTATTTCATTTCTAATTTCTCAGCGTCGTCCCAAGCCAAAAAAGCTAGGGCAATGGCTAATTTGGTCTAGGAAATCGGACACACTGGCTGAATTTTCGCCATCGAAGGTGGGTAAACTATTTATTAATTGTAAATTTCTCAAGGGGCTAGCAGATGATTGTTGGGGTGGCAGGAGGATTGGCTAATTACTGCTGACCAAGTAAATATTCTACAGCAGCGTCGATGCCCATATCTTGTCCATTTATCTTATACATTTTTGAAATAAATGAATTACAACCTTGGGAAAGATTATATTTTTCAAGGCGTCTGCGTAGCTGGATTAAATTGCTTCCAACAGAAAGGTTATTATCGCGTAATATCTTTACAATTTGCGATCTATTAAGTACACGCATAAATTCAAAATTCACAAGGGTACGGGGTACAGTGGTACAAATACAAAATTTTAAAAATGAAATTCAATAGAAAATTTAATTATGGGAAATATTTAAGATATTTCCGCTGAGAAAATAATTGAAAAAGCAATAAAATTATCTGATGGATAATTTGT
>JAAEAF010000083.1:0-31714 GCA_011037195.1 Triatoma infestans
CTTAGTTCACTCTTACCTTGGGTATATAATGAATGAACTTGGATGTTGGATGCTTATGGAGAGAGACCTTCTACCCGAGGGAGTGGAGGTGAGGAGGTGAAATATCTAACAAAGGAGACAGTCATCCTCCTTAGTTCACTCTTATCTTTGGTACACAATGAATGAACTTGGATGTTGGATGTGAAATAGAAGTTTCAGGGGATTTAAAATTAATAACTAAATACTATTATTACAGCATTATAATTAATATATATACACTTATGATTCTAAGGACTTGTCTTAAGAGATTAAGAGACAGGGAGATAAACTCAATGAGAGACCGAGAGATAGGCAAGTGCTGATGTGTAGGCTCGATATGTGTGTTTGGCTGATCGCACGGAAGGTGTCTTTTCAATTGAAGATGGTGATAGAATGAGGGCCTCCTGGTAGGGGAAGTAGGACGGTGTTTCAACCCCAACCAATGGTTGGCTTCGTTTCCTTTTATACGAGCTTGGCCTTCCTTGCGGACAGCAGGGAACTAATTTGACTTGTGATATGCCATCATAGATGCTTATAGAGACCTCTATCAGAGGGAGTGGCCAAAATTACAAATCATCTACGACTTGAAAGAAATATTATGGCTCACTAAAGTATTAGTCTTGTATATGGAATAAAGTCGTCTGTAAAGTGCAACACGTGCAATTGTTAGTGAGGTATGTGAGTGTCTAAAGTATGTCTGTGTGTTCCCTAAACCCTAATAGTTGCAGGCTATCAACCACTTCCTCTGCAGCTCTGTGGGTCTTGTGAGAATGTTGTTACGTAGGATAAACTGGGATCCGGAAGTGGCTAAACTCATTGGCAATAATTGAAGCAGAGAATTTTTTTTTGGATGGTGTTATTTAATTTAGTTTTATTTTTAATTAGTAAAATAAAACTATTCGTTTCTCACTTTCTATTTATTTGACCAGTAATTAATTTTCCAGTAATTCACTCTAACTTTATATTATCTTCAGGGTTAATAAATGTTTTCCTTAATTATATAGGCTACTAATATTACATATTATAAAACTGATTCAGAATTTGATGGCCATTGATTAATTATACGTCTTTCAAAAATTTTCAATCCACTGAGTTCTATTGTATATCCATAATCATAATATTTTAGGAATAATAATAACAATAATAAATTAATTATAACAAAAATGAATCGTTCATAATTATACAATATTCATCTTAAATTGAAACACATTGTAAATTAAGCTTTACAAACAGTGTAATCACCCTTAATAAATTGGCACAAATTTAATATCTGGCAAGAGATCAAGAGGAACATGTGTCATATTGACATTTTAAATGATCAGATTATTGGTTTCGATCGCTCTATTCATTTCATACTCAATTATTGTTGCCTTATCTTGACATTTGATCCAATTAACTTAATATACTGGCTGCAAAACTTTAAAATATGATGGTTTGTTTGTAATTTAGTGGTTACTTAATAAATCATAGTAGATAAGAGATAAATACTAATAATCAATGATTTTTTTAAAAGGTTTTTTAATTATTATTTAAGCTATGATTTTCAAGAACTGTTTCGAAGTAGCAGTTGTAAGTTTTAGTGGGTAATATTTACAAATCATGAAGGATTAAATGTAAAATACGACCACATGATTTAAATATACTTATACTTTGGAACAATGAAGTCATTATTAGAACTAGGAGGAACACAGAAATTATTAACTTTGTTGTTACACTCCCTCAAAGAAACTGTCCTATTGTAACTCTTGCTTCTATTATAACAAGAGTGCATTGCCCGGAGGCTGGTAGTGCACTATGTAAGCTTAAAACCCTCCTTAAATGAAAGTAGAAAAATTGAAAGTGTTTCCCTAAAGGCTAAGTTCAAATTGCAGGATTCTGTGAGGCTAGTGTTCCCGACGTTTGCTCCTTTAATTGATTGTTCAGATCTCCAATCCAGGATTATCCTAGGGCTGACTCTTTTCCTTCTTTCCAAATGGAAACCACACATGCAATTTCTTTATCCTCTCCACCTTTATACACAGATATTTATACTGCTTTTCTTGAGCTATTCCAGCCTAGTAACTTATTCCTCATATTTGCCGCTTATTCATCATTTTTTACCTTAGGTGAAACATTATAGAAGCACCCTAAAAATGCTAGGTTGCTTATCTTTATCACTAAAAGAATAAGCCTCTACCTAGTAGTTAGTGAGATTTAAGATTTCTTTGTTCCATAGTCCCTCTGGTATTTCATCCGTCATAGAATGCATATTTATTTTCTTCCTGACCGGTTTCGGATTTTCATCCATCGTCAGAGCAAATCCATCAACATAATGTTTCTGTTATTTGTTACTCACACTTGTTGGTTGTACATCCAATGTTGTATACAACCAACAAGTGGCAGTGAGTAACAAGCAACAGAAACATTATGTTGAAGTGAACTCTGTACACGAACTTCGTGAATTTGCTCTGACGATGGATGAAAGCCGAAACCGGTCACGGAAGAAATAAATATGCATGCTACGACGGATAAAATACCAGATGTTATCCAGCATTGAGTATTCATCCACATATTCAACAATTTCATATTACATTTCGATTGGAAAATTAACTTTTTTTTCAACGATCAAATTTACAAACCAAAGAGTTTGGCACTTTTGGATCACTTTATTTTGGATCGCAACCATAATTCTTCAATTCCTCACCAAGCGAAAACTTCATTATTTTAATCTCATAGAGTAATAGACCCTTAGAGACTAGCCAAAAATTCCCAATAAGTCATACCTTTCATGCTGAATACTGTTGGAATTTTAATATTCAGTGCCATTTTGTTATGGCTTTAGATATTCATTCAAGAATTGGGCTATTAGTAATACTCCTATTTAAAATTATTTGTTTATTGTAATTATCTAAGAATTATTAGTTACTAACTAACTAATTCAAATGTAATAAAACTGGATTTTGTGATGTACGATTTAAATATTGTTTTGTGTGCCAGAGCATGTTGGCATGGGGGCAGTGAGATAATCTACAATTTGGTGACTGAAAACGCAGTAACCTCATCATGGGAGTGTAACTGTTTTGTGTGATTAGTTACGTGTATATCTAAAAAAAGAGTTCAGAAATGTGGAAGAAGTCAAAAGAGCCGGAGAACCCTTCGAGGAATGGGGCAAGCTAAGACTTTTCTAGGCAGTTTGGACCCGATAAAGTTTGAGGTGAGCAACAGCCTTTGCAACAATATATCCGTATCTGTGAGGTTTCCCATGGTGCATTGTAGATTTATAAGAGGGTTGTGTACTGAGGAAGCCAATGCTAGATTGCCTGCAGATTCTGTGCAGAGAAAGAGGATATTCCAATACATCTCCTGACGGAGTGCAATCTTATTATCCAGAAAAGATTTAAAAGCCTAAGTATTGCAAGAGAAAATGCGCTTTTTGATGAATGCGCCTTCCCATGTATTAAAATTTTCTTAGAGGCTTGGTAGGCGTGCTTTGGTTGAGAAGTTACAGTTGTTTCCTGAGAGGCATAATAGCTCAATATAGTGTGCTGTATTATTCCTGTATTTCTTAAATCAATTTTATGTTTTTTATATTTTTATTTTTATGTGTTTCTTAACGCAATTTATTTTATCCTGTAGTATATCTTTCGTTTAATTATAATATTTAAAAAATATATATAATTTATCGAATTATTATGATTATTGTGATGAGGATAATTTTCAACATTACATTAGTGTAAAATATTGTAAAGTAAAAAAAAAAAAAAAAAAAAAAAAATTGAAGGAATAAAAGTATTTCAAAAGAGCGCAGTAAAAGAAATAAAGGGAACAATGTTCCCTACATTAGTGATTCCAGTCAGCGAAATTCTTTTCAATATTGAATATCATTGGTATTCGATTGTGCCACATCACGGTCTAACCAAAAATGGTAGTTTATTTGTAATATCAGTTCTAAAGAAGGAGTTCTGCTCGTGTATACACATTGTAAAGAACATATAGGCGGGCATTCAATGTTGAACATAAATATAACTATAAAATGTAAACATTCCGCTTTATATCTCTTACAACGTGTGTATCTATATTACTAAGATAATGGTACTTATATTAGACAATAAAATCAACTTTTATTCTGGCCACAAAGTTATCAATGATCTGTGTTATAATGTTATAATAATTCTCCTTATAAAGAAAATTTTGCTGGCATTTTTTTATTTTATTTTATTGGAATAACGGCTTTGAAAGAATATTAGAGGGAAAAGCGATACAAAATTAAATTAAAGTTTCACCCTTACAGTTTACAAATTTATAAATATCAAAAGCCGATAATGTTCTAATATTATGTTTTTTAAAAATTGTAGTTTGTTTAGAAACATTTTCAGACAAAGGATTCCAGTTCTTCTGTTGCAGTATGGGAAATGTTAAAATAATGCTACATTTAATAAACTTTAAAATGTAAAAAGAGTGAGATGAAAAATAAAGGAAATCTTCCATGTATCAAAATGGTCCTTACCATTCATTCCAGCTGTTGAGTGCGTTTATTTGGCCTTGCCGACTAAACAAAATGTAGCGGGCTCTAATCGACCTAGTACGAACGAAATGTTCTCTAAGTATATGGTAGTTACAAACCTAGGCCTATTGATTAGAATAGTTAAGAGGGACTATCTTTGGATTAGAGATATTTTCCGCGATAGCCTCCTACTTTTTGTGGTCATCGACTGGTTTCGAGCATTCGCCCATCATCAGGATGCGTTTGTCGAACAGAATGATAACATAGAAATCACACAGAGCAAATTTAGTTTATACATCATCAAAGACGATGGACTAACGTTCGAAACCGGTCGATGACCACAAAAAGAAGCAGGTTATCGCAGAAAATGTCTCTGAGGCTTTCCTGCTCTGCGGAACCAACCTCAACAAATAGAAACTGCATTTCTTTATAATAATATATATATATATAATATTCATATACAGGTTGTCCCAAGGTATATGGATAACGACTTTTTCTCGGAAACTAAGATAGCTAAAAAAAAACTAAAAGATACATGTCCCCGTAGTTTTTTTGTTAGAAATCCAAATTTAATTTGCAAATTTGTTTTGGTGCTTCGAGAAGCGAGATACAGGCACCAACTTCATTTTTTCAAAAGGGGGGGTGTGTGGTTTTTATTTAAGAAATAGATTCCTCTATTTTTTGTAAAAAAAATTTACTTGAACGGTTTTTTTTCTTTGAGCGATATTTTACAAGTTATGAATGAAAATATGATTCCTATATACAAATTTCAAAATGATATTATAACGGTTTTTTTAATTGAATAAGAAGAAAGTACTGTTTTATTATAAATTTTACTCCTCATTAATTACAGATCTTGCTCGAACTGGCCTCCACCATTAGTGATGTATTTCTTTGGTCGTAAGGTACAATTGGCAGGAAAAAGCATGTGTATGCATCTCTAATGGTGGGGGCCAGTTCGAGCAAGATCTGTAATTAATGAGGAGTAAAATTTATAATAAAATAGTACTTTTCTTCTTATTCAATCAAAAAAACCGTTATAATATCATTTTGAAATTTCTTATATGAATCATGTTTTCATTCATAACTTGTAAAATATCGCTCAAAAAAAAAAACCGTTCAAGTAAATTTTTCTTACAAAAAATAGAGGAATCTATTTCTTAAGTAAAAACCATACCTCCCCATTTGAAAAAATGAAGTTGGTGCCTGTATCTCGCTTCTGGAAGCACTAAAACAAATTTGCAAATTAAATTTGGTTTTCTAAGATAAAAAACTACAGGGACACGTATTTTTTTAGTTTTTTTTCTAGCTATCTTAGTTTCCGAGAAAAAGTTATCCATATAACTTGGGACAGCCTGTATATAAATGCGTAAGTTGTATAATGTATCTTACCTATTTTACTTTCTTGTTCGCAATTGGTCAGGATGTGACTCTAGGCGAAGGATGTTAGGGATAGGTCAAAGTTATGCGAGAAGCAACTTGGAAGATACCCTGTTTACAACCAGTCTAGCTAGCAAGCAAAGATATAGGTAGCGGGCGATCTCTCACGAAGTGAAATTAACAACAGTGTTAAGTACGGCAAGCCGATGCGAAATAGCGGGCGAATATAGTTTTTTTTACCAAACTACAACTTTTATACTAATGTATTTCATAGTGTAAGAAAACTTACCACGTACTGACGCTTCCGACTGGTTGGGGAAGAACTAACTTTAAATTCTAAGTGGACTTTTGAGAAATTGGAGAACGCGTATAGCGGGTCACATACGCAGTGCTCCTTCTTTCGACAGACTAGAGTTATGTATAAATACGAGTTAATATTACAAGGCATATAAATAACCAAACACCAATTAAGTAGAAATACTGGATGCTCTAGTATAAAGTATAGTAAAAGTTCCGAATTTGAATGAAAAATGTCAATAATAATCACGTAAATTGCAGTAAGAGAGAGTCATGTTTTTCATCAGGGGGGAATTTCGTATTACAGATCAGTGTAATTACAGTTTAGAAAATTTGACACGATCACAATAAGTGAAAGTAAAAAAGAATTGTAATTGAAAAGTTTAAGCAATATAATCGTATAAGTAGAAGAAAAGGAAATAAATCTTAGCAAAAAAATTAGTAAGACATATATATATATATATATAGTATATACTATATATATAGTACTTATATAAAAGAAAATTACGTACTAGCTTAATTTGTTGGAATTGAAAGCTAAGCGCTGTTAGTTTGTTAGAATGATTCTACTTCAAGGAATATGTTGGGTAAAAATATATAATAGTGTAATAGTATCAAAGAGCCCCTGTAATAGGAATTGAAAAGAACATATTGAAAGAGACAAAGATCGGTTAAAAGCGCTTTTCTTACCAGTATATACATGCACGTTTGTGTATGTGTACGTGTTGGCAGAGATAAAAAAAAAAAAGCGTTCGCTCCAGTATTCTGAGAGCGCCAGAGAAAAAAGGAAATGAGAATAATACTAGGGACGGGGGGGATTTGAGTAGGAGGAAGTTCAGAGCACTCAAAGTGGAATAAAGGCATATATATATATATATGTGTGTGTGTGTATGGTTTTGTATTCTTGCATATTCGTTTGCTAGTAAGTGTGTGTCAGTGTGTTTTGCTCTGAGTTACAGCATCTCCTTCACCCAACTTCCTCTCCATTTCCACTTTTCAACCTGAACAAGAAAAAAAAAAAAGAAAAAAAAAGAACCCCCTACCAGACAAACACTTTCTTGTGTAATCTACACATGCTTCAAGTTATGGGTACATTTTGAATAGCTAGACATCTTCCTAGAGGGCAGCAGAAAGTGCCTGCTTGACTGGTGTGTATGCTATAATCATATATATGTGTTTACTTTCTATATTATTTAGCTGAACATGGAATATGGTTCTTTTTTATCAAATAAAGTGCTTTGTCAGGTAGTTTCAATGAAAAACTTTATGCTTGCACATTTTAATGATATCTAATTTTCATCGTAATTATGTTCACCATCAATTAGTTTATTACTTTCTTTTACTCCTGCTAACAAATTTTCGACATTGTGTTTTGTATGGAAATATATGTTTTAAGGATGTTTTTTTAGCGATTCGTCTATATGTTAAGTGCGTATATGTATCGCAAAAAACAAAATCTAAGGAAGCTGAAACCTGGGTATTCCGTTTACTAACTACCACTGCGTCTGACACGAAGGTTACCAACAAAATTCATCTGAATGATTTGAAAATTTATTGAATGAATTTTTTCAGTTTTTCGCAATTTACTGTTCCAATGATTTGCTTTAAACTTCGTATATACTACCTACACACATTTCTGAAAGTGCAGTAGCGTTATGCTTTACGCGAAACTACTACTTCAGTAAAATATATGGTTTTACCACCTATATAATATTAGTATCCATTAGACGCGTCGTTAGAATTCCAAATTTGAAGCGAATCGGTTATCAAAAACTGCATGACTTTACAGAATAAGTTTTTTGAATTTTTTTAAATTCTCTCTGAAAACGGTTACCGCGATTTTCTTTAAACTTGGAATGCTTATGCATATATCCAATTCTGTTAGCTTTGCTTGAAAGATTTTTTTCTTGAAAACCTGATTTTGAGGTTCCTGGGAAATTAGGTTAAAATTTAAATGGTCGTTACAAGCTTTATGTTGAGACAAAAGGGCGTGGATTCCACCCTTACGGTACTCTCAATCAAGCATGGAATGTAATTGTAATCACGCTGAAGTAGAGTTCGGTGGAAAATTCTGAAGAGTTTTCATGGCTGCGTCATTTCGAAAGTCTTGCATTACGTTTTTCAGGTGTTTCTGACATTTGCTATGATATGACGCACTGGATATATTTTGTGCAATACTTTACATTCTTCCATGGTCCCCTATCTCAGGCGGTAGCCCCTCATTTATGCGATTTTCACCTATGGTCTCTCGTAATATATAGGTTGATTCATAACGAATGTAAAAAATTGTTGGTAACTTGTTGGAGAAGTCATTTTAAGTAAACAATGTATGTTATTTGAACTTAAGTTCTATTTCGATCAATTACAGAACTACAATAATTCAAAGTTTTAGCACTTAAGTTTATCTGTTTACGAATGAAAAACAATATAAAAAGTCAGAATTCAGTGATTCAACAAAACACATTCTTCATCTGTAAACAATAATTTAGTATTAGTGGAGAATTTAGAGGAAAATGGAGTGCTTCAGGGCAGCTGAATATGCTGGTTTTGGCGTTATTTATGGATACTACGATGGTAATGCTCTCCTTCGTCAAGAGAATAACAATAGAGATTTCCAAATAGATGTCAACCTTTCCATAGCGTACTCGGCTGTAAATTCCAGTGGCTTCACGAGGCAATAACAACTGCTGTACGTCCAATCACCAGGGAGGTAATGTTTGTAATGAAGAAAATGTAATCAACGCAGTTTTTGGACAATCCCACAATAAGTACTAGACACATTGCAAAGCAATTGTTGTGCCTTTTACCGAACTTTGTATGACAGACACTGAACCAAAATGGACTGAAACCCTTTTATGTCCATCGAGTTCAGCTGATTACTTTTAGCTAGACATTTTGTCTAATGTTCTATGAATGCAAGTTAACAAGTGTAGTGTGTAACTGAAACATTAAGTTAGGGAAGGGAATAGCTAAGTGGTTAGCGTATTGGACTCCCACGAGGAAGACCCGGGTTCGAGTCCAGCTGTGCTACCCTTAGATTATTTCTTCCTAGGAGCCTCTACAGCTCACTGTCCTGTGATGGCCATTGTTGTCTGTAACGAGAGAACACTGTCCGGAGGCTGGCAGTGCACTGAGAAGGCTCCGGGCGCCAATGACCATAGATATTGAAGCGCCTTAATTAAAAAAAAACAAAAAACATTACGTTGAAGTAAACTCTCTACATGAACTTGATAAATTTACTCTGATGATGGATGAAAATCCGAAAATCCGTCAGGAACAAGAGCATTATTATTTATGCATGCTGCGATGAATAAAATACCAGGTGTATTATGAGAGCATGTTTCAATTACATAGAGAAGAATTGATTAAATATTTGATTCGGCAACGTTGTACACTTAACATATTAATGCCTGCAAATGCAAGAGTTCTCTAATTCAACAATTTAATATCTAATGAATTAAATGAATAGATATTATACACAACACAATTCAGCAGATAGATTACTTCCATACTTTGTGTAAATTAGTAATTTATAAATAAAGAATCTTGTATTTGAATTAAATACTTTATTATTTATTATTATTGTCTTCTAGGAATAAAAATAATTACTAAACTCACTTTTCAGATTTTTATAAAACAAAAAATATGAAACTGAAAAAACAATGGGCACAAATCTCCTTTCATTTTTATACCCCCTAACTGCGGACCTGGCTCTGACGGGAATTATTAATAGAACGAATGTAAATAACGATCTGGTGTGAAACAATTACGCCAATTTCTCTTACGTTTTGTGACATTTCTAAATAGAATATTTTCTGCCAGGTTGAATGTTTTTACTAAATCTCTAATTGTCATTTATAATATTGTATGGAGTTAAAGGGACTTAATACTGGAATGACGACATGATTTCCTCAGCATCCCGAAAAATGTTTGAAACTAAAGTGATAGCTTTCCAATAAAACATTTAATGAATAATTATTAAAAGGTGGAGTGTTTCGAGCGGAACATAGTCACCGCGACCAGTAGTAACTATCGAGAAATCCCGCATTTATCTCGTATTAACTTCATGCTCAGGGCATATGCTCAAAAATCAGGGGTACCCCTGATTTGTTTCTCTCACTTCAAGAATAACGGCTGATTCCTTAAGTAATCTTCATAGCTACTACCTAATCTAAGTTTTTTTTTTGTGAACTAAGTCTTATCCTTACAGCTCTCGACACGTGAGTACGATGCAATCTTCGGAGTTGAGTTTGTCATCTACGGTTACCTTACTGAAATTATAATAGACTCTGGTGCTAGTTGACCTGTTTATTTTAGTGACCTAAATCTCACGACAAGATTAAGTCAAAAATAATATTATAAATAATAATAAAATAATATTATAAATAATAATAATATTAATACGATAATGATATAATATTTATAAAATTATGATTAAAATTCAAGCTTAAACTAAAAAAAAAGGTAACCTCTCGCAAATATATTGAAGAAAGAAAATCTGTATATTGCGATAACTGATACTTAAATTCAACTTTACTGTTTTACATAAGAATGCTGAGAGCAGGAAGCCGGAATATATTCCATATGAAAGAAGATATTCCTTGCTCCAGGCCAACACTCCGCCGGGTTCTGATTTATTGGTTATAATCTTTTTCACAAATATTCAAGGATAATATCTCCATTTTTATAATACTTGCACGTCTTCCTATTCTACAATGTATATACGAGTATATTTGTAAACTCAAACTATGATTTAAAATACTTTTTAAGTTTACACAAGTACAATATATTATCATATTATTTTTAAATTAGTTTGGATTTTCACTCATACAAATATTCCATATTTATTATTTCCAATTTCTGCTCTAATTACAAAGATCTCTGAGATGGACAGTTAGTTGAAGATTATTCAGACATCGTAGTATTTCAGGACTTGGACCAAAAAGTTGATTACTTTTTTTAAATTCTCTTACTCCTGTAAAAGAAAATATGTGTGACATTGTCACAATATTTTCTAAATTGATGTATCCTGAATTCGAAAAGTGTTTTTAGTGAATGGTCTTTATGCGAAGAAAAATATTCAAAAACAAAACATCGTAGAGCTTCAAATTATATACTGATTAGATACCAACTATAAGTCCAAAACTAAATTTGTGATCAAAATTAGAAAGTGAGGCTTTTTCTTTGAATGTTTATTTTTCGTAATTTTCTCAAAAGTGCCTTTAACCATTTTCTTCAAATTTTGCTTCGGTAAATTTGAGGGTATCCTGCCGGATATTGCGGAGGTCAAAGCCTCCCATTGTTTGCCCGCGGCTTTGTTTTCATCATGAGATTGTAGAACTGGGATGCGCTCCTTGTTATTTCTTTTAGCCGCAATATAAGTGAGGGTTTTGGCATATTGATCCCTCCTTGATCCATATCTTGCTAGCCTGTCAGCCACCTCATTACTCCACACATCATAGTAGCTCAGAATCGACTGAAAAACCAGATCAGCGACATTTTCCTTTTAGAAATTAACATATATTTTGCATAAATTTACCTCATTGGTATCAGAGATCAAGGGATTGGGCGTTAGCAGAAATGCTACCTGAGAATCTATGAAAATAGCTATTTTTTCGTCCTTACCATTCATGAGGATTTTTAGCGTCAGAAATATGCCACGTAATTCTTCTTCGAAGATGGTTACCATTTTTCCTAGAGGTGCAGCTTATGGAATTCTTTTGAAAAATTTTTTTTTTTGCAGCACCAGTGTTTCAAATAAAAGACTTGGCACCAAACCGATTCGGAGAACCATTCAGCAATTGTCGCCAAGTAGATTGCCGCTGTGTCATCCTTAGAAACTGGTGGAGTATTACATATAGCACTTAGCCAAGTAACGAAGTTTACGAGCCGGTAACTTGTAAAAAAGTTTCACGCTCCGTCAGTTCGAGACCAAATTTGTCTTTAGTTACTCCATTTCGAAGAAAAAGTTAATTGTATATTTTTAACCTTCCAGACGCAAGTATATAGGTTGTCCGGTAAACTACTTTTTCGTACATGTTAATATCTAGTCTGGCTCGCCGTATCGGTAAAGGCTCAACTTCTGCCTGAATTTCTAATGCTGTTTATACGGTAGCCGTTTCCTCCCATAATGAAAGCTTGATTTTGAAATATATCGAGTTTCTTGAGACATGCTTCAGAGGCGATTATTATGATTTCAAATAAAGACTCATTGTTTTAGCTGCTTGTATGATTTACTTCTCAATGTGCTTGTTCTAGAGCAGATTAGGGTCAAGTTTAACTCCAAAATATGGCACTTTAACTATGCGGACAATCATTTCTTGATTGTATATGGAGGCCGATCCTGCAAATAGAGGACAAGGTCTATAAACGAGCTTTAATTATTTGGGAGCTTTATGACTGAGGACAGTAAACGTCGGAGCCGAGTTAAGGGCTAGTATCGCAGCGGCAAACAGATGTTATTATCCTTACAAAAAATTTTCAAATTCCGAGATATTTCCAGAGAGACCAAAATAATAATATATATTACCTCAGAATGAGGTGCAAGGGAGAATGGGTGAGAACCTTCCGGGGGGATCACACTAAGATTGAGGACGAAATTTGGCGAGTGGACCGATTTCTGCTATCCAAACTTGATGAGATGGGCAAGAAATGGGGATTTGAGAGAGATTATGAGATTACGATTGGCAGTATAGGGGATGATAACCTCACGAGGCCAACGGAGTCGGGCAGCGGTATTATTCGCTGCTATTCAGATGGCTCTAGGCAGGAGGGTACTGGCCTGTCGGGGGCGGGAGCATGGTTTCAGGAGTTGGATAGAGGGAGTTCGGTGGCCTTAGGTGGTTTGGCCACTGTTTTCCAGTGTGAGGTGGTGGGCATCATTGAATGTTGCCACCTTGTGGGGGAGTGGCTAGGAGAGTTTAAGGAAGTGCGGATCTTCTCTGATAGTCAAGCCGCACTAAGGGCTTTGAGTAAGCCGTGGTGGAGTTCGAAATTAGTGGGAGAATGTAGGAGAAGGCTTAACGCTTTGGCTCGGAGGGGTAAGGTGCATCTCTATTGGATACCCGGACATGCGGGAATAGAGGGCAATGAGAGGGCGGATCGGCTGGCCAGGGAGGGCTCGTCATTACCATTTTATGGTCCTGAACCAGCCCTGGCCGTTACAAAGACGTTTCGCGACAAACAGATTAGACTTTGGGAGACGAGAGCTTTGGAGAAACGCTGGGGGGACACGCAGGGGTGCCTCCAAGCTAAAAGATTTATTAAGGCAAGCAAGCAGGGAATCTCGGAGTATCTCCAGTCTCTTAGTAGGACGGGTTTGAGGACCTTGGTAGGAATAGTGACTGGACACACTTGGGTGCACAGTCACTTGTTCAACATAGGGAAGACGCGGAGTCCCATTTGTCAGAATTGTGATGACGGAGTTAGGGAAACGGTGTATCACTACTTATGTCAGTGTCCCCGTTTCGCTGGAACTAGGTTTCGTATATTTGGGAGGACACCACTCTCGCAGGATTGCCTGGGCGAGTTGGAGTTTGGGGATATCTTGAGATATTGTAGATTAACCGGCAAGTTACCGGGGGAGATTAATTAAGGGGTTACGGGGGGTATCGGGGGGATAAGAGCCACATAGGCTTAGGTCTCGCGCCTTTCGGGCACCCGTTCTGATAATAATAATAATATATATAACTATCATTAAGCCAGTTGCGATGTACGCCTTGGAAACATGGTCTCTAACGAGTGCTGACCAACATTTGCTGGGAGTCTGGGAGAGGAGAATCCTCCGCAGGATCTATGCGAAAACGGCCAGTGGTGTATTCGCACCAACGCTGAGCTTCGAATCCTTTTCGGAGAAGCGGACTGGTGGCCAGAGTGAAGCAAACGAAACTAAGATGGGCTGGCCACCTGATGAGAATGGATCGTGGACGCTAGCCAAGAACAGCGCTGGAGGGCGGGCCAGAGGGCAGGGGCCGCCCACCAAATAGATGGATTGACCAAGTGGAGGAGGATCTGGGGATAATGATGTAAGAAGGTGGAGGATGAGAGCCCAGGAGAGAGAGAAATGGCAGAGAATTGTGTTGGAGGCCTTGGTCCTTTTAAGGACTGTTGAGTCGTAGAGAGAGAGAAAGAGAGAGATTGGAGGCCGATCTCATATGCTTTTGTGGAGAGAATAAATAGTTGAAACTCCGTTTCTTCTAAAGTACCACTTCAGTAGAATGCATGGTTCTCCCACCAACATAGTATTAATATCCATTAAAAGCACTGCTAGAATCCCAAAGTTGAAGAAAATCGGTTCACTGGAAGTGGTGCGATTTTACAGAATGTGGCCGAATTTTGCAGCTTATGTGGCTGCATTGTAGACAATGCATGATTTCGCTACCGTTAATCCCAAAAATATTGTTTGCGCAAAAAGAAACTGAAGAAAAATCTTCAGGTCTCAGTTACACTAGGATCAAGCTGAAGCCATTTTCTTTCTGGAAAAGAGTTTCAAATAAAAGTGACTAGTATTTATGTGTATTCGAGGTTTACAGAAAATCAGTTGGAACCATTTTTGAGAAAATCTCAAAAAACTGAAAAAAAAAAAATTCAGTAAATTTGATTGGTGGATTTGAACGATATCTCTTTGCCTGATATGATGACTGTTGAAAGCCGTAAAAGCAGGGAAAGAAAGTAATAAATATGGTGATATTTAATTTTTAAATTTCGTTTGTTGTAATGGACAGAAAACTGATTTAAAAAAAAAACAAATCTAGGTTCTGTAATGAAATGGCATTCTTCTTTCCTAAATAAACAATATACAAATGCATAATGTTAAACAAACTGTTTATTTTTAACAATAGAGTAACTATAAGTTCTACTATTAGTTAAGCGATAAAAGCACAAAAACACCAGTCAACTACTTTAAGTGAGAAAAACGCGCCCTTGAGCACGATTTATACCTTGTAATGGTATTGGTTGTAGGTCTTCCAATCTTTATATATCGGCAAAAAAAGAGGGGGGGGCGATGGACTTGGCATATAGATCCTCTCCTATTTTATGGCTGAATTATTTAACAACTATCCCTGATTTATGTTGTAAAATGTTTCAGTAGAATGTTAAACAGTTATTTTTATCATGAATTATTCTAATTGCCATTATTATATAAATTTTGTATTTGTAATTGGAATATTAATCATTCCCCAGGGTTTGTGTGGATATATAAATATATATATATTTCAATTTTACGATTAATTTAAATCTGCAATAAAATATTTTATTATCCCAGATACAAATACTGTTTTTTCTACAACATTATTCAGCTGCTGTATTGGACAATTGAACCATTAAAATCTTTTTAATTTTTTTATTGTTACACCATACCGCTTTTTTCTACGCTATAAGTAACACTGATAGCACTGCACTTTACATAATCATGCACGCATTCGCGCACATGCATACTCCGAGGAGAGAAGCTACCCAGCGTTAGCACTCTCTATAATAAGCTGAGCTAAATGCTCTCATCGCTTGAAGAAAGGAAATCACGAGGTCACTGGCGTTTTAATCGCCTGGGAGGTTTATCTGGAATAATGCGGGAGGATAGGTGGCGGACCAAATGATTAGAAGCGATTACAAGGATTGATGGAATTATATATATCGGGTTCGGGCGACTAGATATACGAAAGGAATTTCAAGGTCTCTAATGGATGGTTAGATGCAAACATAGAAAGGAGCATTAACGATGGCGCGAAAGATTTTGTATTGAAGGGATTGTAGTCTTTGGAGATTGGAACGTTTTTTTGAACCTCATAGCACAATGGGTTTTAATATTGAGGTATATATCAATCTTTTATTGTCTAGCAAAAGTATAGATCTGTAGGCCAGTAATCGTTTCAATAATCGATAGCATCTGTTGAGTTCAATTCTTTTTAGTCGTGTGTGAGGGGTTCCAGTTTAATCTTTTGTCTGTGAAAAACCTAAGGTAGTGGTCGACATTAATGGGTGAGGGTAGGAATTATG
This sequence comes from Triatoma infestans, assembly GCA_011037195.1. Classification (NCBI taxonomy): domain Eukaryota; kingdom Metazoa; phylum Arthropoda; class Insecta; order Hemiptera; family Reduviidae; genus Triatoma; species Triatoma infestans. The sequence continues at coordinate 16,175 of JAAEAF010000083.1, forward strand.
TTTTAGTAGATTGGAGCAAGAGTGATGCGGCCCGGAGTGAATGTAATATTTTGGGATTCATTTTCATTTTGTTTAATATTCAATTTTTTGAACCATTTTTCTAATGAAAAGAGATGGGTTTGGAGATTTCTATGCGCTATTACTGGGTCTTGGTGAGAGGATAGAATTGCGTGGTCGTCTGCATAGGTGAAGAGAACAGTTTTTGGATGAGTTGGGATATCTCCTGTGTAAATTCTGTACAGGATATGACCAAGGATACTGCCCTGCAGAACGCCCATTTCAGCTTTAATATGGATAGAAGAAATTGATGTTTCGACTTGGACTCGGAAGTAACAATCTGTCAAATAGGACTTTAGAATATAATAATAGGTAAATGGAAGAATGCCGTTAAGTTTCCAGAGTAGACCCGAGTGCCATACTCGATCGAAGACTTGCCTCACATCGAGGAAAATACCGAGCAACATTCGTTGTTGGGAGGATGCGATGGCGTCAACAACGCGAAGACAGTGTTGAATTTAGAATGGAGATATCTGAACCCAAACTGGTGATCGCGTTATAGGGAGGATATGTAAAATCAGTAGATAAAATTGCACTTTTATTTGCTATAGATTCAAAATTTGTAGAGATTAAAAAAAAAGAGAGACTGCGATTCGCCTTAATTTTTTGTTATGGGTTTTGTAGGGGGAATTGCAATGCGATCTGATATCGCCTTTCAATTAAATAACTTATGAAGTTTGGATGAAAAATGATAAAATATTTGAGTAATGAAGAAGAAAACTTAATACAATTTTGCTTAATTTTAACTTCATGTAACAATTTTAACCTTTCGGAAAGAAACCTTCTATTTTTTCCATTGTACAACATTCTCTCAGAGTTAACGTATATATATTACATATTTTCATGTCCTTTTTTTAAAATAGATTAAAGAAAAATATCTGGTATGAAACACTCACATAACATTCTCTTACTCCAGTTCTCTCAAAATTGTAATTGGCAAATTTTATAGCTGATGTACCAAATTTAATGAAATTCGTCAAAAACTGAAAAAAAAAAACCGTTCTGTAAATGCGCAATTCCAGTTTACTAATTTTCTTGAAACTCGGAATTTTGGCCATCTATTTATTTCTAATTAATTTTGTTTGGATGTAGATCCACGATAGCATCTTAGGAAAAAAACATAACACCACTACCCCTCCCCAAAAAGTGCCCTTAAATGAATTTTCCCAGAGAAAGGTTTTGAATAAAAGTTATAAAAGTATATCTTTGTATGTTTAGTTGATATACAAAGTTTGAAGAAAATCGTCAGAGCCATATTCGATAAAATCGCGAAAAAGTGAAAAAATTAATAAGTAAAGTGGTACTTCCGGTTGAGGAATATTGACACATAACTTACTGTCAGATTCCATGGTGATACCTAAACGAAATATCAAGTTTGAACTTTCTGTGATTCTTCGTTTTCGAGGTGTGCTGTTCAAATACATACAACACACACACCACACACACACACACACACAACACACATATGCCATTTTACACACCACATAAACCATTTTCTAAAAACGACTTTTTTGATTCATTGGACCTCAAAACGGATATTTCCGGTGAAAACTCGATATCGAAAAATTCGACACGATTACAATACTTCCTCTTACTAGAAGTAAGAGAAAGTAATATATATATATATATATATTTAAATTTAACTCGAGAGTAAAGTTCTTTACAACACTCATTCAGTTGTCACAATCGCTTGCGCTCGTAAGGACAAGCTTACGCTCGAGTGTGAAAATGACTCTTTATTCTCTTGCAAATGAAATAGTCATACAAATTGCTCGATAAGATTTGCTGATATTTTTACACAGTTGAGGGCTCAATTTAAAGTCCGCACTTGCAAAACATGACTGTTCTTATTTTTGAACCAACTTTTCTATCACTCAAAGAGACAGCAACGTGTGATGGATGCCAGAAATATAAAAATATATTTAATTTGAAATAATCAAAAGTATCAAGAAAAATGTAACATTCCCTTGCAAAAGGACTATTCAGGATGAAGACCACTATTGTCTTTTAGAGTTCATGAACTTGGTAGCATTGTCTACCCCTTCTTCTCACAGGAGAAGATTTGAACGAGCAATTAGTAGGCATTCCTTCAAGACAGTCTGAAACAGACACCGAAGCAGAGCACTTTAGGAATCAGTGACAGATATAAGTTAAAACATAAGAGTTTATTCCAACTAATTTCAGTAAATTAATAAGCATATTTCTGTGTTATTGAATAGCATTTAAATATCTTTATTAAAGGTACCACAAAAAATTTGGGAGGTAATCTGGAGTTGCAGAGGCTTGAAGGTTATCCTCTGGTATGGCGAGAGGCGTGTGTGTAATCTCTGGAAGGTTGTCTTGTGTTGTAGACTAAAGTCATCTTCTTCTGGAGCAAACGCTGCTTGATGTGTGAGCGTTGCTCTGGTGTTTGAACGTCTTCTTCTCAAGCGAACGCTGCGTGAGTGATTGAGAGTTGCCCTGGTCTTCTTCTCGAGCGAACGCTGTGACTGAGCATTATTCTGGTGATGGAACGTCTTCTTCTCGAGCGAACATTGCTGGAGTGGGTGAGGGAAACTCTGGTGGTAGGCTGATTGGCAAACACTGCTTGGCGAGTGTTGCTGATGAAGAAGTAACTGGCAAGGGTAGACAAGGCGATCAATGTTGGCTTCTGAGTGTTGGTGCTGCAGAGATGCATGTACTTCCTTGACTTGACTCTACGAGTATATGAACGAGAAAAAAAAACTTAAGCAATTCAAAAATATTTTAACACATAGATACACAATATTATTTCAAAATAAATATATTTGTTTGGTGTAATAAGCGAGCAAGGATGTGCGAGCAAGGATCGCAAAGGGTATGAGAAGCTGAAGATTTTTTCCTTTGTAGAATCTTGTGTATATGCAATTACAACTAACATGCAATTTGTACTAATATACATGGAATGTATGTATATTCATACGCATGCAATTTATAGATGATAATGATGTTTGGATCTGCAAAAGAGTAGTTATATAAATTTAAATTTTAACAGCTAACATAAAAATATTATGGATATGTACTCAATAATTTCAACAAATATAGGCATAATGCTTTACACAAATCTGAAAGAAAAAAAAAATATCAATTATTAATTAAAAATATTGGCATGGCCGATGAAAAATATAATAAATTAATCTGTGAAATTTTTTATAATTCTATAACTTGTATGGAAATCGTGGTTGATTACATATTAGAAATATCAAACAATTTTACGTGGTCATCTTGGTTTCTGCAAAATAAATTATATTGTAAATTATTATATAAAAATATTGAAATATACAATACAATAATTACAAATATCAAATAGTCGAATAAATTTATAACTAGTGATACGAGAGTTGTCAGTGCTGAAACAAAAATAATATGTCCGTAATTGGAACAACAAAATTAAATATATCAATACACTTTACACATTTTTGTTCTTAAGACTAACAAAATTCTTACATATCACATTTACATTGGTGTATTATGTAGCGTTAAGAAGTGTGATAGATTAAGAATAATTTCAAGAGTTTCAATATATTCTTGTGTTATGTATTATGTGTGCGCGAGGTGGCACTGAAATTTTGTGGCTACTTGCAGATTTTTTAGTGAACCTAGCGATTATTATTAATTTGGTGCGTTTGAGTGCTATTTGAAAATTGAATGTTGAATTTATTAAGTACATGTGCGCAAATTAATGATTGCTATGTAAGAAAGTTTCTACAAGTATTAATTGCCTTTTAAATGCGAAACTATGAATTCGCCAGAAAAATTGGAATTCTCAAAATTGTCCGCATGCAAATGAAGGGACGTGATGCCATAATTAGGTATTATTTTGGTTAGTCAGGACTGATGGAAGCAGGTATGATAGCCTTGGTCATATCAGATTTTCGAGAAAGCGACTGAGGGCTAACTCGTTTTGGGCTGTATTTGGAAACAATTACGAGCCGTATGTCCAAATTTTGAACAATATTGGCAAGTGGGCCTATTTTGGAGGTTATTGCTAGTTTCGTTACCATTATTATGATTATATTGGGATCTACCTGGATAAGAGTTAAATCGTGAATTATTTGAATTAACTCGAGCATTATTATTATTACTATAATATTGATTATTATTATTATAGCGATTATTACTATATACTCTGCGATTAAAATTTTTAGGAATATTAAAATTGTTAGGCATTTTGCCAAAGTTAGTACGAGGTTTTGGTCTGGATTTGTTTGTGCAGTCCACGTCAAAATGTGGACCGGAACAATGGCGGCAGGCCTGTTCTTTATTACATTAAAAACTCTACGAGTGGTAGTTGGTTTTAATGGTGGCTTCTGACTTTTATTTCGATGCGGGCATTCTCTGTGGAAATGCATTTGTCCGCAGAAACGACATGGAGATGGGGGTGTGCGAGGATTAGAAGTTTTCGAGGTGACTGAAAACTGTGGGGTTTGTTTCCGAAGCCTGTACTTCCTTTAGGGCATTGGCATAAGAAAGTGCTTCGTCTAATTTTTGAGGTAGCTTTGTTCGTACCTCATTACGAAGCGGTTGAGGAAGTGACTTCAGGAACGCATCAGTGGCCAGTTTGTCTAAAATAGAATGTAAGGCCTCGAGTGGGTTAGCTTGAGCTTTTAGGCTAATGGCGGACTGGATATGTCTAATTCTATCCGCGAAGGTTTCAGGAGACTCTGTGGGTAGAGACTGAATATTAGTCATCTGTTGTAAGAGGACTAGAGGGGTTTTTTTCTTTTCTAAATCTAGTTAGAAGACGTTCTGAGATTAGAGGATACGTTATAATTGTACCCTGGCGTTGTAATTCGGCTTTCTGCGTATCATAAAATATTTTTGCAGAACCTGAGAGCCTAAGTGCTAGTATTTCTAATTTTGCAGCGTCGTCCCAGCCAGAAAGGCTAGCGCAATGGCTAATTTGGTCTAGGAAATCGGACACACTGGCTGAATTTTCGCCATCGAAGGTGGGTAAACTATTTATTAATAGTAAATTTCTCAAGGGGCTAGCACGTTGATTGTTAGGGGTGGCTGGAGGATTTGCTAATTGCTGCTGAGCAAGTAAATATTCTACAGCAGCGTCGATGCCCATATCTTGTCCATTTATCTTATACATTTTTGAAACAAGAGAATTACTACCTTCGGAAAGATTATATTTTTCAAGGCGTCTGCGTAACTGATTTAAGTTGCCCTGATGAGAGAGTTATTATTTTTACAATTTGCGATCTATTAAGAGCACTCATAAAATCAAAATTCACAAAGGATTAGGGTATAGTGGTACAAATACAAAATTTTAAAAATGAAATTCAATAAAAGATTCAATTATGGGAAATATTTAAGATATTTCCGCTGAGAAAATAATTGAAGGAAAAGCAATAATATTATCTGATGGATAATTGTTTAATTATTAAATTGAAAATTGTACGTACTTGTTAATTTTGTGGATTCTGGTTGATAAAATATCCCAAACAGCTGGCACCAATGTAATGTTTTTGGTGATTTTGTTTTTTTGTGGTAGTTGGTTGTGGCGTGAGCGGTTTAGTAAAAGGGCTTGTATGTATGTTTGAGATAGAAGTAATAAGAATAATTAAGAAAGTAGTCACCACTGCTAACAATAAATATATTCTTTCAAAATAATAACTACAAGTTATTTGATATTATAAACTAATTTATATTGTGAAACTGCCACTGATTTTTAGAGAACGATTCCTGAAGTGTTCTGGCTTTGGTAAGCAGAATCCAGACTGTTCTTATTTGAAGGCAGAAGGCAGACTGTCTTGTTTGAAAGCAGAAGGCAGACTGTCTTGTTTGGAATGCTCTTTCTAACAAAACAGTTGGCCAAGTCGCATTGTATTGATTTAACGGATTTTTGTGTTTTAGTTTCCCTAATAGCAATGATCCCAAATTACAATACCTGACTCTAAATACAGTTTTTTTGAAGGTAAATTCCCTGCACTAAGATACATTTAAAATATTAACAAAATTGTATTTTTGATACTATAAAATATTCTAAACTATTTTTAAAAACTATTATTTCCTTTTATTCCCTTCTACACAAGTCTGATATGAAGTATATTTGGTTTTGCTTTTGTTTTTTTGGGCAATTGTGACAGTTTTATTTCGCAACACTTATAATATGAAAATTGAATTTTTAAAAATAGAGAAACTTTATTTCATTCGAATAAAGAAAAACATCATCTTTCAGGGTCCGGTATTTAACTATGCAAATTAATAGTGTTGAATTTGGTTCTCATTAACAATTAAACAAGACATATTTACCGGACTTAAATTATTAAATTAATATATTGACAAAAAAATTCACTTGACAGAACGGTATAAAGCAGTTTTTATCAATAATATTTCGAGAAAAAAATCTGGCAATCATAGGTTTTGGCAATCAAGGTTTAAGAGAAAATAAGGATAATAATAATTAGGGAAGGAAATAGCTAAGTGGTTAGCGTACTGGACTCCCACGCGGAGGACCCGGGTTCGAATCCAGCTGAGCTACCTTTAGATTTTTTCTTCCTAGGAGTCTCTACAGCTTACTGTACGGTGATGGGACAGTGTTATCTGTAACGAGAAAGAAATCTCCGAGCGCCAATGACCATAGATGTTAACGCGCCTTAAATTAAGAAAAAAATAATCATTATAAATACGATTAGGTTCATTTTCGGACCTTTCAGGTCTATATTAGTGCTGTGATTTCTCCTTTCTCGCCAGTTAGTGCGGGATTACTGCAGAGGCATATACTTGGTATAATCTACATGGTATAACACTTCGGACATGCCTACGCAACCATCTATGGTACTTTTTACAAATACATAGAAATGTATTATGGAAAATATTGGCAAAAAAAATTCTATTATGAAACACTCCCACTCACGTTACTTTCCCTTGCTGCCATTCTCACAGTTTTAATTGAAACACTTTCTTGCAAGTTGAATGAAACTTGTAATAAAAGAAATTTCCAACATTTAAAGAAATGACAGTTTTTTTTTTTAGGGCAGACTAACGTTAAACCTGCCTCCAGAATTATGTTAAAATGAATTTACTTAGCAAAATGTTTGAAAAAAAAGAAGTTGTAATCTTCTTCTTTTTTCTGGATTTTTTTAAGGTGCACAACAGTATGGTCCTTTGCACCTGTTTCTAACTTGTAAGGACTCATCCGGGATGCATATCCATACCCACCAGTCTAACAATTTCTACATCCCTTTAAAATCGGGATGGTGATTGCCGTTCTCCAGGCCTTTGGAAATTGTTTGGAGTTCCATATTTTATTATAGGACCTTAATAAATATAACTTATTTTTCAGGATTAAATGTTTTAAAAACATATAATGAACACTGTCGGTTCCTGGGCAAGTATCTTTTGATTTTGATAGAGACCATTCCAACTCCCACAGTTTTAAAGGCATGTTGTAAGTTTGCTGGTCGTCTTCATCAAGAAAATCTATCTCTCTGTTCTCTATTGAAATACTTGAGAATACTGTTCTTTCCAGCCACCCTCGCCAATGTTTCGGCCAGACATTCCGCTATTTCCCGGTCATCTGTTTTAATTGTGTCATTTATGTTTAAACCTGGAACCTGGTAACCAGGTCTGACGCCCATTATAGTTCTAATTGTCCTCCATATCTGAGTTGAAGGTGTAGATTGAGAGATAGTTGAAATGAATTGTCGCCAGGACACTTTTCTTCTTTCTTTGATAATTCTTCTCGCTCTAGCTCTTAACATTTTATATCTGGCGAGATTTTCTTCAGAAGGTTGTCGATAGAAATGTCTTAGGGCTTTTTTCCTCTCTTTTATTGCGATTCTGCAATCATTATTCCACCAAGGCGCAGGACATCTTCTTAAAGATTTCCACGTTTTAGGGATTGAATGATCCGCTGCCTTTATCAAGACGTGGTTTATGTAATCCATTTCCTCATCCATATTCGAGAATTCAGAAGTATTGCAGAAGTTTGCTAATTCTGTGAATTTATCCCATTGCGCTTGTTTGAATGCCCATCTAACAGGTACATATCGCCTAGGACATTGTTGTTCCGAGCTGATGATTATAGGGAAGTGGTCACTCCCACAAAGGTCATTATGGACATTCCAGTCGAGATGCGGTACAAGTGAAGGACTGCAGAAGGTTAAATCAATGGCCGACAGCACACCGTTACTACTACAGAAGTGGGTTGCTTCCTGTTTGTTGATTAGAACAATATTTTCTTCTATTAAAATATCCTCCAATATTCTTCCGCGTTGACTTACATTAAAAGAACCCCACAGGGTATGATGCGCATTGAAATCTCCCAGGACTATATATGGCCTCGGTAAAGCCCGGATATATCTTAATATTGCCATTTTGGTTACGTTTGATGCAGGAGGTAAATACATATTACATTATTGTTATTTTCATCGGGCATGAGTAGTCACATATACAGCTTGTAAATCACTATTAATAGTATTTAGGTTTTCACAATATATATCATTTTTTACAAAGATGGCCACGCCTCCGCAAGCTCTGTTCCCTGAGAGAAAGTCTCTTCGAAGCAATTGATATCCTCTTATTTGTGTCATATCTCTTTCCCGAAAGTTGGTCTCTTGTAAACATATAACTTTGGGATTGTATTTATTTATAATTAATTTCAGCTCTTCTAGATTTTTATAAAACCCACGACAATTCCACTGTATTATCATATTAATGTTCAAATAATTATGCTTTATTTCTATTTCTTTAGTCACCTTTTACGACATCCTGGACAGGAGCAGGCCTATTCTTCCCCCGGACCTGCAGAGGAAGTTGTAATCTCTTCACGTGTTAAAATTAATTTTGTCAAGTTTAAAGAAAAGTTGTTGTTTTTAAAGCAATTTTGCGAGAAAAATAGAAAAATTCATTCTAATGAAGTGGTACTACCCCAGATGACGGGTTTTTACTAAAATCTTACTGCTGAATCTCCTAATACGTATATTAAGTTTAAACTTGTGCGCCATCATTTCTATGGACCTCCTCAAAACTCGCTAAGTTGATATCCTAGACGAGCAAAGGTTACTAAAGGTTATTGAAAAAAAATCTGGTGTGAAACACTCACACAACTTTCACTAAGTCCAGTACTCAAAATTATAATTGACAAATTTTATTGTTAGTGTTCCAAAGTTAATCGTCGAAAATTGAACAATCTGTTCAGTAAACGATACTTCCGGTTTACTAATTTTCTTGAACTCGGAATTTTGGCCAACTATTTATTTCTAATTAATTTTGTTTGGATGATAGAATTCTATAATCAACTATGACAGCACTTAAGAGAAAAACATAACCCCAAAAGCTCCCTTAAAAGCCTCCCCTACACTCCCCTAAACTCTCCTAAAAGCTCCCTTGAAAGAATTTTCCCAGGGAAATGTTTTATATAAAAGTTGTAGATATTTGTATTTTTAGTTGATATAAGAATTTTCAAGAAAATCGTCGGAGCAATTTTTGAGAGAATCGCGAAAAAGTGAAAAAATCATTTAGTAAAGTGGTAAAGTAAACGCACTTCCGGTTATTCGATTTTTTTCAATCCGAGAATTTCAACAACATATTCAATTCTAATTAACATTATTTAGATGACAGAATTGTCAAATAACCTGAAATAGCCCTTTAGATAAAAACCTAACCCCACCACTCCCCCATAACTGCCCTTAAATGAATTTTTCCAGAGAAATGTTTCAGATAAAAGTTGTAGCTCTTTGTATGTGAGTTCTTATACCATGTTTGAAGAAAATCGTCGGGAAAAACGCAAAAAAGTAAACAAACCAACTCGTACAGTGGTACTTCCGGTTGAGGAATTTCGACAGATAACCTACTGTCAGATCCCATGGTGATACCTAAACGGAATATCAAGTTTCAACTTTCTGTGGTTTTTCGTTTTTGATCTACCCTGTTCACATACACACACACACACACACACACACACACACCATTTGCTAAAAATCACTTTTTTGGACTCAGGGGACGTCAAAACGGATATTTCCGGTGAAAATTCTATATCGAAAATTTGACACGATTACAATACTTCCTCTTACTAGGAGTAAGAGAAAGTAAGTATTTATAAATTTCGCATTAAGTGGACAAAAATTGTATCATGTGTTTAAGGCTGTTGGGAAAACATTCTTTTATTATATGTATAGACCTTCTTTTTTTTTTTTCAACATTTTCGGAATTTAAAATAAGTTTATAAATTCAATGTAAATATTATGGAGGGACAGTAATAATTAACTGTTTAGCAGTTTGTTTTAAGTTTTATTTAAAATTAAGGGTCATAAAGAACCTTAGATAATTAACTCAAGACCAAAATAACCTTTCATAATTAGATTTATCTTATCAATTACCATATTTATTTTATATATATTTCTATAGGCATGTAGTATGCCTTTTACAGTAATTTATTTTAAAATGACAAAAATAGAAACTGATAAATACATATTAGCATATCTAAGCCCCATCGCCGGCCAAATTATCAAATTAATTCTTGATATTTAATAAATAATAAAGAATTTTTTTTTGTCTTTTAATTAATTAAATAACCATTAAATTTAATTATTTTTAAAAAGTTAAATTTATTAGGAAATTTTCCAAATTCGGAATATTACTTATTTATTTATTTTTTTCCAATTTTTAATTATTAGATTTTAATAAATTTCTTTTTAAAAAAATAATAATCCTTACTTGGAAGACGTTGTCGCTTAAGATAAAGATAGATGAATTTCTCTTTTTTTTATAATGTCTTTTATTAGTGGAAGAAGTTAAAAAATTCTTCAGTGAAATATTTCTATATTCTAACTGGTAAGGTTGAATGAGGGAAGGGATTAGCTCAGTGGTAACGCGCTGGACTAGCAACGTGGAGTTACCGGGTTCAAATCCAGCCTGCTGCTCTTAGATTTTTTCACTTCCTAGGAGCCTCTATATCTCACTGGCAGTTGTTGGCTGTAGCTAGAGAATATAGAGCTTTTCCGAAGGCCGGTAGGACACTGGAAAAGGGAGCACAATAGAGCTTTAAAAAAAAGGTGAATGCTTGACTTTAAAGGGAAAAATAAGAAAGGAACTAAGAATTTTTCAAAATTAAATTTTAAGTTAATTTAGTTAGTTATTTCGCCATAGAGCAAACATTAATGATAATGATGGGTGATTAAATACCGGTGAGCTGTCCTCATTATCACCAATCCATTTCTAACCAATAATTACAATAAATTAATGTCTCCCAATTATCAAAAATGTGCAAATATTATAGCGTCTATAGTGTAGAAGCTGCCCATTCAGATGGAGCGATTGAGTTCGCAACAAGGCATTTGGGGCTAATAATAATGATTAAAAATAAAAAACTAAAAATTAAATTATTAAGATTAAGCAAAGAGTAAGTAATAGTGGATCCTAGGAATTTATTTTGCCTGGATTAATTATAGTAAGATAGTTGAAAATGTTACTAGATAAATAGTAAGAACTTCTAACAATAACCCAGACGCCCCAAGAGTAATCTTTACTGTCTTCCCAGCTTTTATCTCCAAGCTAACATTTCCAAGTTCTTAGCTGCTATAACTAACTGCTGCTAATAACTTCAATATTATTTAAGAGCATAAAGTTATATAAATAACACTGTCAAATAATTTAATGCTTAAAAAAAAAAAACATTTAAAATATAAACATTATTCCTGCTTCTTGTCTAAAAAAAAAATAATAAATAAATAACAAACGAGAAATTATCGTTGAATCCGTAATAAAAATATAACAGCTTTCTCTAACTTTTTATAATTGCAGCAGGTATTTAACAAAGTTAAATAAAGTTTGGTAAGTTTTGGTTAGTGGAAGGAATCCTGAAAAATTAAAGGGAGAGGAGGATTGATAAGCTGTTGAAATATTTCTTTTATTAAATGTGGCAGCAAAAACTTTTACTGCCCATCTGGATGACAGAGATGTAACCTCAGGAATTGGTATCAGGCTATAATTTGCAAGAATAGATTCACAAGAAAGGCTTAGCTACTTTAAATACAGTTCATTACTCATGTAAACTTCAGTCGAATATCGATGTTTGTCTGAAATCGCTTCCCCACGTATGAAACCTACTAATTTGGCAGCCATTTGATAATGCAATTGCACTTTTCCATTGCAACCATTGATCAAATTTTCAATTTTAGGCTGCAATTTTTTTTCCTTTTTCTTTCTGCCATAAATGGAATTATTAAAGATCATGTCAAATTTTCGAAATGTCGAAATTCCAATTACATCCTGAAATACATGTTACAATGTTGCCAAAGAAACAGCAACAAATGTTTCTAAAGGAATAGGAGAAAAATATCTTAAAAACGAAAATTCGCAAGAAGCTCAAAATGGAATTCCTCCGCATATGATAATAAAGTTTTGAAAATACAACAACCGTAAATGCGATTTTAATGAGAAGTTCTGCAGTTTTTCACGACTTTCTCGACAATTGCTTTAACAAATCTCTTTTTTTTTTAATAGATTTGATGTTGTTCAATACAAAAGCTTCTGTTACGCTCATGGAAATCTCAACTCGAGTGAGTAAAAATACCCATTTTACTCTCTTGTCAAAATTATTGGTGAGAAACAACTTTATTTAATATATTACAAAGTAAAGAAGATGCTGCCAAAAAACTTCAGGTTACTAGAGAGACACTGCGTATTGATCAGTCATGACGATATAATAAAGTAAAATAAATCAATACGAATTCTTAAATATAGCAAAAAAACGAAGACCAAAGTCACTAGAAGTAGATAATTTAAAATTATCATATTATTTAAAATTAATGGATACAGTAGCAACGATAAATACAGAAATAAATAACAAGGGTAAATGTACAAATACATAAAAAAAAAGAAAAAAGAAAAACAATGCGCAGCAGCCCTTCCACATCACAAAACTATAATAATAATTAATGAACTTTTATACACAACTATTAAATCCCATAGTAAATTTTGATCTGCGTATTAAATTTTCCTCTTACATTTACTTTAAAAATCATAATTCAAAATTTAATTATTATTAAACGATTGTCAAATAAATATTTGTGAGCTATTTTTATTGTGAAATGTGAATAATATCAAATTCACAGATATAGGAGGCATTCAATAAGTAACGAGACAAATTGAGGTAGCTCAAAGACGATTTATTTAATCAATACAAAACTTTGGTTACTTTTTAACATAGTCCCCAGCAACATTTATAACTTGTCCCATTGTTCTTTCAATTTGTGTATGCCACCAGCACAAAATTATTTGGGTTGATCTTGAAACGACTTTTGCACTGATTTATTGGATTGAAAATGTTTTCCACGTAGAGCCTCTTTAAGGGGTCCAAACAAATGGAAGTCCGATGGGGCCAAATTGGGGATGTAGGAGGGATGTGGAAGGATCTCCCACCCCACCTCAAGGATCCCCGCTTGAGATTTCTTGAGTTAACTGTGAGCGTTGTCATAAAGGAAAATCACGCCTTTAGTGAAGAGTTCACGAAGTTTCGTTCGAATGGCAGGTGTGATGGATGCAAAACATTAAAATATATGAATTTATAAATAAATCAAAATTATTAAAATATGTGATATACCCTTGCAAAAGGGCCAGCCAGGTAGAAGAAGTCCAGTTACTGGCATTGTACTATCCCCTTTTCCTAACAGGGGAGGAATTGAAGAAACAAAGAGAAGAGATATTTTAAGGACAGACTTGTGCTACAAATCAAGGTGGAAACATCGAAACACTACTTGAGGAATCGCTCTCTAAATATCTGTGCCAGTTTCACAATAAATTAAATAAGTTTATAATACCAAATAACTTGTAGTTATTATTTGGAAGATTGTTTAATTGTTAACAGTGGTGACTTCTTAATTATTCTTATACTTCTATATTTTCCTCAAACATACTTACAAGCCCTTTTCACTAAAAAGCTCACGCCACAAGCTACCTACACACATCACACCCAAACATTACACAGGCCTTACTTCGTTTGTGAGCAATCACTGCAATACTGGCTGTTATGGCTCGTTGATCTTTGAGATAGTCACAATAAATAGGCCCCTGCAAATCCCAGAATACTGTAAGTATGACTTTACCTGCAGACGGCTGGGTCTTGAATTTCTTTCGAGTGGGAGAACCCGTATGCTTCCACTAAAAGCTTTGACGCTTAGACTCCGGCTCCAAATGGTGTATCCAATGTTTCAATTCTACTGAAAACTCTTTTTCAATTAAGCATCAATCTTTCAACTGTTAACTGATTTGAAACCTGATTTATTTGTCTGTAAGTTGTCTTGGAACTCATCTCGCACAAGTTTTCTTGTATTGCATCTTATTCTGAATAATGTTATGTACAGCTCCAACACTCGCGTGCACTTCTTCAGCTATCAGTTAAACAGTAATACGCCAGTTGTCCTGAATTAATGCGTTAAGCGAGATTCGAGGGAAGAAGTTGCAACTTCAACCGCTCGTCCACTTTGTTGCTCATCACAGATACTTACACGGCCACTTTTAAACTGTTCTACCCGTTTGTAAACTTTCAAACGGTTCAAACAATTATTCCCGTACATTTTCAACATTTTCGTGGATTTCACTACCTTTGATACGCTCTCAATTAGAAATCTAATCACTGAGCGTTGTTCTTCCGAGGTGCAATGCTCGAGCGGACTCGCCATTGTTAACTGAGCACATTCGAGGTTATGCTTACCAAATACTCTCGAACAGCTGATGCCAACTTGACGCATTGACCAAACAAACCGTTTCTTAGCTAAAGCGATTTGTCTCGTTATTTATTGAATGAACCTCGTATATTATATTTATAATATGCACAAAACAAAATTGATAAATATAGTATTTTTTAGGACTATTCTAAAACTTATATAAACAAACAAAAAATCATGTAATTTAAATATTTAATATTAAGTTAATACAGTTCTTATTGTTGCCCAACTCACTATCTAATATTATCACAATAATTTCTCATTAATACTAATAAAAGGAATTACGAATATAAGAAATTATAGGCAACACAATTGCCTTCATAATTTTTAAATGACTATTTCATTACATATAAAAAATATATATATATATACCTAATAAGATTCTATATAGAACGAATTACAGAATATTTAAAAAATTGTAATTTAAAATGAATATAAAAATAATTGCATATGCTTATGTTAAAATAAAATATTGATAATAAAACTTTTCCATTTAATGCTATATTTCATTTTTAGATTTAATTTATTATAATTATTATTATTATAATGATTTTTTTAAATATTTTCAAATAATTAATGTAGACTGTTATTATTGAAGAATTGCTTTGTACTTTCTGTATTTAAAAGATCAATTAGAAATGTGGGTGTGCGAAAGAATGTTTTAATGATTCATATTTTTACTTACTAAATAATCATATGTCTATAGATTTTCGGGTATTGGTCAATGAAAAAATTTTTTAGTTAAAGGTAAACGTTTCGATTATATTTCATAATCTCCCTCAGTACC
>JAAEAF010000084.1:0-296659 GCA_011037195.1 Triatoma infestans
TAATAATAATAATAACTTTTTTGGAAACCATATACTATTCCCCATTCAAAACTTCTTTAAATGACAATGAGATGTTTGTGTGTTTTTAATGACAAATATACAAACACAAGACTATCCACAAACACATATTGAATGACCAAATAAAGTATAACTCAGACACACTCTTTGAGGTCATTCCTTACATTATATTACAAACATCACCAACTAGTATAAAAGACATCTATGCATATATATATACCACACACCCACACATGTGTATATATAAAAAATATATGTTAAAAAAAAAATGCATGAAGCATGCACCTCTTACTGAATTCTAACCTGTGGATCCAAATTTTCTTCTTCCCCCGATTAAAATACAGATTATTTGCATTATATTTTTTGAAGTCTCCTACCGTGCCCTATTAAAAAATACCTTTACAAATGCCACACATCTCTCTCAACATATTCTTAATGTCTTTAAACATAAATTAGTATCATTGAAAAATATGCATGTTAAATAAAAACGAATGATTTGATTTCCTCTATTATTTATTTTAATATCATTTGCAGTTTGCTGCCAACATTCTTACATATCAATTTACCTATGTACAAATTTTCTTGTATTAACCCTGCTTGTATTTCACATTTATCTATTACTTGTACAAGCTTTGAAGTCCATAAACTTTGCATTGCCTTTCTTAAACTTTATCTAGTATTACCCCCCCCCCCCCCCACAATAAAATGACGATAAAACACTGAGCATAGTTAACAACACTATTAAAATTTAGTTATAAATTATTCTTCAAAACCTGCTATTGGTTATACACTATTTTCTAATGTCTAATCGTAATTTGTAATAATTCCATTTTGTCATTAAACACACACACGCACACACACATAGTAGGATACCTTATAACCTCCCCATATATATGCATCCAACAAACCAACAAGTGTGAGTGTAACAAAAACATTACGTTGAAGTGAACTCTCTTCAGTAGATAGTAAGCTAATGGTTACTTACTCGGGGTTTCTTGATATAGTTGTAAGTGTATGTTATATAGTTGCATAGGTATACATTTTTACTGTTATATACATTTTTTGTAAAAAAATATTCTTATTGCCTAAAAACACTCCACATTCCGTAATTTATTTAGAAAATGGAGCTGAACCTATGTCCTTGTTTACATTCAAGGACATTGAAAAACAGTTTTGAAGGATATTAAAAGGGTACCGGATAAAAGGTTGCCTTATATGCTTGCGAGAGAAATAAAAAAAAAAGGAAAAATTACTGGGACGATGTCTGTTCTTCTCTTTTTAATAAATACAGTTATAGTTTTGATGAATTTCTTGTAGGAGAGGAGGGCTTGGACTCTTTCGAGGGACTGTTTGAGCGAATAAAGCAAGCGCTTAGAAAAGATTGTATAGAGAAAGCCCAGTCATCTACTTTTCATTGTCTGTATAAAGACTTGAGATTATGTTTGGATAACCGTTATTATGTCTGATGACAATAATACTTATTTAATAAGATATATATTGATAGCGAGAGGGAGCTTCTCAAATTAAATTACTCGCACGGAAGGACATTACTGTTCCATGTACAAAATGAGGGCAAAAGATGTGAATCATTTTATAGTTGTTTGTCCACTTCTGAGGGAACTTAAAGTCAGGGTTTTGGCAAAGGGCAATTAAGTACAACAGAACATTGATTTTTTGAATGTAAAAGATTGGTTGGTATTAAATAGATTTATTCGCTCAGCTGGTAAATACAGAAAGATACTGATTGAACAATTAAAATAATTAAGTACTTTTTACTTTCTCTTACTCCTGTAAGAGGAGTATTGTAATCGTGTCAAATTTTCGATATCGAATTTTCACCGGAAATATCCATTTTGAGGTCTCCTAAGTAAAAAAAAGTGGTTTTTAGCATATGTGTGTGTGTGTGTGAACAGCATAGCTCAAAAACGAAAAACCGTAGAAAATTGAAACTTGATATTCCGTTTGTATCACCATGGGATCTGACAGTACGTTATCTATCAAAATTCCTCAACCGGAAGTACCACTTTCCTAGTTTTTTTTTTTACTTTTTTGCGATTTTCTCCAAAATGGCGTTGACGATTTTTTTAAAGCTGCGTAGATCAACTACACATACAAAGAGCTACAACTTTTATTTGAAACATTTCTCTGGGAAAATCATTTAAGGGCAGTTGGGGGGAGGGGTAGGTTAGGTTTTCATCTAAAGTGATATTCAGTTTATAGACAATTCTATCATCTAAATAATGTTAATTAGAATTGAATATGTTGTTTGAAATTCCGAGTTTGGAAAAAATCGGATAACCGAAAGTGCGTTTACTTGACTACTTTACTAAATAATTTTTTTCACTATTTCGCAATTTTCCCAAAAATGGCTCCGGCGATTTTCTTGAAACTTAAAATATAACCTAAACATTCAAAGATCTACAACTTTTATTTAAAACATTTCTCTGGGAAAATTCATTTAAGGGTACTTTTAGGGGAGGGTGGGGTTATGTTTTTCCTCTAAAGTGCTATCATAGTTGATTATACAATTCTATCATCCAAACAAAATTAATTAGAAATAAATAGATAGCCAAAATTCCAAGTTTCAAGGAAATTAGTAAACCGGAAGTGCGCTTTTACTGAACAGTTTTTTCAGTTTTCGACGAATTTCATTAAAGTTAGTACACAAAGCTATAAAATTTGTCAATTATAATTTTGGGAACTGGAGTAAGAGAAAGTGGTGTGTGTTTCACACCAGATTTTTGTTGTTGTAGTGAAGGGTGTCTGCACAACAGATACCCAAGTGCGCTGGCTAGCGAGGAGACAAAATACAAAAGAAAGTAATAATGTAAAAGATGAAGAAAATAGGTCAAATAAAAGAGGCGAGACTTACCCTTCTGATGACAGCGAATGATGACTCAGCAGCGATGAGGCGATAGGTGGATTGGGAAAGGAAGACGTGGCGTGTGAGTATGTGTGTGTGTGTGTGTATGTATGTGTGTGTGTGTGTGTGTGGTGTGTGTGTGTGTGTGTGTGTGAGAGAGAGAGAGAGAGAGAGAGAGTTCGGGTGCAAGGGCGTTATGAAGAAAGGAATTTACGCGCAGATAAAGGAAGCAGAGGGCTCGGTGAATCGGATAACGCTGTTGTTGACGCTGCTGAGAGTAATGAAGGAACCAAAGCGCGGAAGATGAGTGCTCCAGAAGAGGGTGGCGCGGAACGACGAATTTTATCGCTAACAAGGTAATAAATGTTAACTTGTAAGGCGAAGGCGCGTACAATGTGATCTAAGTCGGAGCACAAGGCGAACTATGAACTGACACACAACAGTTAACAAGTAAGACGATGGAAGAAGAGAACGGCACGGACACTGTTGTACGGGCGAGTGATGGAAAGCAAGTGAAGTAATTTTATAGAAATAGAGGATGTTTGAAGGGTGTGGGAAAATAAGAAAGGGGCAACCCCGAGAGATAAAGGTGCCGGCAATCCCATCACCAAGAGAGAAAGAGAGGTAAAAATGCGAAGAAGCGTGAGAACGAGGCGGGCGATGAAAGAAAAAAAAGAAAATAATAATTTGGAAATGGCAAGGGATTAACAGTGGTATAGTAATAAAAAAGGGCAATTAAGGGCAAAGCAAAGTTAATGCGCAAAGGTGCCGCGACCTAACATGCCGCCCGCTCTGAAGAGTCGGCTTCAGCATTCATTGAGTAGGGAGCGGACAGAGTTTGGCGAGCAGACGGCGGATGGTGCCGGAAGCTGTATGGACGTCGGCGACGCGACTGATGGAATCATGTCCGGGATAAATGAGGGAAATGTAGCCTAAAGGCCATTGGCGCGGCTGAACATTGTCCTCATGAACGATAACGACGTATCAGGGGCGACCTCTGTAACAGGGAGAAGCCACTTCGTGCGTTGTTGGAGGGTATGAAGATACTCCTGGCGCCAACGCTTCCAAAAGTCTTGTTGGATACGCTGGGTGAGTTGCCAACGGGTCAGGCGATTTATATTGAGAGCGGTAACATCGCGCTCAGGAGGCGCGGTGGGAGAGCGGAATTCCAGAAAATAGCAGGGCGTAAGGGGTTCCGGATCGTTCGGATCGGAAGACAGGGCGCACAAGGGGCGAGAGTTCAATATCGCTTCGACCTCTCCTCTCTTTGCTCCTCGTAAGTGAAGCGCTGATCACCTGACAAGTGAGCGAAGTTCACCTAACATATCACCCAACAAGCACAATCGAAGCGGGTGGTTTGGCCTCTTGCTCGACGGAGTCCTCATTAAGGGGCGCGGGGGCGTGAGGCCAGGAGGCGGGAGCGGCGGCGAGCCATGAAGGTCCCTTCCACCACAAGGGGTGCTCAAGGAGGTGATGGGGCGCAATTCCTCTCGATACACAGTCGGCAGGGTTATCCTGGGAAGAAACATGGCGCCACGCGTTAGGCGAAAGGAGATCTTGAATCTCGGCCACACGATTGCCGACGAAGGTCTTCCACCGATGACTCTCACCGCGAATCCAGGCGAGAGTGACCGTGGAGTCGGAAAACGCGGTAATAAAGGCGCCTAGATGAGGAAGCATGCGCGTGAAGAAGCTTGGCGAGAAGGTGGGCGCCGCAGAGCTCCAGGCACGGTAGGGATTGTTTTATTAGGGGCCACCTTTGATTTGGCGGTGAGGAGGTGGCCGTGGTGATGGCCATTCGCAGTGGTGGTGTGGAGGTAAACGACCACGGCGTAACCCGATTCGGAGGCGTCGCAGAATCCGACAAGATGATGAACGGACGCGGATGAACGGCTGGCAGAAGGCGCGATATTTGAAGGTGGCCAAGGTTTGGTAGGTCCTTCCGTCGATGAAATTCTTTCGAGCTGGTGACTCTGCAATTCGTGCCAAGCTCCTCGGGCAGTGTTTGATCCCATTCCATTTGGAGGCGGCCGGGTTAGCGGAAGAACAGTTTGGCGCGAAACATGACGGGAGTAAGCCACCCTAGAGGGTCGAAGATGCGTGCCATCTGGCGAGGACAGTGCGTTTGGTAGAGGCGGGATCACTCATGCGGACAGCGTAGAAGAAGGTGTCCGCGGTGCGGTTCCATCCTAGCCCCAAGATTTTGAGAACCGGGTCACGATCCAGACATAGGTATCCTCAGCCGGGGGGAGGCGGCAATGATCAGGCGGAAGGCCGTGCAGGAGAGTTGGAGGCCCATTTTCGCAACTCGACTCCGCCCGCCATGAGCAGCTGCTGCATTTGGGCGCGTAGTGCCTGGGCTTCCGACTTGGACGAGGCTCCAGTGAGGTTGTCATCAACATAAACTTCGTTAAGAAGGGTGGCCTGGGCTTGAGGATGCTCATCCCCTTCATCAATTGCCAATTGACGGAGAGTGCGTAGGGCGAGATAGGCCGCAGCTGAGACGCCGTACGTTATGGTGTTAAGACGGAAGGATGAGATGGGGTCCCTGTCAGATAATCGCTAAATGATGCTTTGAAAGTCCCGTTGTTCGGGAGCAACCAGGATTTGGCGATACATTTACCGGCGGTGAAGACAAAGGCGTGAAGGCGAAAACGTAGGAGGAGTGTGGCGATATCAGCCTGAAGTTTGGGACCGGTGAGTGAGAGGTCGTTAGGGAACGGCCGTTAGAGGAGGCGCAGGAGGCGTTGAACACGACCCGCAACTTAGTTGGCGGGTCGTCAAGGCGATGAACCGCATGATGCGGGATATAGTATGGCGAATAAGTGGGCGGCGCGTCATCGGGACGCACGCCTTCCATATGGCCGCTGTCCAGATAGTCGCGAATGAATTCAAATATGCTTCGCGTAAGGCGGGGTTAATTAAGGCGCTTTTCTAACCGGAGGAACTGGCGGGTGGCGCCTCCTTTGAATGCCCAAAGGTGCCGCGACATAATATAGGGAATTACTTGTTTTGTTGAGTGACTATTTGTATACAGTAAGAAATTTTACTTTTATTGACATTATTTGTTGTTTATATATGTTTATTAATTTATGTAGATAGTTCTGTATTTTCGCTACATGGTCATGTATTTATTTATTTTTATTTTATTTGTCTGAAAATCTTAAAGAGCAACTCTGTAGATGGCTTGTGGCCATGCATATTGTTTTCTTCAGTTGTTTTAATGATGTAAAATTGTAAGAAAATGATCATTAATATACAGTTTATTACTTTTATTTGTTGGTAGCGCACCTGGGTAGCGAAGGTCAGAACTAAACGTTGAGGAATCCGCGGCGTGCTTATACGTTCCCAATAAAAATCGCCGTTTGGCAAGCCTTGCCCCTTCATGGGCTGTTGCGCCTTAGGTTAGGTTAAGACTACCACACACAATGGTTAGAGCGCATCCTTCTAAAAAGAGAGGCTACTGGGTTACTCGCCTTATTGGATTTAAACCATAATTGGTGATTTACTAAAGGAAACACTTTCTTAAAACCTTCTTTTCGTGAGGATCTTCCACTTGTCGTTTTTTGTTTCCGAATCCATCCCTGATGTCAAAATTAAGTTGACATTCGTTTTACAAATAGTCAAGTCAGAAGAAGCTCATCAGACACCTCAAACGGTATCAAGACATCCGACTAAAGCTGCCAATCAATGTGCCCCTCTGCGTCACCCCTAAAATAGACTATCTAGATCTAATTTCTTGCAAAAGTAAATAAAAGAAAGTACTAATTAAATACAAACACATAAAAAGAGTGCACAGATTGGTGACGAATGGTAACTGACGATAAATTGACGATTAGCCTTCGTTTTATTTCAAGAATTAGGCACATGTATAATAAAGCTCATTCCAATGCTAACATTATTAATTTATACTAACATCAAAGTTCTGTTGTTGATTGGCGCTGCTTAATTAGTACAACATTGGATCATTTGCCTATAAAAACACGGTCTTACGAACATTTGCGACTTATGTTTCTACAAGTACATGAAAGAACCTGTGTTAGGTTCTTCCCAGCCTTGATTCACAAATCATAATAATGAAGTTTGGCGCTAGAAACACATTTTTTCTCTTAGCTGAGTTTTGTTAAAATCGAGTTTTTGTTAAAGTGGAAATGGCCTTAATATCAGACACGCTACTACGCTACCATATAAACCACCTCCCACGTGGCCTTTTTAGAGAAGTTGACCCAACGCATGTAAAAGAGGGATATTAGCTGACGCACCGTTCTATCAGTATACATGTAACAATTAAGCTTGACACTCGTCCCATCAGGTTTATCGTAATTATCAAGCTTGACAAACCGCTTTACCGCCTTTTGCTACTATCTCTTTGTAAAATCTTTGCAGTGTCTAAGTCCCTAATAATATATTTGCAGAAAACCAGAATTGCAGAAGTTATGGTAGAAATGTGGAAGCTTCATTACAACTATCATTTCTATCATAAGTTACTCAATAAAAATACTTAATTGACCATTACCATTAATAATGGTAACGATTTAGGTAATGATTATAATTAATGAAGCTAATTATTATACAATTAGTTTGATTAAACAATCAGCTGATTTGAAATTTTAGTTTAATGAATGAAATTAAGTAGATTTCATTAAACGAGGGGTACTTTTAAACAGGAGAGGACTGGCATCTGCTAGGTTAATTTTATTTTCACTTAAACACATAAATACATGGGTTCACGTGTAGAGAGACTACTTCTCAATATGGCTGTGACATATAGGTCGAGAAAATTTATTTATTGGTCTACTACTGTGTTGAAGAACTGAACCTTTGGGATTTCCTTCAAAGGGAAGATTTCATTCTTTGCCATTTTCTTTTTAACTTATGGGTCATAACTATGAAATATAGCGGCACCAACCAGGAACCGTCTTCTCTGGAATACAGCCTACCTCTATCACTGAGAGCCTGGTGGGGAACTGGCAACCCACTGCCACAAACACACTCACAAAACAATGTGAACACCAACAACATACTAACGGAGCCGACACGCTCTCTCTCTCTCTCTCTCACACACACACACACACATAACACACAAACGCATAAAACACGTGCAAGGTGGAGGGAGCTCTTGTATCTCAGTTTCCCACACCCAATCCTAACTCCGACTACCCAACCCATCCATATCCATTGATAAGATATTTTTTGCACGCGTGCTTGCGGGTGTGTGTGTCTCTGTGCGCACCTACATGCCTGCTACTCGTTTTATTCCCATCTCTACTAAAAACCACTGACCACAACCGCATATCTATTTCTCTATAGAATTTAGGAGGATTGTTATTAGCAGCAAGTTATACGGAAGTAGGAGTATGCAGATTAGCTGACAGAAAGCAGGAAGCATACTTAGTTTTATTCCAATTCTCTCGACACTTTGATTTTATGAAACACGTTTGATTCACACAATGCACTTTAATATGCAACATCTAATAATATCGTTTTTGTGTAATCATGTTTCTATCGCATTATGTTTGTAGTATCTCTCTCTCTTATTTGAAAACTGTTTTTTTGTTGTTTTTTTTTTTTGTAAGATTTGATATTTCTATTGCAAAAGAATTAATTTTATCTAAATTTGTAAAAATAATTTTGAAAGATTGTATTCAAATTCCACGGACAGACAGACAACACTAATTGATTGAAAAGTGAACTGTCCTTGTAACTGTGAACGAGTTAAATATCGCTGAGGAGAAAATATTGTCACCGTGAACAATGTAAGGAAACAGATGGAACATAAATATTGAGATTTATTCATGTTTGGGGCGGGAAGAGGGAGTATGTGCGTGGGGGGTCTAATAATTCTAACCCAAATCGTCTATATGTGCCTCCTTGTTCAGTGGACTCGCACTCATATATTCCAGCTCTTCATTCATACGTTTGTAAATTAAACAATCCATTAACTCTTTACCACAATTCTATAAATTTCCGTCTCCTTATCGCCATTATAAGTGGTCATACAAAATTAGCTTTTTTTTTTACTTATCGCTGACAAGAGGAAGTAGTGCTATCGTGTCACTATCGAGTCGGAAATGCATATTTCGAGAAACGAAAAAATGATTTTTAGAAATTTGTATTTGTGTACCACCACGGTGGGATCCGCAAAATTCATAAACAGAAAATTGTAGAAAATTAGAACTTGAATTTTTAAGTTCTATCAGAACAAAGACAGTGAAGCGGAAGTATTCTTTATAGAGATTTTTTAGTTTAGTTGCGATTTTCTAAAAAATGGTCCTAGTGATTTCTTTAAACTTAGTTGGTACACTAACTACACAGAAACAGTAAAAAACTGATTCAAAACTAATCTGATTCTTTGCCGGCATTATTATTTTGGAGGAAATTTGTGATGTTAATAATGACAATACAATGAAATTAAAAAAGAAAAGAAAAAAAACCTACTTATACATTTCAGTTTAAATTTTAATATTTTGTACTAGCGATCATACCACCTACAGAAAGTAATTTGGGAATATTAATGATAGCAACAATCTTTTTGCAAGTAGTTTAAGAAATGTATTATTCTTCGATTAGTTTATTGTATTGTTATATGGTTATAGTAAATTTATATTCACTTGGTTTTATTTTCATTTCTTTTGGAAGTATGAACGTTGTTGGTAGTGAAGTATGAACTGTTGTTGGTTCAGTCCTAAAAGTCAAGCAAATAAATTGTCTATTCCAACTACACATATAAAGAGCTTCATTTTTCTGCAAAAAATTTATTTTAGTTTGGGGGTGGGGGTTTGAGAGGTCACATTAAGCTTTCCTCCGTACAATATTAAATTTATCTTCTATATAATATAAAAGAATTTCGTGTTAAAAGCGTTGCCAAAATTCCGAGTTTAAAGAAAATCGGTTGTCCAGAACATGTGAAAATAAGCAGACTTGCAAGGTTGACTGGGAGCAGGCAGTTACTCAATTGTCCTCTTAATGTAAGTTTATTGTGAGCATTCCAACACAAACTCCATGAACATGGCCTGTATTCTACTAACCACTAGACTTCCTTTAAAAGAAGAAAATATCTAAAGTATGTGACACAGCAACAATTTTCATTTTCTGAAATTCTCAACTTCAAATTGGCAAATTTTATTGCAATTTGGAATTTTTGATAAAAGCACAGATGGAATGATGTTGATGACATTATTAACTCCGATGGACATTTATGGCAGCGCCCAATGTTAAACTCAGTTCAAGTCGAAATTTTATATTTAAGGTTATCTATCTGTATCTGTACAGCCAGCATTCCAAGTTTAAATAAAATCATTAAAACCGTTTCCGACCAACTTCCGAAATACTTAAAAAGCCACTCTGTAAAATCGCTTCTTCCGTTAACTGATTTTCTTATACTTGGAATTCCAGCATTGCATTTCATTTTACATAATATTATATAGAAGTGCCAAAACTCTATATTATACAAAAATTACACTTTACAGAGAAGCTTGACGTTACAGCTCCCACGATCCTTTCCTAAGAAATCCTTTCCTAGAAAAACTGTTCAAGTGGAAGTGATAGGAGATTAGTGTGTCTAGTCTAGTAAATAATCGTTGAAGCTTTTCGAGTAGCTAATCGTTGTAACTTTTCGAGTAGCTAATCGCTGGAAATTTCGAAAATACGAAAAATAAAATATTCGGTAAAGTTGTATTTCTGCATGGAGGATTTGAAATATAACAACTATAGGCTGTTTGTCAGATATGTTGTTCACATAAACACACACACACACACACACATTCAATATATATATACTTGTACATATGCACAGACCATGCGCTCTTTCTAGTACTCAGCGGTCCTCCGTATATCTATTTCCGGTGAAAACGGATATCTAAAAGTTCACACGATCGCAGTACTTGCTCGTACCGCTGTAACAGAAATTAAAAATATAAAAAAGAAGGACAAATTTATAAGAGTGATATTTTTTATTTATTTACCCTAGAATGCGTAGTAAATGTATTGGCCAAGGCTTCTGAAGCTTTGCCGTCCTCACAGACGTGATGCTATTAACTGAGCTATCTTGCACTAGTTTACCTGCCTACAACTTGTACATAAATCAGCCCTTCTAGCCTCTAGTTTCCTCACACCTGCAATATTTCACTTATTTTAACTGTTTTTACTTTCTCTTACACTTTGTAAGAGGAAGTTCTGTAATCGCGTCCAATTTTCTATATCGGGTTTCACCGGAAATAACGTTTTCGGAAAATGGTCTGTGCGCCTGTATAAGTATATACAGAACCTTTTGTACCTGTACATATTGGTGTCGGTGTGTATATGAACAGCACAGCTCAAAAACGAAATATTGCAGAAAGTTATTCCGTTTAGGTATCACCGTAGGATCCAACAGTAAGTTGTCTGTCAAAATTCTTCAACCGGCAATACCACTCTACTGAACAAATATTTCACTTTTTTGCAATTTTCTCGGATATGGCCAACTACAGATACAAAGAGCTTCAACTTTTATTTGAAATATTTCTCCGGGTACTCATTTAGGGGCTTATGGGGGAGGGGTGAGATTATTTTCTTCTAAAGGGCTACGTTAGTACATATACTTTACCACCTAAACAAAATTAATAAATAGATTGCCTTTCGAATTCCAAGAAAATTAGTTAAGTGGGAATGCGTTTTTCCTGAAATGTTTTTCTGTTTTTGCGTTTTTCTTCATAAAAAACCGACGAATCTCATTAAATTTGGTATACGTATTAACTATAAAATTTGTGTGTCAGTTACAATTCTATAATTTGTGTGTCAGTTCAATTCTATAAACTGCAGTCAGAGAAAGATTTGTGAGTGTGTCACACCAGATTGTTTTAGTATAAAATTACTACTACTTTTTATTTTAAAAATTAAAGAACTGGGGAATGGAGACAGAGAACCGAGTGCAGAATGTTGTTTACAAAATAATTCTGTACAGATAGTATTAAGAGAGGAGGAATGTAAAAAGAGACGTTTCTGCTATATTTATCAAATGTGTAGCGCTGGTCCAACATCACATTTCTTTTAGATAATGGACAGATAAATCTGTGTCTTGCTTTACCATCTCATTTCCTTTATGTTGCCAACGTGTTGCCATGTGACAGTGCGAGCCCGTACCAGCACGTCCTGCCTTCCTACACATAACCTCTTTCTTTCTCATCATCAGCTCATTTATTATTATCTCCCTATCTGCCAGTTTCTATACTTATCACAAAAAAAGAAAAGGAATTGTTATGTTCTATACCTTACAGTCACTTGCCCTCTTCCTGTATACCACAGTTTTCATAATATTATTTATTATTATTATTACAAATGAGCAAGCGGCAAAGCCGGTAATAGCTCGCAGGATAGTACAAAATAGCTTAGTTACAAGAGGTTAAAAAATTAAAAAGTAGTAACCATTAAGTACTTAAATTATCGAAAGTAGAATACATGGCAGAACAAGTAAAATGAAGAAAAAATGATAATGCATGTACTTCACAAAATTAGACAAATAGGAACTTCTTAAATATTGCACTAAACTATATTTATATAAGAATAATAACCCACAATAAATGAAATAAGTTAACGATATTTATACAACTTTGTGAAAAATGTCATATTTGTTTTTACAAGAGTTCTTAGATGAAGCGTTGACAACATTAGATGACAAGCCATTCCATGGGGAGACAGAGCGAACTGTGAAGAAGTTGTGTATTATGTCCAGCCTGGTGTGAGAGCATTCTAGAGTCATGTGATGGCCCCGTAAATAGTCCAAATTTCTGCGTGTGAAGAGAGAGACATATCGCATGTGTAATAACCAGTTAAGATCTTGAACACCTCGATCATATCCCCTCTAGTTCTTCTCGTGTCAAGATCAGATAAATTAAGCGCCTTCAGTTCTCAGTATAAGGTAGCATTTTCAAAGATGGAGACACTTTAGACATTTTTCTTTGAACTGTTTCTAAGAGATTTTATCCCTAGAGAGATGAGGAGACCATATCGGGACGGCGAATTCCAAAAGTGGGCGATCATATGTAGTGTAGACTCTTCTCAGGTTGTCTGGGCTGATATCGGAAAAAGACTTTCTTATAGTGTACATTAAATTATTGCATTTTTTAACTACTTTAGTCACTTGCTTGCCCCACTTTAGATCGTTGGAAACCAGCACTCCGAGGTCCATGATTTCTTCAGCAGTTGTAAGCAGTACTTCATTTATGCAGTAAATATGACATGGATTATTATGACCCAGGTGTAATATTGCACATTTACTTGTGTTGACTTGTAAAAGCCACAGACTGCACCAAAGCGGTCTTACACTAAATCCTGCTTAATTGTTTTGTCATCTGTCAGGGGGCTGTTAAAAAACTTACAGTCATCTGCATAGTATTCGGAGTGTGAAAGAAAGGTGAGATCTCAAATATAGGTAATAAATAACAGCGGTCCCAAAACAGAACCTTGTGGAATTCCACTAAGTACATCCACAGAAGCAGATAACACACCGTCAACTCTCACTTGAAACCTACGTCTCGATAAAAAGTCAGCTACCCATAACAGAATATTATTTCTTATACCAAGATGTTCACGTTTGTACAATAGAAACCTGTGTGGAACAGAATCGAAAGCAGCTTTAAAATCTATGTAAATAACATCCACGGGTCTGTGACATCCACGTCTTTGGTCCAGATTTCGACAGATCTCAGCAAATTACTGGACAGATCTACCAGGTTGAAATCCATGCTGATTATCTGGGATGACACTATTTTCTAAAAGAAAATACGTAAGTTTGGAAGTTATTATCTTTTCAAGTACTTTAACAGCATACTTGTCAATGAGACTAGCCTATAATTAGCAGGGTCCATTCTGCCATCTTTTTTAAAGATGGGTGTAACCACAGCAATCTTCCATTCGTCCGGTAGAGAATGTTGATTAATTGAGATTCTAAATATTTTTAATAATGGTTTACAAAGTGATTCTGCACATTTCTGAAAAAATAATGGAGAGATGCCATCCAATCCAGGACAAGCAGATGGATTTAAACTATTGATAGCCTAATTAATGTCTTCTTCAGTCAGGCAGATGTCTTCAAAGGATTGGTTATTTCTAGTAAGAGACAATAAAGGTGGAAAATTATTAATTCCAACAGGTTACAAAGTTTTTATAAAATTGGTCTGCTAGCAAGCTAGCATTACTGAAGGGATCAGTATGAAGAACACCATCTGCATCCTTTAGCTTCATTATTTTTGGTTTCCCCTTAAGTTGACTGTTTATATGATTGAAAAATGCTTTAGAGTTATAACTGTGGATTAGATTGTTCTCAAATTGTGCTCTAGCATTCCTACATTTTGTTGTTACTATATTACTCATAGTTCTGTATTTCATGTAGAGGTGATCATAGTTGGTTTCTTTGTACTTTTTCCAAAGTTTCCTTTTGGCCTCAATTAGTTTAAATATATTGTGTTTCATCCAGGGTTTTCTGTATAATTTCTTAATAGTGATTTTAGGAACGTATATTGTTAATAACACTGTAGAAATTATTGCAAATATGTTTTAGTGTTTGTAAATCTGTTATATTAAAGTTATGGGATCTTATGAGTTCATTAATAGTATCGTAATTTGCAGCTTTAAAGTCTTTAATGATCTTATCCTGTTTACGTCGATACCAATACAAGATGATCACTTTTTTCAAAGGGAGGATCAGAGTCAATCTTCGATATTAAAGAAGGCTCATTGCATAAAATTAGATCAGTGAGTGATGGCATGTCTGGAGGTCTGTGCCTGGCGTTAAAATCAACAAATTGGTGAAAAGAAAATGCCCTGACATAGTTAATAAACAGTGCTTGCCCACTAGAAGTGTGATCTGATGAATACTGTTGTTCCATTTGATTTTGGGAAAGTTAAAATCTCCGATTAATATAATAGGATTGTCAGATTTCAGAGATCTTAAGTATTCAATTAACTTGGTATCGGCTTTAAAATTAGTATTAGGTGGCCTGTATACACAACCTATCAGAGCACTGAAAGATGAGAGTGAAATTTCAATAGCAATGGCTTCAAACGTATGACTATTGGCAGATGAAATTAGTTTAGACTCTACCAAATAACCCTTAAATTGTTTTCGCACATAAATGCAGACGTCCCTTTTTATCAATTCTGTCACATCTAAACAAGTGGTATTCTGATATATTAATAAGAGTAACAGGATCATTATCAGTAAGAAAAGTTTCAGCAATTGCAAACACTAAAATTTCTTTATTGACACAGTAAACGTACATTTCATTGATTTTATTACCTATAGAACAAACAATTGTAAAACAAATTGGTACATCTAAAATTAATTCGCTAAACCGTTTTTTGATAAAGTGTTAATCCTAACAATTTTTGGGTTGTTTCTAATGTATTTTATGGTTAAGTCAGTTTCACCTACCTCTTTCGTCTTCTGAAGTTCTAGTCTAAGTAAGTTTTTTTTTTCTCTTTGCATAAATGTCGAATCAGGTTTAATTGCAATCTTACAATCAGCATTGAGTTTCTTTCTGTACTGAGTTTCTTTCAAAGGGAGGATCAGAATCTATTGAAAAAAAAATCTATTCATTTCTATTGATTTTCAGAATAAGGAGGTCTGTGCCTGGAAGTATTCAACATTTCTATTCTAAGATAAATGATTCTCATTTATCTTAGAATAGAAATATCATCATCTTTAGATATAACTTAAAGGTCGAGGTCGGGAAATATTCACATCATGTTCACCGAGCCTAATGATGTGTATATCCTGTTCAATATCAGGTAAAATTTGCTTAAAGACTGTCAGGGCCTGAGCTGTATCTTCTAGACTTTCGAAATTCTACATTGCTGTTTGAACATTCTGGCGCATTGAATAAAATAACATTTCTTTCTCTCCTTTCTCTTATCTCCATCTATCGCATTGTCAACAATAGTAGGAATCTGTTTTTTGGTAAAGACATTATCAGTTAGAGAGTGCTTGAAGTCATTTAGTTGAGACTCAAATAGCTTCATAAGTTTATTATTATTTTCAGTTATTGTTTCTATTAAATTTGGAGAATAGTTTGAGTTTTTCGAAACATGCATCACACAAGTAATACAAATGTTTCTGCTTATTGCTGAGTGTTAGGGCATTTAATTTAAATTTGAATTCCTATATGTACAGAAGGCTGTGTATAGAGGGAAGTAGTGGGGGAATCGCTCTATACACTTTGAAAGTAGTACGATCTCAACTCTTGTACGATACAGTTCACAACAACAAATAAACATTTTCTTCATTCAATTGTTTTATTAATTGAACCAGCCTACAACACAACACCTTCCAGGCTCAGGGAGGGCATTCAAGAATAGTAGTAAGCGCCCGAAGCCTAACATAATTTGGTCCACCAGCCCGGATAAGAAGATAAAGAGAAGTGTTCAAAAAAATTACTAACGAGCTTCAGCAGTCAAGTTCGTAAGTTTGTGGAAGTTCAGTAACCAACTGAGTAGAGAACAAGGTTAGTGACTCTAATTCCTTTTCCTTTTTAAATTCAAAATTATTTTTTCTTTCGTTTCCTTTCTTTATATTGCCTCTGTTTAATTTCATAAAACTGCATGACAATGCAAGAAGAAAAGATAAAAGAGTTTATCAGAGCAAGGAGATACATTAAGTCCTCACTAACTCGAATGAAAACGTTTAGTGACAAATTAACATTCGACTACACAGAAATTAATGAAATTAAGGCTAGAATGGAAAAATTAAAAGAATTATGGAATCAGTTTTTCGATATTCAAGGGAAATTATCTACCTCCTGCTCTGATGAATCAACAGATATTGATGATGAATCCGAAATATTCGAAAATAAATATTTTTCTATAATGGGGAAGTTCGAAACAATATTAAAAAGTAATCAAGTAAATACAAATTATCAATTAACAAATCCATTAAAGGTTAACAACATCATACCAGTCAATTTACCTTCGATAAATTGACCCACATTTCAAGGAGGTTATAAATCCTGGTTGTCATTTAAAGATACTTATGTTGCATTAATTCACAACAATAATAATTTAGCAGACTCGCAAAAACTGCATTATTTAAAATCTTGTCTAAAAGGAGAAGCTTTTGAGACAATTCAAAATTTAGATGTTACTGAAAATTACTATTCTATTGCATGGGATTTATTAAATAAAAGATTTGGTAACAATAGGCTTATTGCACAAAGTCATGTCAATAGACTGTTAAATTTACCTCGTATGAAGAATCACTCTTTGCACGATATAAATAATCTATTGACCGAATTCGTTAAATCAGTCAAGCTTCTAAAGGCCCTAGGGTACGACATAGATAAATCGCATTTTTTGTTAGTACCAATGTTATCATCAAAGTTAGATAATTATACCATTAAACTTTGGGAATCTTCGTTAGATGCTAACGATGTAGAAATACCTCACCTAGAACAGTTGGAGGATTTTTTGCGAAAACAAATTCATATTTTGGAAGCTACAGAATATAACGTTAATAATTCGTACAACTATAAAGTAAAATATATCGAAGGTAAAGGGTCGGCGGCATATAAAGAAACATCAAAGGCTCAAGCCTTCCTAGGGAGGGGGACAGCGGCTCCCAAATCTTCAAAGGAACATGTATATTATAATCCGAAACGTACTCAACTTAAAAATCATACTAACAATAATAAAAATTATTTTAAGAGTTTTAATAAAAATAATTCGTCACCTGTTTGTTTAATTTGCAAAGGTTCTCACACAATATATAAATGCGATATTTTTAAAAATCTATCAGTGGCGGAAAGAATTACAAAAATAAAAGATTTAAATTTATGTCAAAATTGCTTACAGTCACATGAATCTAAAGTAGTAGAAAGTTGTACGTTCTGGGCCACTTTTTAAAAACTAAGTCCAAATCATTTAATATGGTTGTACGTTCTGGGCCACTTTTTAAAAACTAAGTCCAAATCATTTAATATGGTTGTACGTTCTGGGCCACTTTTTAAAAACTAAGTCCAAATCATTTAATATGGTTGTACGTTCTGGGCCACTTTTCTAAATCTAAGTCCAAATCATTTAATATGGTTGTACGTTCTGGGCCACTTTTCAAAAACTAAGTCCATTAGTTAGGTTCATTTAGTTAAACACTTAAAAAAAATTTAGTATCAGTGCGCTAGTAGTATAGTGGTCGACCTTTTACACTTGAAACATTTTTTTTGTTCAAACCATTTAATATGGTAGTACGTTCTGGACCACTTTTCAAAAACTAGGTCTAGCCATCATCCCCTCTATTTAGCAGCGATTCTGACTGACAAACAAATTCAACCAGCTCCTTCTATTATATTGCAGTCTTAATAAAAAATATGAAATTTTTAATTGAAGTCAGATTCAATAAATGTTTTTATTTTTTACTATGTGTTATGTAGACTCACTCAAGATATTTTTATTTGGATGCAATTAATTAAATGTTTCATAACATTTTGAAATCTTTCCATCGAATAATATGTAAGTGGGGTTGAAAAACTGGTATTAGTGCTATATAAAAATGTACCACCTTTAAAGAAGCTCAGTTAGTGAAATGGCGGTAGAGTGGAAAGAGATATCAGCAAGTGATAATTATATTAGGTTTGTTTCAACAACCCAACCATCAAGCTCACCGATTTGGATTTAGTACGAAGTTATACCAATCTATACAATGACTTAAAATCTTTAGAAAGGTATTCTGAAGAATATACTGTTAAGGCAGCTAATGAACATTATATTAATTGTGTTTGGTCAAATCCAAAACAGAAGGTTGGACCTGATACATGTCCATGTTCAAACATTGCTTTTTTAGCCCACTACATAAATAGAGATTTAAAAGAGCTGTCAAACAAAGTGTAGTGGGGGAGGTCAATGTAGTTGATGAGAAGTAGTGTGACTTCCCAGTTTGTGGTCATATCTCAAGATGGCAAGTGGTATAAGATTGCAGCTTACAACCAGCTTCTCGCTCAACACCATCGATTCAAAACAATTAGTGACAGGTCTTTATGAAGAAGCTGAACCACTTATAGCATTAAAAACAAAAAAATCAGTTATCTATTTAAATGATGAAGATTGGGCAATTCTCCAAGCTAGCAAGCAAATATGTGATGATTTCTTTGGTAAAAAATACGGATCCCCTATGTCCGATATTCAATTGAAGCATTCATCAGTTTTCTTTGAGAACTTCACCCATAAAACTATGGTTATCCAGGGGAAACCATCATGGCTTGAAGATCTTCTCAAATATCAGCCTCCGAAGATCAATTTATTAAGAAATGAATATTTTAAACTAGTTAGTGTATTTGAAGATGTTAATAACCAAGTCAGTTATTTAAAAAAATTATTGAACTGTGATTTTTTTAACAAAAATGTAACAACTGCTGAATAAATTTTATTTTAAAATAGATTGTTTCATTTATTTTCCTGAATTGGCATCAACGTAAGAGGTTAATAAAAAATAAAAAGAAAATACTTAATTTATATGAACTTTATTAAGCTACTAAATCTTTTACATTTATCCATGAAGGTTTGTTGAAACCTAACCACTTTACATACAGCTTATTACTTCTACGTCTCAGTATTTTTTCTACAAGATATACATCTTTATATTTAGTTTTCTGCAGTTCCTGAGTATAAAATGCACCCTGAATGGGCTGTCCTGTCAAATCTTCTAACATGTAAGTATATGGAATTGTGTTGCGAACATTCTTAATTTTAAATATTTCAGTACTCCAATTGGGTGTATATCCTCTGCTAAATAGAGTTCTTCTTTTCGAAATTCGTACATAGTCACCTTTATTAAATCGCTGTTTATCTTTTCGTTTTACTTTGGAAGAGTAAACATTTGCTAGTAAGAATTCTTCGTTATCAGAATTTACTTCTGATGGTGCCATACCCACCGTACGGTGTACTTTGTTGTTATAGCTATTTATGAGATCTGATAAATGTTTTGTATAATTGTAGCTACCTTGAAGACTAAACAATTGATACATCATAGATTTAAAGGTTCTATTAAATCTTTCAACAATTGAACTTTTAATTTGGCTGTAAGTACTGTAGTGATTAATTTTGTGCTTCTCCATGAGTTTCATGAAGGAAACATTGTAGAATTCCTTCCCATTATCAGTCTGAATATTTTTTGGCACTCTTCCACTCGAAATAAAAATATTATTCATAGCTTGAGTGATATCTTTTGCGTTTTTGGATTTAACAGGTTCCACCCAGGCGTACTTTGAAAAACAATCAATCACTGCTAATATGTATTTGTAACCACTATTTTGACGAGCGTACGGTATCATTTCCATTAAATCAGCTTGCCATAAATCATCAATACCTTTGAGCAATGTACGCCTTCGAGGGTAGCGTGAACGTGCCGGTCTATGAAGTTCAAAAACTACAGCCTCTTTGCTAGACATGTCTTTATGGTTCAAAAATTGTTTTAAGCGTAGCTGCAGTTATAGGAACTTTTGGATCCAATAAACTCATTCGGTTCGTAAAAACCTTGAATAAATTACGCACAAAATTATTTGTCACTTTTTTCGGGCTTCGTCATACGTTTCTAAAAGATAACGTTTGCTAACAAACTGTTCTTGTAAATATGAATTTGTTACTAAGTCTAACTCTTTTATATACTTTTCAAATTGTAGTTTTAATTTATCAGTTACAAATTTTTCAAGATAAATCTTATTAACAGCATCGGAACTACCAACCGGGCTATTGATTCCAAGTAATCGTTTATTTTCAAAGTTGATATATTCTCCATCTTCGTCATCACTAACATGAAATACTTTTTTTAAGTGATGCAAAGGTCCACCAAACTTGTCGATAGACATTTTTCGAAAACCAAACAACAACTGATCATTTATTCCAAGAGTAATTCTTATAAATAATATCCATCTCTCTCAACTCTTCGATTATAGAATGAATTTCATTTCCATGTGCATTATGTCCAGCTTGGGTTGATGCATATAATAGTCGAAGTCGATCCACTAATTCATTTGGATCATCCCAATATTCATAAATATTTTGCGCTACATCCATACCTTTACCAGTGGTCATACGTCTTAGATCGTATCTGCATTTGTAATCGTATCGGCTTTGTTGCAATTGTAGTCCGAGCTGTCTTATTAACTTGTTCTGCAGTTGATGGTGGTGTGAAATAGGGTTGAGCTAACTCCCGCTCCACATGAGGATTAAATAAAGGAGCTATAATATTTTTGTATTTGAATCCTTTGCTGGAACTCATTCCTTTTTCTTCACTAAACTGTCGCTTATGTGCATTACTTCTAATTAAAATGTCTTTATAACTGTCTAAATCATTTTCTGAATATTCTGTCGGTTGTTTTAAAAATAACAATTGTAACAAACCTGGTGTACCTTCATACCATTTTCCATTTACATTAATATCATCACCATCTATGGTTACCTGAGCATTTCCAATGGTCATCCCACCTTTTGGTAGGATTCTAATTCCATATCTATCATCAAAATCTCTAGGATCGGGACTTATTATTTTCGATAAATATGGTTTTATTAAAGATCCTATACCTCCTACTTCACCTATCCTTTTTCCAGTTCCTCTTTACTATGTTTTTGTTTTATTTGCTCCAGAACAGAATCATCGTCTTCAAACGTCTCTTCTTCCATTGTAATATCTAAAATAACCTTTCGCTGAATGGGAGTTGAAGCTTTAAGTGGTAATTTCACTTCTTCTTCTTCTGCTTCTTCTTTAATCGGTAAGTTGACATCTTTTTCTTCTTTGAGCGGATCCGTAAGAGTCGAAGCGTCTGATTTTAATCTTGCTTTTTTAGAACGCTTTCTAGTCTGGTCAACTAACTCTTGAAGCGGTTTCGTAATGGGCTCTAAACTTCTTTCCAAATCTTGCTGTGATAATTGAAGGCCTCTCTTTAAACTTCTGAATTTTTCTCGAAGAGATTTAGAAGTTTTGATAAGATGTTGTGTAACTTTAGGATCCATAATGAAAAATGATAGACATAGGGAAAATATTACTCTATACATGATGTATGTATCCAAACCTTTTCGAAATCCCCCATTATATGTCTCTTGTTTTATCTATTGTTAGAAAACCATATGGCTCATCCCAGCAGACCTCGCACATCTTTTTAAAATTATTAAATGATACATTTGGTGAACTTACATGATCATTATAAATATGCCTTAAATTTAAATCGTCCTGCGTAAAAATTATAATAAAAT
Organism: Triatoma infestans; assembly: GCA_011037195.1. Classification (NCBI taxonomy): domain Eukaryota; kingdom Metazoa; phylum Arthropoda; class Insecta; order Hemiptera; family Reduviidae; genus Triatoma; species Triatoma infestans. The sequence continues at coordinate 22,091 of JAAEAF010000084.1, forward strand.
TGGCATTATCACGTATAAGATGTTTAGGGATCCTTGCATAACTTTGTGTTAAATAGAAACAATCAATTCCTCTATGCCGACCCATACTGAAATTTTGTCTGATTATGTCCTGTTGATCCATTGAAATATCATCAAATACAATAATAGAATTTCTTTCTGCATTGTCAGGAGTGATTACCTATTGCGTATCGTTGATTTTGTGATATCCTATTTCTGGTGCTAATTTGAATACTTCTTCTAAATATAAATACTTTTCTTGTTGGAGGGATCGGCTACATAAGTATACATTTCCAAATTTTAACCCATTCGGTTGTAAAAGCAAACAAGCTATGAGATTGGTTTTACCAGACCCTGAACTTCCACAAATAAGTGCACGTATATTATCGGGCAACAATTGGCCATGACGACACTCATTTGCTTCATGATCTTCACCTGAAGGAAACAAGTTATAAACAGGTAAACATTCACTTTGCTTCTCCAATCGCATACTGATGATGACGAGTTTGATTTGCAGCCTATATAAATAGAATCAGTCTTAAAAAACAGTAATCATAATGTGAAAGAAAACGACCGGGAAAGGTTTAATAAATTCAGTGCTTAACAAGCTTCCATTTGAAGTGCATATTCCAGGATATAAATTTTGTGGCCCCGGAACGAAATTACAAGAAAGACTAAACCGTGGTGATAAAGGTGTTAATCCGTTAGATGAGGCCTGCAAGGAACACGACATTGCATATTTTAAAAACAAAGATTTGAAATCAAGGCACAAAGCTGATCGCATCTTAGCGGAAAAAGCTTGGCAAAGAACAAAGGCAAGTGACGCATCTTTTGGTGAAAAAGCAGCTGCTTGGGCAGTTACAAACGTGATGAAAGTGAAAGTAAAATTAGGTGGTGGTGGTATCAAGAAGAAGAAAAAAACTATCAAAGATATAATAAGTGCAGCTCGCGTAACTTCACCTACATCAATTAGTGGAGCCGCCAAAACCGCACTCAAAAAATCTAAAAAGTTTTTAGCAAAATCAAAATTACACAAATTACCAAGAATATTGCCCGTCCCAAGAATTGGAGGTGTTCTCCCTTTTCTAGTACCATTGTTTGCTGGCTTGTCTTCTCTAGGAAGTCTAGCAGGTGGAGCAGCAGCGGTTGCTAAAGCAGTTAAAGACACAAGAGATGCTAGAGATCGTTTGGAAGAAATGAGACGTCACAATAGGAAAATGGAAGAACAGAAAATTGGTAAAGGTTTTTACCTTAGACCATATAAAAAAGGATATGGTCTTTATATTATGCAAGATTGACTACTTCCTGACAGAGCTCTCACAAATATAGATTAGATGAAATTTGCTAAAAACGTACCTCATTTTAGAGGTGTCTATATGCGTGATTCTTTGCCAAGTTATCCTAAAACTAATGAATGTGGTATTGTAAATCTAGATTCAACACAAAACATAGGTACTCATTGGGTTGCCTATATTAAAAAAAGTAATAAAGTAGATTATTTCGATCCTTATGGAAATCTAAGGACCGCCGTTAGAACTCCTTCTGTATTTCAGAAACTGCGATGTTACCTACAATCGTAAAAGATATCAAGATGTCGGAACTCCGTATTGTGGGCATTTGTGTTTGAAATTTCTATATAATAATGAAGAATAAGCATTTACGGAATTCAGTCATGTCTTATACGTTTACCTTAACAGGAACTTCGAGCATTCTTAGTGCCGATCTGTTTCCACCAATTAATTTAGATGATGATTTTAGCATTGGTTTACTAAGTTTTCAGTCATACAATTCCATACCGAATATCATTGAAGGTTTTAACAATCTTTTTCATTATGGAGACAATGTTATTAGTTTACCTACAGGAACTTATGAATTAGAAGCAATAGCACGCTATCTAAAATCACATATAAAATCACCAGATTCATTGAAATTGAAAGGTAATACTAATACTTTGAAGGTGGAATTATCATGTACACTACCTGTTTACTTCAATAGAGAACATTCGATTAGAGAACATTCGATTGGCCCTTTACTGGGGTTTACTAAACATGAGGTGTTAGAAAAAATGATCACTCATAAATCAGACGAAATTGTACAGATTCATAGTGTCAATGCAGTTGCTATTAACTGTAATATAGCATCCGGTTCGTATAGAAATGGGAAACCAGGACATACTATATATGAATTTTCTCCATTAGTTCCACCAGGATTTAAAATCGTACATAAACCATCTCCAGTCATTTACTTTCCAGTTATCGGTGAAGTGATCAACAATATAACACTTGTTATAACAGATCAAAACCAGAACATGGTGGATTTTCGTGGAGAGACAATCACCATCAGATTACATCTAAAGAAAAATGGGTATTGATTTTCGAAAATATAAAATGGATTACACTGCGGTGAAAGCAACTAGTATTCAAAGAACGCCTTACCGAGCGTTAACACCATCAAATATTTACTTTCTACAAAGTATAGGACTTTTGATTAAACCAAAATGGAAGAAATACTAAATGTGAACAAAAGAGTGAGTTTTGAGGAGAGAATAACGGATTTTGAGTATCACACCCATCAACCCTATAACCAATCATTGGAAAATTCTGATGAAATTATAATTGCCGTGCAACAGCAAGACATATACACTGTTCCAGCCAAGAGTTTTCTTTACATTCAAGGACAATTGGTTCAAGAAGGAAAAACAACTATAGATCCAAGTGTATTGAGATTTGTAAGAAATGGATTTTTGTTTTTGTTTGACGAAATCAAGTATCAGTTAAATGGTGTATTGATTGACCATGTTCGGAATCCTGGAACTGTTAGTACATTAAAAGGTTATGCGTCTCTAAGCCCGGACAAGGCGTTAGGATTAGAGATGAGTGGTTGGATGATGCCTGAAGAATATGTGAAATTAGCTGATGAAAAAGGCAACTTTGACGCTTGCATCCCACTAGACATCGTAATGGGTTTCTTCGAAGATTATAATCATTCTACAGGGAAAACATGAATTAAGTCTACATCGCAGCAGAACGGATAATGATTGTATTCAAGTTGTAGGGGAACACGCTGATGTTAAGCCCTCCATTAAATTAAAATCAGTCCAGTGGAAAATGCCTTATGTTAAAGTTTCTGATGAACAAAGGTTAAAATTTTTAAATTTCGTCAACAAAGGAAAAACGGTTCATATGGCATTCCGATCATGGGATTTAATAGAATATCCCTCTCTACCTGCTACAAAGAAGCATACTTGGGCGGTGAAAACTACAACAAATTTAGAAAAACCTCGATATGTTATAATTGCATTTCAGACAGGCAAAAAGAATAATTTAAAAGCTGATATGTCTGAGTTCCATCATTGTAATATATCAAATGTTAAATTGCATCTAAATTCAGAGGTTTATCCTTATGATGATCTTAACATAGACTTCTCAAAGAATCACTTTTCAATGCTATACTATATGTATCAAAATTTCCAGCAGAGTTATTATGGAAAGGAAAATGAACCTATTTTAAGCAAGGAACAGTTCAGGGACGAGGGACCGATTATCGTCATAGATTGCTCGCGTCAAATAGAAGCGGTTAAAGCCAGTTCCGTTGACATTAAAATAGAATTGGAAGCTGCAGAAAATTTTAAAGCCTACGCTTTAATTTTACATGATGCATTAGTTGAATATAATCCATTAACAGGTTTAGTTAGAAGAATATAAGGGAGGGAGGTAGTATTAATAGAGGAGATTTGGAGGAGAAAATCAGTTCATAATGCGTGCTGGTGTAATTGACTTCCAGGGTTATCTTACTCCTCAGAACTGTTATATTGCCAAGGAAGTGACTATCATAGATGTGGACTACCCTTCAGTGTTTTGGCATTGGTTATTCAAACCTCCTTCTCAAGATGATTTCCAGAATTTATCTACAAACAAATGGATATTTCATAACATTCATGGAATAAATTGGTATGATGGAGATGTAGAATATTCTGAATTAAGAAGCTTGTGTCAAAAATCAGCAGAAAATTTCACGATATTGTTTGCTAAAGGCCTTGAAAAATCTGTTTTTCTTGAAAAACTTATTGGAAAAGAAGTCTTTGATCTTCAAGATTTTGGCTGCCCATCACTGAAATGTCTCACTTCAACAATGGAATTTACTAAATGTATCTACCATTGTGGAAAGAAATCCAACTGTTCATTAAAATTTGCTAAGATATTAGCCGATTGGATTTCAAATAATAGATCAAAGGTGGATCTTTATGATGCAAGAATAAGGGAAAAAACATTTAATCATTGGACGGGATCAGTGAATGCAAGTTTACTTTCATTTAATGGCTTCTTCTACACAAGAAAACACACGTTAAAATGTATTTATTGCGGGCTTGAACTTTTAGACAATATATACTTTTGCCCTTGTGCTATACATAAATTAAATAATCCAAAGTGCATTTGGTTTGTAAAAAATGGTTTAATGGAATAAACATTTTTTTTAATCTCTTATTTACTTTTTTGTTTTTCCCAACCTAATTATGATAACTTTATTGGTAAGGTTAAATGAAAAAAACAACATTTTTTTTTATTTATCTGCATTTATTACCAAAAAAAAAAAAAAGAAATTATTATTCAACACAAGTAAGTAAAGCGTAAACGCTTATCAGTTTTAAAGATAATGGCTTCACATTTTTAAAAAGTAATGGTATAATACAATTGTTCTTACATATTACAACATAAGGATTTCTGCTTGAAGTATGATTTAATCTTAAAGAGTACTTTACACTATTCAATGAAGTAGGACATATGCTTTTAAAAATAAATACAAAAACTGCTGATTTGTTAAAAAAAGATAAATATGGAACACCATTCACATTTTTTCGGTTTAAAAAGTTCAAATTGTTTACTGCAACTATATGAGGAATAAATAATTTAGAACAAAAATTTTTTAAATTTACAAGAATGTGGTATTCATTTGTATTCTTTTGTACAGCAAAAGAAGCTATATTAAAGCTTGCAAACATTTTTAAATTTCGTTTTATAATTTCTAAAACTTCATCCATTGGATGAAAAAAAATTCTTTCAATTATCTGAAGGATTTCCTCATTTAAATATTCATCATCGCCAGGCAGCATGGCCTGAAAATTAAAAACGCTGGTTTATGATAATGCAATATTGCATAACAGATTCAGTTCATTACAGTATTAACACTACAATAGTGAATAGATTTATATTTTTATTATAGAAAAAAAAAAATGAAAACAGGAATACAAAATGCTTAATGTTCACATAATATTCAAACATCCTAACTTATTCAATTTAAACTAATAACATGCAAAACGAAACTTTTACTAATGCAAAATTTGGTTAAAACATAACAGTTTTATTCTTTATAACCAATTGCTTTAGTATCTATCCCATTATTATCATCAATAATCCGTTTACTGTCAAACGGTGATAAAGATAATTTTTGTATTTCAACAGTGAACAGTTCATGTTGCTTTGATTGTATGCAGTTTACGACAGTTCTCATGGTAGTATTTTTTTTAAGACATTCAACATAGTCTTTAAAATGTATGTGTTTTTTTAGAGCAGCTTTTTGAATACCCTTTGCTTTCATTATTTCTTGTCCTTCGACTAGAATGGAATAAATTTTGGCTCGTAGACCAACAAATTCTGAAATGACTCTTCCACAAACCTCATCTTTGAATTTTCCAAGAACCTTTTTGTTTCTTGAACTATAGCAAGGATGATTGGTAGGATAATCCGATGTGTCGAAATATTCTATCATACTTAAAATATCTTTATACAAATCATTAGTTTTAATATAAAATATGAAGGAATCCGTATCCATGTACCTAAGAGTTAAATTTTCCAATCCAAATTTTGGTAACATGACTTCGTAAAAAAATCGATACATTACATTTTTCGACAGGTCCAAAATTGTCGATCCGATGTAAATTGGCTGGTCGAACTTTACTGTAGTTTTTTCAGGTGTACTGCAGCCAAATTTTCGCTGTACATAGTGCGATCAATAAATGATGGTTTAGCAATCAATTTTTCCAGTAGTTTATTATCACTAACCAATTTAATGTTTTTTCTATTCCTAATATTCTCCATGGTTTTGCCATAAACCGAATTATTGTATAATTTATATAGATCTTTATCAAATGTATTAGTTGCTGCTGCACGAAGTGTAGTGTTGTAGTCTATGTAACTCTTTAACCAGTTGGACTGTCGAAATTTTAGAATTCGATGAATCTTTTGTAATTGCAAACCATGTTTTATCGCTTGCTTTAAAGTTACGTAATGTACTATATAATTGTGTTTATCGTTTAAATTTGGAATTAATTTTCGTTGTCGGTTTACCACTAAATTTTCCGCCAAAAATGGTAAAGCCGAGAATTGTGAAGCCGATGTAATTTCTTTGGATAAGCAATATCCACTTCTAAAATGTAACCATATTCACCATCATCTTCTGTTATTTCTAAATTTAACTTTTCCGGCGATATCCAGGAAAATTCACCGTAAGGGAGGCATTTGGTCATAGAAAATCCATAAAGGTTATTACAATCTAGATAAGATATGTATGTGGTTTCTAGATTTGAGTTATAATCCGCTAAATATTGATTGTTCGCTTTACAATATCGATATGAAACTTGGCATATCCCTCCACGGATACTATTTTCAACAAACATTATCTGGTCATAATCTTGTAATAGCTCTAAACGGACACCAATGAATTTAAGCATCGCATCCCAAGATAGTCCTGGAAGAGTATAATAATGGCAAGGATCCAGTTGATGAGTCTCTAGTGTTATGGTGCGGAAATATTCAAAACAATCTGCAAGTAATAGTGTGTCTAGTTGCAAGTACTGATCACTATAATCACCTAATGTTTTGCAGCTGAATGTTGACCACACTTTTTGTGCATGTACATAATCTTCATTTGATATAAACGTCCCAGTAAGCCTGCTGTAAAAATCCTCTTTTGAAGGTAAAGTTGTGACTTCTAATTTGTCCCAGGACGTAACATTAATCATAAGGGAACCCTCCCTTACGAGTTAAAAGTTTAACTTCTTCAAAATTATAAAATTTCTTTACTTCGATTAGCTGTGGAAGATTTTTTACTAAATTATCTAAGCTAGCAGGCATAAATCTGAATGTATCCAGAAATCTGACACTAATATCCTTATTTATCTGCTTGGAAAATGAGATGTATTTCTCCTCGGTATGGGAGTAGTAGAAAGTTGTACGTTCTGGGCCACTTTTCAAAAACTAAGTCCAAATCATTTAATATGGTTGTACGTTCTGGGCCACTTTTCAAAAACTAAGTCCAAATCATTTAATATGGTTGTACGTTCTGGGCCACTTTTCAAAAACTAAGTCCATTAGTTAGGTTCATGTAGTTAAACACTTAACAAAATTTTAGTATGTGCGCTAGTAGTATAGTGGTCGACCTTTTACACTTAGAAAATTTTTTGTTCAAAAACTAGGCCTAGCCATCATCCCCTCTATTTAGCAGCGATTCTGACTGACAAACAGATTCAACCAGCTCCTTCTATTATATTGCAGTCTTAATAAAAAATATGAAATTTTTAATTGAATTCAGATTCAATAAATGTTTTTATTTTTTACTATGTGTTATGTAGACTCACTCAAGATATTTTTATTTGGATGCAATTAATTAAATGTTTCATAACATTTTGAAATCTTTCCATCGAATAATATCTAAGTGGGGTTGAAAAACTGGTATTAGTGCTATATAAAAATGTACCACCTTTAAAGAAGCTCAGTTAGTGAAATGGCAGTAGAGTGGAAAGAGATATCAGCAAGTGATAATTATATTAGGTTTGTTTCAACATACCCAACCATCAAGCTCACCGATTTGGATTTAGTACGAAGTTATACCAATCTATACAGTGACTTAAAATCTTTAGAAAGGTATTCTGAAGAATATACTGTTAAGGCAGCTAATGAACATTATATTAATTGTGTTTGGTCAAATCCAAAACAGAAGGTTGGACCTGATACATGTCCATGTTCAAACATTGCTTTTTTAGCCCACTGCATAAATAGAGATTTAAAAGAGCTGTTCAAACAAAGTGTAGTGGGGGAGGTCAATGTAGTTGATGAGAAGTAGTGTGACTTCCCAGTTTGTGGTCATATCTCAAGATGGCAAGTGGTATAAGATTGCAGCTTACAACCAGCTTCTCGCTTAACACCATCAATTCAAAACAATTAGTGACAGGTCTTTCTGAAGAAGGTGAACTACTTATAGCAGTAAAAACAAAAAAATCAGTTATCTATTTAAATGATGAAGATTGGGCAATTCTCCAAGCTAGCAAGCAAATATGTGATGATTTCTTTGGTAAAAAATACGGATCCCCTATGTCCGATATTCAATTGAAGCATTCATCAGTTTTCTTTGAGAACTTCACCCATAAAACTATGGTTATCCAGGGGAAACCATCATGGCTTGAAGATCTTCTCAAATATCAGCCTCCGAAGATCAATTTATTAAGAAATGAATATTTTAAACTAGTTAGTGTATTTGAAGATGTTAATAACCAAGTCAGTTATTTAAAAAAATTATTGAACTGTGATTTTTTTAACAAAAATGTAACAACTGCTGAATAAATTTTATTTTAAAATAGATTGTTTCATTTATTTTCCTGAATTGGCATCAACGTAAGAGGTTAATAAAAAATAAAAAGAAAATACTTAATTTATATGAACTTTATTAAGCTACTAAATCTTTTACATTTATCCATGCAGGTTTGTTGAAACCTAACCACTTTACATACAGCTTATTACTTTTACGTCTCACTATTTTTTCTACAAGATATACATCTTTATATTTAGTTTTCTGCAGCTCCTGAGTATAAAATGCACCCTGAATGGGCTGTCCTGTCAAATCTTCCAGCAAGTAAGTATATGGAATTGTGTTGCGAACATTCTTAATTTTAAATATTTCAGTACTCCAATTGGGTGTATATCCTCTGCTAAATAGAGTTCTTCTTTTCGAAATTCGTACATAGTCACCTTTATTAAATCGCTGTTTATCTTTTCGTTTTACTTTGGAAGAGTAAACATTAGCTAGTAAGAATTCTTCGTTATCAGAATTTACTTCTGATGGTGCCATACCCACCGCACGGTGTACTTTGTTGTTATAGCTATTTATGAGATCTGATAAATGTTTTGTATACTTGTAGCTACCTTGAAGACTAAACAATTGATACATCATAGATTTAAAGGTTCTATTAAATCTTTCAACAATTGAACTTTTAATTTGGCTGTAAGTACTGTAGTGATTAATTTTGTGCTTCTCCATGAGTTTCTTGAAGGAAACATTGTAGAATTCCTTCCCATTATCAGTCTGAATATTTTGGCACTCTTCCACTCGAAATAAAAATATTATTCATAGCTTGAGTGATATCTTTTGCGTTTTTGGATTTAACAGGTTCCACCCAGGCGTACTTTGAAAAACAATCAATCACTGCTAATATGTATTTGTAACCACTATTTTGACGAGCGTATGGTATCATTTCCATTAAATCAACTTGCCATAAATCATCAATACCTTTGAGCAATGTACGCCTTCGAGGGTAGCGTGAACGTGCCGGTCTATGAAGTTCAAAAACTACAGCCTCCTTGCTAGACATGTCTTTATGGTTCAAAAATTGTTTTAAGCGTAGCTGCAGTTATAGGAACTTTTGGATCCAATAAACTCATTCGGTTCGTAAAAACCTTGAATAAATTACGCACAAAATTATTTGTCACTTTTTTTCGGGCTTCGTCATACGTTTCTAAAAGATAACGTTTGCTAACAAACTCTTCTTGTAAATATGAATTTGTTACTAAATCTAACTCTTTTATACACTTTTCAAATTGTAGTTTTAATTTATCAGTTACAAATTTTTCAAGATAAATCTTAATTTTTTTTATCATTCAGAGTTGTTAAAAGTTTATTAACTTTATGACCAGGAGGCTTTTGGTTAACAGGTAAGTACGGAAGTTCAGAATGTGCATCCATCAGTTGTTTAGGATATTCAACATCCACTTCCAATATGCAGCCGTAATCGCTATTTTCAGTCATGTTACAAATGAAATCAGTTGTATATTTATTTAAATTTTCATCCCAACTAAAGTTACTTTTTGGCAATTTGTGGCTCATAGCGTACGTGTACAGAGAATTTGCATCAAGCATTAAAATGTACTTTCGAGGTAACGAACCAACATAAGGGTTATTTGCAACAGAATGACGCCTTACTACTTGCGTTAGACCCCCTCTTATTCCGTTTTGCACGAATAGCATTTGGTCGTAATCAGTTAATAATTCCAGCTCAACTTTTGTGTATTTGAGCATACTTAAAAAAGCATAGCTTGGTGTCGTTATTGTCCACGCTGGGTCTAACTTATAAATTTGTCTCATACTTCGACGAAATTCCTCAAACACTCCGCACAATAGTAAGACGTCGCATAGGAGATAATTATCCTGTAATCGCCTAGAGTTTTGCAGTTAAGAATTTCCCAAACTTGTTGGGCATATCCGTAATCATCCATACTGCATTCTGTTTCCGTAATGTCATTGAAGAAAGCTTCTATTGGAGGCAATTCCTTTTCCAAATAACGGTCGAAAGAATCAATATAATTGTAACAAAACACTCCCTTTCGCCTAAGATATTTTGCTTGTTTTGGAGAAAATACTTTGTTCAATTCATTAAAACTTCTTTCTGGCTGGATACTTATAAGATTTTCCAAACTTTCAGCAAGAAATTTGTATGTATCGATAAATTTCATTTTAATATTTGATTCCTGAAAGGTTACAGTGAAAGAAATGAACTTTTCTTCACTTGTTGGAATAACATCTATTGTCTCTCCCTCGTTTGCAAAATGGGAGATAAAAAAATTCAAATCATAATTAATGTTGTGAAAATAAACTACAATTGGCAAAATATTACTTTTTATTCTGAGATTGCAATTATTGCAAGCTCCTCGCGGATCTACAATTCCACCATTTATATGGGAGTGATGAGCTGTTTTATGATTAAAGGTGGTAAATCTGCAATTACATAAGTAGCAGTGTTCCGAACGGTTAAATATCTCTCTTTGTTCTTCAGTTAAAGGTAGCATATCTCGGTTCCTATTGTATATTGAACTTATTTGTTTTGCAATTTTTCTTAACTTTGCAACGAATTTTTCTGCCGCATTTACTCCTCTATAAAGGAATGGTCCTACATTGATTGCGCATTCTTCAATTTCATTCGAGACTTTGATATAAATGCAGTAACTGCTCATTATATGCAACTTTTCTTGACGAGTATATGATTTTGTTTGAGTATCATCAAAATCTTGGGAAGGAATATTTTGTAGAACGCTCTCCGTGTCACAGTAAAGAACAGCCGGAACCACTGTGCAGTATTCATATTGATTGAATTTTAAGACGGCATCGTCCTTTGAAGGCATAATTACCCGAGTAGGTTTATTTTTATCACAGAGGTTTTTGTGAATAGCGAAGTTTGTATTTCTGTTTTTTCCAGTAAAAGTGGTAAAATATATTTTGCAAATTACTAATCTATAGTTATTTTTGGTTCTTTGTGATTTAATTAATTTTTCAAAATTTTTAATGTAGCAGAAATGAGATCTGTTGTTTTTAGAATCTGTTACAAGTAGAAGATCAGTATGATTTTCAAGTTCTTCTTTGGCGACGTATAAGGGGAATACATGGTCGGTTCATCCATGCCAAATACAGAGATGGATACACTTCTTTGCTTATTGCCTCGTTCAAATTTGGGAATATCTTTTATTGTAACCGGATAATTTAACATAGAGAAATCATAAATATGGGAAGTGAATTTATAACTGTTTGTTCTCTGTGGTTTATCGTAAACATATTTGCTAAGCATCGCGTATTTGAAACATTCGTTATCAGTATTATGAACATTTATTACTGCTTTTCTATTAATGATATTTTGAGGTAAGGAAACATAACTCCTTGCAGTTAAAGGCTGATATCTATTTATTCTAAGTTCAAATTTATTAGCAGAAGTATAGGTGTAACCAGAGCTATTGAAATTATATTCTTGCAACTCGGTTTTGATTTCATTGAAATAATCTGTCAAAATGTTGTCGATATTATCGCTTTGTAGTAATGGAGTATTTTTTGTTTTAAAAGCCCTAGTTATTTGTTCATTTCCGATGTTTATGAAATTCCCTTCCAGAAAAATATTAAATTTTACGGTTTTTTCTTTTCTAATCGCCTTAAGTAAAGCTTTTTTTACAGGTTTTCTTACTTGTTCAAGAGTTTCTTGGAATGGTGCACTTTTTCCACGGAATTTCGTTTCATACGTTAATAATCTTGATTTGAAGGCTTTTTGTATAAGATTTAATTTTATTCGAGCATTTTTTTTTTTTAACCCGCTACAATGCCCATGGACATTATTTGCATCACTGCATTTAACTTTTTTTATTGGTAATGAATGTTCCGAATTAGTTCTTATTAAATTCCGTAATTTACAGCGAACCTGATGTTTTTTGTCTACATTTCCCTTGTTGCATTTTTTGCACTTCATATTTTTTATTTTTGTTTAAAATCAAGGATTTATTCAAATAAGGTAGCAATTTATAATTACTGAAAGATCTATACTATTTATACTACTTTACTTATACTATTTAACCTATATTAACAAATTTAAATACATTATTTAACTACATTTATACTATTTTATTATTTTCATTAACTGCTTCTGGTATCCTAGCCTAATCAGTATCGCTTTCAATCTGTCGCTGTTTTTTTAAGGAAGGCTTATGACGTTTGTCTTCCACGAATTTAAAGGAGTGTGCACCGGTTGTTTGGCCACAATATATTAATTTGATACCCCCTTTATATTCATGAAAATCTGTATTTTGTTCGACAGCTTTAATATACGGTTTGGTAGGAATAAAAATCCCTTTTCATCAAAGTATTCGATGGAAGCTTTTAATGTTTTTCCGAATTTCGTTTCTACTATGTTTAAATCAAGTATTTTATAAGCTTTATTTATCTGAAGGTCCTCCGCCTTCAAATATTTTTCAGCCTTCCTACTACCACAACTATTTAATATTTCGCAAAGGCTCCTAAAAATTGAAACAACTAAACTTTAATAATAATCATGCACATAAAAAAATTTTGCATTGTAAACAAAAAGACAAAAACTGTACTTACATTTTGAAGGAGACTGCAGTTCTTCCAAGTAAAGACTGTTTGGACTTGCTTTGGATGGCAGCGTATATATACTGCTATGTAAAAGGATGTTGCAGACATTTGACCTCTAAAATAATGCATCTTGGCGTACTTTTTTAAAAAAAGTATTCATTAACTTGCACTTACATGCATGTGGTTCCAGACAGTCGGGGAATTTTAAAAAAAAAGACAAAACGAAAACTAACTTGCACTTGCATGTAAGTACTCCCAGACATCCGGGCCTTTGAACTTGAAATATTAACAACTTTTTTTTTTTTTTATAAAAACATTCTTACAATGAATCATTTCTAATTTATTTTCCTTTTAAGAAGATGGCTATCATTAATCAATATTTTGGACAAACCACATCTATTATCCTAATTTAAGGATTCTACGATCCTAATTTAAAAATAAATAAACATTTTTTTTTTAAAAAACTATTCATAAAATATTTAAAAAAATTAATCATTTAATAAATGTTTAAAAATTGTTTTAAATTTCCTTCGATGTAATATTGTAATCTGTTTTAATATTATTATCCTAAAAACATAAAAATCATAAGTTTTCAGTTTAGAACAAAATTAGCCCTCTCAAGTGTATATTATACTAATATAAAATATTAGTATTATAGTAATGTTATATCAATGTTGACATATTATCAGTGGCCGTGGGGATTTAGCCTGCTCGGAGAGTAAAAATTTTATAAGTGTACAAGGTCGACCAGAACCAGCGCACCGCTACTAAAATTTTTCTAAGTGTTTAAATGCACCTGTTGGACTTAATCTCTGGCGGTTGGCGTCTAACTAAAAATTTTCTAAGTGTGCAAGGTCGACCACTATACTACTAGCGCACTGATACTAAAATTTTTTAAAGTGTTTAACTAAATGAACCTAACTGTTGGACTTAGTTTTTGAAAAGTGGCCCAGAACGTACAACCATATTAAATGATTTGGACTTAGTTTTTGAAAAGTGGCCCAGAACGTACAACTTTCTACTACTTATGGGGTATTACATCTATTCTTTTATTATCGTAACCCAATTCTTTAATTATAAAATGTGAGTCATATCCACTTAAATTGTGAATAAGAACGGGCAACACAGATGGTACTTGATATCTTAAATTACACTTATTATGAGAAGCACCTCTGAATTTTCCAGTAATGTGGCAATGATCGCGTACTTTTTTATCATCGGTATTAAAAGCTTTGTTGCACATATAACACGCTCTTGCTGAATCGAATGCAATTTTTTCATATTCATTCAACGGAATCTTGGAGTTTTTACTTTATAAATTTTTGACACCTCTTCCGCTATACTTTTTATACATTTCATGAAATGTGCCGGCGCATCCTTCCCTCTATAGATGTATGGCTCTTTAGGGAGATTATTTGACAGTTCTCCCATGTCATCAGTACATTTAACATAGGTACAAAAGCTCATTGCTTCATGTTTTTGGTAAGGGGTAGAAAGTTTGTCCACTAAACCTTTCTTTATAGGGTGAAGTATTGATTCAAAATCTGCATAAACTACGAAGTTAATACGTAGACCACGCTCTACATTTTCAAATTCTACATGAGTCTTTTCTGTGGGCAGTTCTATTCTGACAGGCTTATTCCTATTACATAATTCTAAGTGCTTAGCTAGTCTTTCTTCTCCTCTATTATATGTATAGTAATGAGTGAAACATCGCTTACATGTAATCAAATTTCTAGTACTTCTCGTTAATTGCCCGTGAACAAGACGTTCAAAATTGTGTATGTAAACAAAATGCTGCACACCTTCATTATTGTTTATTATTAGTAAGTCTCTATGATCATCAAGAGGCTTTTCACATACTTTTAGTGGGTATACTTGTTGATTTTTGTCTAAACCAAAGACATTAATGGACACACTGTTATTTTTTTCAAATTTCCCTACATCATGCAATGGTGTAGGAAAGTTTATGCAAGAAAAATCATACCTATCTAGTAGACTGGAGTATTTACTCACCCTCTGGGGATCCTTTTGGACAAATTTTGCAAGAACAGAGTATTGAAAGCATTTACTGTCATAGTTTTTCACATTAATGCAGGCTTTTTTATTAGCTATTTCGGGTGGAAGTGGTGTATATGTACTTCCTCTTAGTGGGTTGTACTTACTTACTTTCACTCTAATGCCGTCTGTTGCTGATAAACTCCATCCACTGTTTTTTAGTTGACTTTCTTCTAATTCTTTCTCTAACTTTTCAAAAGCTTTATCAAGTACCTGTGACAAATTTGATTCCTGAAATACTGTTTTATTTTTTGTTTTAAATGCTGCTTCCAATTCTTCACCCAACTGATTCTTTAAAATACAGTCTACAAATAGATTAAACTTAATAGTTTTATGTTCTTGGGTTTCTTTTTCTAGACGTTGAATAATTTTACTTTTGACTGAGTAAAGAAATAGCGGAAGATCAAAATTGTTGTCACTACGAATAAAAAAGGACTTAAGCCGACCTTCGAATCCTGTTTCGTACAGATGAATTCCCTCATCATCCGGTACCTGTGCTAGAAGTTCTTTTCTCTTAGGTTCTGATTTGGTTCTTTTTATTGGAGGTTCTTGCATACAGACATCTTCATGCCTTAACAAGTTGTGCTGATTGGAAAAACGGTATCCACAGTGCGAACAAATTCCTGTGAAGACATGAAGACAAGTTACTTCATGACGTCTTCTGTTATCTGCTCTAATAAAAAGCTGCCCACATTTTCCACAAACAAAGTTGTTTTCCATGCTTGCTCTTTGGTACTGGTAATGAGATATTTCCACCGTTTCCAAAATATATAAGAAATATTTCCGAAGGTCCGTTATTATCTGTCATCGAGTCTGTGACTTTTAACGAACACGATTTTGGTGGAAAACATTGTTTTCTAATAACGAAGGGGCTATTAGCCGGGCCGCAAGCGGCCCGGTTGGTGACCTTGACGGGTAGAGGCTGGCGCTCCCCACCACGACTACTACATTCCGGCGCATGACTCATCATGTATGTACTGGTTAGATGAGGCCAATGTTCACCAAATGCCACATACAGATAGCGCTTATCTCTCTAGATAACCTCAAGCGCGGGAAATAAACAGGAACTCCATTCAAATCACAAAATTCCCGCCTAATAAAGTAGAATGAAGAATAACGTGATCTGTTGTAATTGCTGTTTGGGTGGTCGGTAAAATATTTATTTAAAAGGATTAATTCTCTTTCCTGATTTGGCTTTAAATGTTGCAAACCGCAACTTTTAATTAAATCTATTAGTATGTCTAAATTTATTCCGTTTAACACACAGAAACTAACGATAATAGCCCTATGTTTATATGAATAGTCACTACAAAAAATAGTTTCAATCACAAATGTTGGCCAGTTGTTAGGTCCTCCTAAAATATCACCAAAACTATCTTGAAACCAATCTAGTAAGGGATTAGGCATTCTGTAATAAGAACCAAAACATTAAATGATTAATTAATTTATTTCTTTGCCAAAAAATTCATATATTACATATTTATATACTTCAAAATGTACATTATATAATTGCATTTGTATCTAATCTTTGGGAAAATCTGCTGCAGTCCACATAGGACCTATAAATAAACTACTAGGTCTATTAATTGTTTTTTGTTCCATTAACATTTTTGGAACATCCTGAATATTAGATTCATTGTAATTTGCGCTTTCGCAATAACCTGAACACTTTACATTGTAACGTACACTAAATTTAGCATATTTACTAGCATTTTTCTTCTTAATGTACACATTGCTTTTATTAACATCTTTGAACACCCTATTATCTGACCACTCATCAAGTGGTAAATCATGTAAGTAAAAATATTGTAAGGGTATACTAACATTCCTACTAAAGTTCAAAGTACAGTGCGAAATATCAGGGATATTGTCACAAACACTAGCGTTTGCAAATAAACATGACGCAACCTCTGACCTTTGAGCGGCATCCATATTATGATTTATAACATTGTAAAATGAAGTATTAAAATTTTTGAAATACAAAGCAATGTATTTAACTTTAAAAAATTTATATTTTTTCAAATATGCCAAATCAGGCATATTTGTACAAATATTGTTTTTATAAAGTTTTAATAAGAAATGGTCCAACCACTTTTTATTGCTCTGTCTACTACCATGGAACTTATTTGTTCCGTGCAGGAATCACAATATGAACCATTGATTAGTTACATACATTTTCGATTTTGTACATAAGTACTGATTTATAAATAAAGTTGATTCTTCCATATTCCCGACATAATAGTATAAAATAATTATTTAGAAGCAACCTATTCAAACTCTAACTTAAATGAGTTATTTGTACCGACCCCACGGTAAATAAGAACTACTTCCGATGATTGATAGCTATCTATCATCGAATCCGTAATTTTTAAAGCGTATGATTTAGGTAGAAAACATTTAAACGTTGTTTCTTCACCTTCTAAATTAACAACAACGCCTTTCCCAAATTTGGTTTCCACCCTTGTGAAAGATAATATCTTATACTTTTTATCCACTATCAGTTCCCTGATTGACTTGGTGGGTAGTAGATATTGGTTGGCTGAATTTAATACAGTCTTCAAAGAACTCATCTGCGAGGGAAAAAATGTTAAATTTATTACCTAAAACTTAAATATTATTAAACTAAAATTTAAAAACTTACATAAATATGAAGATTACTCACGGTTGGATGTAGTCTCTCAACAAATCTTGGAAACTGTAAGTGTGGAGCTTAAAGATCTCCGCTTTATATACACTGCTTTTCAACGTTTTTAACTTTTTTTGTTTTGTTTGTTTATTTGTTTTGCTTCCACTACTTTAGAATTAACTATTTTGATACTAATATAGTGTAGGTTAACATAATAAATGATGTTTATATTTAAATGAAGTGGAGTGCTCTCTGCATTTTTTTTTTTCCCCACTACTTTAGAATTTATTATTTTGCTACATGTATAGAAAATAATAAATGCACCCATAATCGCTGTCTTCAGTCATGTTACAAATGAAATCAGTTGTATACTTATCTAAATTTTCATCCCAAGAAAAGTAACTTTTTGGCAATTTGTTGCTATGGCATAAGTGTAATGAGAATTTGCATCCAGCATTAAAATGTACTTTCGAGGTCACCGTTCTTCGTAAACGTCAACATAAGGGTTATTTGCTACAGAATGTCGCCTTACTACCTGCTTACGCCCTCTTATCCTTACCCCCTCTTATCCCATTTTGCACAAATAGCATTTGATCGTAATCTGTCAATAATTCTAACTCAACTTTTGTGTATTCGAGCATACTTAAAAAAGCATAGCTTGCTATCGTTATTGTCCATGCTGGATCTAACTTATAAATTTGCCTTATACTTTGACGAAATTCCTCAAACGCTCCATATAATAGTAAGACATCGCATAGGAGATAATTATCACTGTAATCGCCTAGAGTTTAGCAGTTAAGAATTTTCCACACTTGTAGCGGTAATCTTCCATACTGCATTCTGTTTCTGTAATGTCATTGAAGAAATTTCTATTGACAGTAATTCCTTTTCTAAATAACGGTTGAAAGAATCAATATAATTATAGCAAAACACTCCCTTTCGCCTAAGATATTTTGCTTGTTTTTGAGTAAATACTTTGTTTAATTCAACGAAACTTCTATCTGACTGGAAACTTGTAAGATTTTCCAAACTTTCAGCAAGAAATTTGTATGTATCAATAAATTTCATTTTAATATTTGATTCATAAAAGTTCAGTAAAAGAAATGAACTTTTTTTCACTCGTCGGAATTACATCTATTGTCTCTCCTTCGTTCATAAAATTTGAGATAAAAAAATTCAAATCATAATTGATGTTATGAAAATACACACAATTGGCAAGATATTACTTTATACTCTGAGATTGCAATTATTGCAGCTCATCGCGGATTTACAACTCGACTATTTATATGGGAGTGATGAGCTGTTTTATGATTAAAGTTGGTATATCTGCAATTACATAAGTAGCAAGTTCCGAATCGTTGAATATCTCTCTTTGTTCCTCAGTTGGCAGCATATCTCGGTTTCTATTGTATATTGAACTTATTTGTTTTGCAATTTTTCTTAACTCTGTAACAAACTTTTCCGTCGCATTTACTCCTCTATAAAAAAAAAAAAGGTCCTACGTTAATTGCACCTTCTTCAATTTCGCTAGAGACCTTGATATAAATGCAGTAACTGCTCATCACATGCAACTTTTCTCTGAATGATTTTGTTTGAATATCATTGAAATCTTGAGAAGAAATATTTTGTAATATGCTCTCCGTAACACAATAAAGAACAGCTGTGACCACCGTGCAATGCTCATACTGTTTGAATTTTAAGACGGCATCTTTCCTTTGAAGGCATAATTACCCTAGTAGGTTTGTTTTTAATCACAGAGGTTTTTGTGAATAGCGAAGTTTGTATTTCTGTTTTTTCCAGTAAAAGTGATAAAACATATTTTGCAAATTACTAATCTATAGTTATTTTTGGTTCTTTGTGATTTAATTAATTTTTCAAAGTTAAATGAGATCTGTTGTTTTTAGAATTATATGCAACTTTTCTTGACGAGTATATGATTTTGTTTGAGTATCATCAAAATCTTGGGAAGGAATATTTTGTAGAACGCTCTCCGTGTCACAGTAAAGAACAGCCGGAACCACTGTGCAGTATTCATATTGATTGAATTTTAAGACGGCATCGTCCTTTAAAGGCATAATACCCGAGTAGGTTTATTTTTATCACAGAGGTTTTTGTGAATAGCGAAGTTTGTATTTCTGTTTTTTTCCAGTAAAAGTAGTAAAACATATTTTGCAAATTAGTAACTTATAGTTGTTTTTGGTTCTTTGCGATTTAATTAGTCTTTCAAAATTTTTAATGTAGCAGAAATGAGATCTGTTATTTTTAGAATCGGTTACAAGTAAAAGATCAGTATGATTTTCAAGTTCCTCCTTGACAATATATAAGGGGAAAACATGAGCCGATTCATCCATGCCAAATACAGAGATGGATACATTCCTTTGCCTGTTGCTTCGTACAGATTTAGAGATATCCTTTAACGTAACCGGATAATTTGACATAGTGAAATCATAAATATGGGAAGTGAATTTATAACTGTTTGTTCTCTGTGGTTTATCATAAACATATTTGCTAAGCATCGCATATTTGAAACATTCGTTGTCAGTATTATGTACATTTATTATTGCTTTTCAATTAAAAATTTTTTGAGGTAAGGAAACATAACTCCTGGCCATTAACGGCTGATATCCATTTATTCTAAGTTCAAATTTATTGGCAGAAGTATAGGTGTAACCAGAGTTATTGAAATTATATTCTTGCAACTCGGATTTAATTTCATTGAAATGATCTGTCAAAATGTTGTCGACATCATCACCTTGTAGTAACTGAGTATTTTTTGTTTTAAAAGCTCTGGTTATTTGTTCATTTCCGATGTTTATGAAATTGGCTTCCACAAAAATATAAAATTTTACGGTTTTTTCCTTTCTAATTGCCTTAAGTAAGCCCTTTTTACAGGTTTTCTTACTTGCTCAAGAGTTTCTTGGAATGGTACAACAGTTGGTCCGCAGAATTTCATTTAAGTAATAATATTGATTTGAACTCTTTTTGTATAAGTTTTAATTTTATTTAAGATTTTTTTTTTTAACCCGCTTCACTGCCCATGGGCATTGTTTGTGTCGCTGCATTTAGTTTTTTTTATTGGTAATGAATGTTCTGAATCAGTTTTTATTAAATTCCATAATTTACAGCGAATCTGATGTTTTTTTATCTACATTAACCTTGTTGCATTGTCTACACTTCATTATTCTGATTTTTGTTCAGAAATAAAGATACAATGTTACATCATTGTAAGATACATTGTATCAACATTGTAAGATACAATGTTGTCATTACTGAGACAATATTTACACTATTTACTCTACTACTTCATTTATAGTACTACATTTATACTACTTTATTACTTTAATTAACTACACTAGCCTAATCAGAATCGCTTTCAATCTGTCGTTGTTTTTTATAGAGGGCTTATGACATTGTCTTCCATAAATTTAAAGGAGTGCCCACCGTTTGTTTGTCCGCAATATATTAATTTTTATATAAATTGAGTTTTGTTCGACAGCTGTTAATATTCGGTTTGGTAAAAATAAAAAACCCTTTCCATCTAAATTCTCGATGACAGCTTTTAAAGATTTCCTGAATTTAGTCTCCTCTATTTTTAATTCTATTATTTTGTAAGCTTTATTTATTTGAAGTTCCTCTGCCTTCTTTTTACTACTAGAATTATTTACTCACCAGATTTACTGTTTTCTGCCCCTTCTTTTTCCCTTACCTTTTCACGCGTAAGTTGAAGTTCTTCTCCGTCCACCTCCATCCCCTTAACGTCTACACTTAACACGTTCATGACATCGTGCCCCAACCGGTGGGTCATCATGAGTCATCTTAATAGACGTGCGTGTCCACCGGTGGGTCACACACTATGATACATTGTATTGCTTCTGAAAGCTTCTGTTTTTTATGGGGGCTCTATATATCGTAGCTATGGCTACATGGATAGTGTATCTATGTACCAGCATCATGGTTTTTGGATCACATCATTTAAGTTTACTCTGCACGAATATAGATATGACAAAATAATATATTTATTCATTGAATTATAAATTCACACTTTGAGAACTTGTTCACACCAAAGAAACAAACAAATACAACAAGATTTATTATAAAAGAAAACTTCAGCAGAACTAATCATGAAATTTTTTAAAGCAAGCAATGCACATTGTAGGCTGTCTTTCGCAGTCTTCACAGTATGTAACAACTTTTGGTGCCTTGGCCCTGGCTTCTTTGCTACCTCTTTCTTTCTGAATTCTTTTATAACACTCAGTGCATCTCTTCCTACTACTTCTTACTGAACCTTCATACTTCGCTATTCTATGGCTGCTCCTCCCTCGCTTTCTCTTTCTTGCCTGTTCCACGTTCTCATTGACAGCACCATTTTCTGTATCTTCATTCTCATTTTCTGCCTTCAACAACCCTTCTAACACATTTTCTCGAAATTTGAGCATATCCATCTTATTACTAATGTTAGAAAGGTTGTTGTAAATCACCCATGCATTGACAATACATATTCCTAGCATCACTTCAAAAATAACCTTCTTATGCCATTTAAGGCTTTTTCTCAGACTTGTGTAGTACGAGGACATTTGATCAGATACATCAACTCCTTTGTTTGCCTTGTTATATGCAATAACGGCAGGAGGTTTTAGTACATCTTCTCCCTTGCGGTTTTTTGCTCCACTTGGCACCAGTTGATCAGTATGATCTGGAACAGAGGTAATCATTAGCAGTGGGCGTTTATGTAGCCATTTAATAACTCTAATTCCTTCTTCATTTTGCTCACCATAAACTTTCCCTTTCTTCAATTTCTTTTTACACACATCTTTTGGATTTCCCTTCCTATTACTTCTTAATGTCCCACAAACATACGTTTCAGAATTCAATAAATCTTTGCAAAGTTTCACACTTGTGTAAAAATTATCAACATATAGTGTCCTACCACAGAGTGTGAGTCCATTTAGTAATTCCATGCATATATTATATGTATGGCCATTTGTATTTGTTCCTACAGTTCCAGTAGGATCATTTTTTCCTGCATAGACCCTTAGGTCATATGTATACCCTTCAGGTATGCATATTTTATAAATCTTTATACCATATTTGTGTGATTTGGCAGGAAGATATTGTCTGAAAACCAGTCTGCCCCTCCATGGGACCATCGACTCATCAATTACAATTTCCTTGCCCGGGACTACTATCTCTTCAAACTGTCGACATAACAGATCTAAGATATGTTTTGTTTTTGAGAGCCTATCATTTTTGGCAGCAGGGTCATTGTTGTCCGAAAAATGTAAGCATCTCAATAATACATCAAATCTGTTCCGGGTCATGGCTTTCTTTACACGTTCATTACTGTAAATGTCATTACATGACCAGTATAATCGCATTTTGGGTAGTTTATTGATGCCCATGATCAATAGAATACCCAGAAAGTGTTTTATTTCTTGTCTGTTGGTGCCTACCCATTTGTGCATTAGAGAGCGGGGGCGAAGTGGTTTTGACTGAATTAGCTGAGATGCATATCTGTTTGTTTCACGTACTATGAGATCTACAACATCATCAGTTACAAACTGTTTGTAGATATCATAGGGTTCAGACAAACTCACGTTATTTATTTGCAGCCCACTTTGTCCATGAAACGAAAATTTATGGGTGAATCCTTGCAAGGTCCCCATTTGTAAACATTTACTAATCCGTGTGTGCCAGCTTCCTCTAAAGAAGATTCATCTTCTGTAGAATTTGCATTATCATCCCTTGTAGTTTCACTTGTAGATTCACTTGGATCGTAGGAATCTTCAGAATCTTCAAATGATTCAGATTCACATTCTGAAGTAGAAGAGTATGTCTTTCTTTCCTGATTTGGAGGTAGTGCTCTCTGTTCGGGTAACAGTGACTGTTGAAGAGATGGCGATTTCTGCGATGATGATGATACAGTGTGAATTGGCTGATTAGATGGGGCGTCCTTCAAGGATGATGGTGTCTCCATGAGCGGTGATTTTTCGACAATTGGTGATTCCTGAGGAGATGGTAATCGAACTTGCAGAATAGAAGTAGATGGATCCGGCTCCTCTGGTGACGCTATTTTTTGGGATGCAACTAGTGCCTATATTTTTTTCGTTCTGGAACTCATTTTTTAACTCTCACTTACCTGAAAAACAAAAAGTTTGCGAGTGTCATTGTAAAAAAAATATGTTTTATTAGCGTGACCACCGGTGGGTCACGCGGCTAAAAGGGAATATTATCACTACAGGACGTCGTGACCCACCGGTGATTCACACAAAAAAATTAGTAAAATAACTAAAAATAAATTTAACAACATAAAATTAAATATTTTGAAGCATAAAAAATGCGAAAAAAACCATTAAAAAAAAAAAAAAATTGTGACCTTTAGAGTGAACCCTTAAGGTACAATTCCGAACAAGGCTGCAGACCGCAGACCGCAGACTGCAGACGGCAAGCTGCAACGTCAAACCGCAGGCGACACTACTGGTTTGTATGATTTTATATGGACTGCATTCGGAACACAGCGGCTCTGTCGCCTGCAGTCGCGTCACTTCTAGACCGCAGACCGCATCACTGGTCAAGAACCAGTACTGCCGCCGGCGACAGACAAGTTGTACTGTTTTAAAAATGAGTTTTTCAGAATTAGATGAGGAGAAGTTAATTAACTTAATAGCTAAGCATACAGTAATTTATGACGTTAGCCACGCTGAGTACCGCAATAACTTAGTAAAAGATAAAGTTTGGAAAATCATAGGAAAGGAGTTAAATAAAGACGGTGAGGTTATGTTGTTCTTTAATTAAGTGGATTTCTTTAGCAAATGAAACATACGTGATTAAAAACACATGTTTGACAAAATGACAAATATAAATACTGCTACATAATGTCCCGGCATTTTTTATTTAATCGTAAGCGATATTTTTGTAGTGTCAACAAATCACAACCTTACCAAACTACCGGTCTGGGTCTGCGCTGAATTATTCAAATTACCCAAGCATTATGAATGATACATTTAAATAAATAACTGACTCCAACAGATACACATACGTATACATTATACAAATATACTATTCATTACTATCTATTCCATAACCAATTGCGGCTTCTTGCCAGGAAATTGCGCCTTTTTCGCCGCAGAAGAAAGCTTTAAGTTTGTCTCTGATTTCAAATCCTTCTGTATTAGAAAATCCACCAAAACGAGATAAGTTTATCATGTTGTCCCGGCTGGACTCTTCATTAATATAATTAAAAATTGGAGAATTGTTTTCTTCGAGATAACCATCTCGAAGAAGATTGTGCAAACAACAAGCTGTTAATATGAGATCATCAACTATGTTGGCGCTACAGCGAGAGGTGTATAAAACACTCTAAATACTTGACTTAAGATCCCAAAAGCGTTTTCTGTCACTCGGCGGCCTCGGCATAATCTGTAGTTATAAATTTGTTTCTCTCTATCAAATCTTGCCACTTTTTTAGAATAGGACTTCATCATAAAACTACTTAGTGCAAATGCTTCGTCTCCAATCAGGAAATGTGGTATAATCACATCTGACCCTGGTAGCTGTTTAGGTCCTGGGATATTAAATCTATTGTTTGCTATTTTTTTCCCCATAATTGATTTTTGAAATATACCATTGTCAGATTCTTTGCCGCAAGAACCAACATCAACTGCTACAAATTTATAATTTGCATCTACGATAGCTAATAGCACAATTGAGAAGTAGTCCTTGTAATTGAAAAATAGCGACCCACTATTTTTAGGTGCTCTGATGCGCACGTGTTTACCATCAATTCCTCCAACACAATTTGGTATATTCCATTTCTGCCAAAAATCTTGTTCAATTCGTTTGAAATCATTTTCAGTAAGAGGTGACATCAGAACAGGCATTAATTTTTGTCTCAAAAACAGAAGAACACTTTTCACGATTCGGGATATGTAGGACTGTGATATACGGTAAGCAAATGATAATGATTTGTAGCTTTCACCCGTCGCCAGGAACCTGCAACAACACATTTTTTATATAATTAATATATGTAAACGTTTTAATTTGTAGATGAAGAATGTAAGAAAAAATGGAAATTTATTCGTGATGGGTATAGAAGATACAAAAAAAAACATAAATTAGGTACTGGTTCGGCTGCTCCAAAAAACTCAAAAGATCGTAGACACCAACAATTACAGTTTTTGGACGGTGTGTTCCAGCATAGATCCGGAGCGTCAAATATACCAGATTCACCATCATCAGAAAATGGAGACAATGTTCAAACTGATTTAGGTCATGAGGAGGAAGTTCCTGCGAGAGAGCCTGCTGATATGGTATCATCTAAGCCTTCTGATGAAAACGACAATAGTGTCGGCAAGATGACTTAAACACAAACAAAAAATAAGAAATCAATCAAAAAGAAAGCGCCCGCAACGATACAGTGACGATGATCTGTTGAAGCTGTGGAAGGAAAGAGATGAAAAAAGGCAATCTGTAATGAATTTGATTATGGAAAAGAGAGATGACGACGTGGATTTGTTTTGCCGACATATTGGTGAAGTACTACGCAAATTGCCACCCCTTCAGAAGGCAGAAGCAAAGAAACATTTAAGTTTAGTGCTGTCGGATTACGAAATCATGGCAGCCAGAAACTTATATGCTTCTACTTCATCAGAGAGTGTACATGAGATACCAGGACCTAGCAGCAATGAATCAAAGACAATCTTTTCTTATTCACCAGCAACAATCCATTGCATGTCAAACTCTAATTCTCCCTCACCACAACCTACTGATTTATCAGACTAGACAAATGAAGAGATCAGAGATTTATTTAACTTGTAAACTTACCTCAATGTAATAAATAATTTTTCTTCAGCACTCACTGCTTGTCGTAGGACTTTTGGTTGAATGTCATTATAAATAAAACTAAGTACAAAATTAAACTGTTTCTTATTCAAACGGCAGTAGCTTCTGAATATTTCTTCATCACCCATTAAATGATTTTCAATTAACACTGAATAACTTCCTTCATGTAATCTGTTTTTAAATAAAGGCATTGTTGCTTTTCTTTTGTTTCTGGTATATAATAACAAAAAGTCATCGTCCTCTTCCTCTGCCAACAAAAGACACAAAACTGAATCAGTTGAATCAAACACATCCGACATGTTGTCTATGTTAACGCTTTGAAGTGACTGCAAGCTATTTGTCGCTGCGTTCAACATTGATCCGACCGCAGACGGCAGAGCTGCTGCCGTCTGCGTCTGAAGCCTGGCGCTGCAGTCGGTTGCTGCGGTCGAGTTCGGAACTGTACCTTAAGATTTCTCACGTCGTGAACGTGTTAAATACGTCTTTCGTATATCTTCTTTAGTATGACCATTATTATAATAATATTCTAATACTTTAGATCCTGTTCATTACCATCAACATCAGCAGGGAAAGGATAATTACCACCTTGCAAACTTTCTTCATTATATTTGCTACTGCAGTTATCCACCAAGTTTGTCCCATTCACCTTTAAACTGCCCAGCATTTAAATGCCTAACGTGATGAACATCAAAAGAATCAATAAACCAAAGTACACTCAATAACTTTACTTTACCGTACAATTTACAATTTGCTTTAATCAAGTCGGTATCATTGTCACAATCATACATCACCGAATTTAACCATTTAAAATGGTGATGATCCTGATCACATCCACTAACACGAGCTACACTACGTGATGACGAACAGAAACTTGTATGAATACAAGTACCTCGATGTAGACGGGCGAATCGGGGATGATAATACCTCCGAACTAGCTGGCGACGACGGTACATATACGGCATCAGTAGTAGTAATAAACGGCCCTTCCGTTGTATCCTGCAAAATAGCAACATCCGTATGAACTACTAATACACGATTTAAAAATTCAAGAGAATCTGGTGGAGGGTAGTTTGATACCATAATTATGGCAAGCTGGTTTTAATATTTCTTATTATGGCAGTATTTGGGATATGTTGGCAATATTATGGCAATATTAATGAAATCTCCTGCTAATAACTTCTTAATAAAATCCAAATCCCAATTATTGATATTAAACTCCTCCAACAGTAATTACTTGTGATTATTTAGCAGCATATCAAATGGATGTGATATTTTACTAGAAGGAACATAGAATATGCAGTCCACGAATTAGACCATTTACTATGGTGCTCTTACCAATGTTAGAAACACCGCACAAATATAAATGTTTTTTTTTTATAATAATACGATGTTGTAACAAAAGTATCATACCAATCATAAACTTGTCTACACCATTCCAAATCTACCCTAATATCGGGATAAATATAACTGTAACCAATTCGAACTTTTGAGCGTACTTCTTCATACATATTAATTAAAAATTTATAATTATTTCGCTGCTCTACCACTAAAGGATAGCAAAAACTAATTCAAAATAATAAAAACATTGCATCCTCATAGACAATCTCCCACTATATAAATGAACGGGTTTAAGGGCGCTTCGCGCCTATTTTATTAATAATCAAACTTGTTTCTTTTACAATATTTTATTTAATATTTAGTAATATATACAATAATTCATTGCTTATATTTTTAGTCAGTAAATTCATTAGCAAAGAGCATCCTATCAACACCTAAGAAATCTGAAAGACCTATTTGTCTTAATTTGTATTTACATTCATGATCTAATGTGTATATATTTGACATAGAAATTACAGGAGGCAAATTATACTTCAATCCACCTACATTTTGAGCTTTTTTTATCCTTTACATTGTAGGATTCATACCTCAGCGTGTATGCTTTTTTTCTTAAGCAATCTTGGTATAAAGCATAAAGTTTAGTTAGATTCCTTTGAGACGTATTTCCATGATACTTCTCCAATATCCTAATAACGATATCATAATCAAAATCGTTTATTACGCAAAAAACCACAAAGCGTATTCTTGCTGAGTAGTAATTAAGATTACTACAAAATACTATTTGGTAAAAATATGCTGGCCATGTGGACAGTAGATATCTTCTTTCCATTATGTAAAAAATGTTATCCATATCCATCTGTAAATTTTATACCACTTCATTATACAATCCACCACTAAATCGAAAACGGTAGTAAGTACGTATCCTGCACGCTATGTACGTTGCAAACATTTGCTTATTGTCAGAAATATTTTCATTTTTATGTTCGCCATTAAAGGGGCGAATGTACAGAAGTGGAGGCGGTTTATTTATTTTCATTACAGTCGCCGCATCAATAGCATTGCATTTCGGATTCCATTTAATTCTAATACGTGTAGAGCGTTTAACATTTCTCTTTTTAAAATGCGCAACAGTTGTCTCACCCACATCTTTAGTTTTCGGAGGATTCCACGTGGTCTTCGTAACATCATCCTTAATACACCCGTTATCATAAAAATATTCAAAATAATTAGGCCCATTAGCAGATAAATCATTCTGAGTAATATCTTTGTTAAAATGATAAGTACTACCTGCCAGATTTTCTTCGTTGTACTTACTATTATAATAACTACTTAATGCATCAAAAACATTCTTACTTTGACCTGTATTAATATGTCTAATATGATGAATATCCAATAAATCAATAATCCATAAAACGGATAGCAATCTAGCTTTACCAAATTGTTTAATATATCCCGTTAATATATTGCTATCATTATTACAATCATAATTAAGTACATTTAAATGTTTAAAATGGTGGTGATCCTGAAGACAACCACTCACACGTGCACAACTATGAACTGACGTACAAAGAGTTGTATGTACTTTATTTGAATTTATACCTCTCCGTAATCTATAAAACCGGTGACGATAATAGGTCCGAGGATACCGGCGACGACGGTATAAAAAAGGCATCTTCAGTAGTAATAATACACGAATCTACGGGTACCTGCAACCAAAAAGAATGTGCATAAACTACCTTTACCCGATTATGGAATTCCGCGGACGTATCAGGAGGATAGTTTGACACCATTATAATAGGATATTCATTTCTGTACCTTTTGTTATCGCAATACTTCCGATTCAAAGTAACATAGTCACCAGCAAGCAATTTTTTGAGAAAGTCAAAGTCCCAATTATGAACATTAAATTCCTCAAACACTATGCAACGGTGACTACAGTTAAACAAATCAAACGGAAAATTTAACTTTAAGCTAGGGGCATAAAACACCAAATCGCCTAGTCCATAAACAAGCTGTTTAACTAAGGTACTTTTCCCAACATTAGAAGGTCCATATAGATAGAGGTGCTTCTTTTTGTAATAATACTTGCTAGTCACATAAGTGTCCCACCATTCATATACTTCGGAAGCCCAATCTATATCAACCCGAATCTCGGGATAAATATATGAGTAACCAATTCTAGTCTTCAATCTAACCTCCTCATACATATTCATTAAAAATTTGTAGTTATTTCTATGTTCTACGATAAATGGATGAGAAAACTGAAAACTCGCCATATTTTTGAAATAATAAAAGCACTGCGCACGTAATGACAACTCTGAAATGCGACAATTTGTTAAATAGTCCTCATCTTCCTTAGTAATGTATTTTAAACATTTCTACGAGACCTACACTTCTGTACATCTAAACTACTACAATTAAATACTGCTCTAAAATATTCAGCAATCTCAGACAATAGCAATTTTGCCTTGTACTCAAAAACATCTCCCATCCCCACCGTCTTCAACCATCCACCCGCCACTTGAAACCGCTGCTCTTCGTCCACTTTCATCAACTTTCTAGCCCCCGAAAGGTTCATGGACAACGACCAGCTTTTATGCCCGTTCACCTTCAGCCCACAGTCCTCACATCTCTTTTCAAATTCCTTGATAATGCACGCATTCCAACGTCTGACGAGGCGAACAACAATACATCATCGGCATACGCCATGGCTCTAAGCCGCGGTCCGTTGACCCCACACCAGAATCCAACTCGCGGCGGCAAACCTCGCAGCACATAGTCCATCACCATGTTGAACAGTAACGGGGACAAAGGGTCACCCTGCCTTACCCCACTACAAATACTAATCGGGGCGGAGCATTCACCCTTCCAATTCAACCTCAAATGGGAATGTGCGGCTAACCTTCCAATGTACTCAATAAGCCCATTAGGCGCCCTCCTTTTGTATAACACCGCACTGATTGCATGGTGACTTACCGTGTCAAAGACTTTTGCCAGGTCCACACTCACCATTGCCAGCGGCCTACGCGACGACCACACTTTCTTTTGAACCGCGTTTAGCCTGAGCACGTTGTTCCCCACCCCATCCCTACCCCGCACAAAACCACTTTGTTCCGGTACATGATCCACCCACCCCTCCATACGCCTAACCAAAATCTTATGAAATTGTCTAACGATCACCGAGGTCATCGAGAGTGGCCTATAATCAGCAGGGGACTCCGGGACATTCACCTTAGGGATCAACACGGTCCGCGACCCCATCATCTCCACCGGAATTCGGCCACCCAACAGGAAACATTAAAAAGTACTCGCTTCTCCACCAACTGCACACTCCAAACCGAAGCCTCCACACCATCAAGACCAGCCGCCACCTCCCCCTCCGGAGAAGTCTCCTGCAACTCGGTGTCCTCCACTGGAGCCAGAAATTCCCGCTCATCCCATCGCGCTACTTCCCTATCCACGTCCCCCGACCATTCCCGAGATGGACGGCCAAATAGCTCCCCCCAAAACTTAACCATCTCCTCGATCGTCTGTGGCCCCAAATCCCGCCCTCCCCCCAATATCCTACTCACCGCGGCACGCCGATCACGGGCCCACAACGCCTAGACTCCGGCGTATGCCATTCTCCTACGTCTTCTAGCACTATTCCCCAATTGCTCGCCCGTACTTGGCCTACCAGGTGCCCGGTGATCTTCACGCGGGACCGAAAGCGCACGCCACCACGCGATAATGTCCTCGGATGGATCCTCACCTACAATCGCCCTCTCCACGGCTTTCCCAAGCCACCCTATGCGCGCCGTGCAAGGTTGCAACCCCAACCTCCTTAGACCCTCTCACAGACTGTCCTTAAGCACGCCCTTCCGCCGCTCGTCCGCCTCCAAATTCAGGCTGCCCCCCCGAGCGAGTGCCTCGGTACCTCCCTAACACCGCTGACGAGATTTCGATTATTCCTGGCCATGCGCACCTTGTCCTTATAATCTCTCCTCCTTCTGAGGCCTGCTGCGGAAACAATCTCGAGAGACTGAGGTTCATATTACCCCCGGTGCCCTGGTCCCGGTTGGTTATGGCGTAGCCCAAGCCCCGTAACCGTTGTGAATTCACGCCCACAACTCCCACAAATATGCGAGGGTACACTAGTCTCCATACTCAATTCCACGGACCCGGGTCTCCACCGAACGCTTCCATCCTATGCACTCCGACTATTAATACGATGGCAAAACTCCCGGGACAGCCCCCTTCACAAACCGCATTCTGGAGAGCCCTCCTTCTTGGGGCACTCTTTGACTTGATGCCCAGCATCGGAGCAATGCCCACACGGAGCACGTCTTCATATACGAGCAGCAGTTTACGCGTCCATATACAGTTTAATTTAAACTTATTATCTTTTAGTTGTGCATCTTAGTTCGTTTATTTTATCATTCTAATTTATTAGTTATTTATCTTCTATTTAATTCTAAGTATTTTGTTGTTATTAGTTACCATTTATTACGTTAAAATCATTGTTCAAATACAGTTTATTTTTATAAAATCTGTATTAATAATTCGAACACTAACTTCCAAAATCTCAAACTAACTTCCGCCCTCTTCAAGACATCCACTACATCAGGAATCACATTAAACGATTCCATTACATCTGATGGCAGCGATTAGGATCCGAACAGCGATTCCAGTAAGTCAAATTTTTATACATATTTTTTATTTATTTATTAAAAAATTTTTTTTTACTGTGTTATATAAGTTCAATCAAATTGAACTAAAATTTTAATATCAGACAAGGCCGAAGCTAATCCAACCTCTGCCACCAGTTGTAATGGGTTCAGATGTCTTGGTGAGGTGTTGTGATGCGATGAATAGTTGGGAGTTAGTTAGAGATTTTTAGAGAGTTGTTACTCGGAATATGAATTACGAATTTATGAAAATAGATATATGTATATTTTAACAATAGTTTAAACGTTTGAAAAGATAAACTACAATTAATTTAAAATGATTTAAATTGTAACTAGAATGCACCAACTATAATGATTGATAAATAATATATGTTTAAATACTTAGATAGGGACGCGCTCCGATGTATCAATTATGTCACTGGTAGAATCTTGATGTTACTCTGATGAAATACTGAAGAATCGTCCTCCCCACTTCCTGTGGAGAGACCTTATATTGCCATCACCACACATTGACAAATCTTGTAATTACGGGTCACACTCAAACATCTCTTGCCGTGTGTTGGCCCTGGGTCTTGAACAGGTGTTGGCGGTTATCAAAGGACTGTAGCCAGGTGGTCGGTCTTGAGTGTTTGTTTATTGCCGTGTGTTGACCCTAGGTCAAGTGCCGCGGTCAGTGCACGGTCAAAGGGACCGCCAAACCGCCAAAGACACACCGCTTTCAAAAGGGTCAATATACAAGGATCAACAAATCACTCAAAAGACCACCTGGCTACAGTCTTTTGATAACTGCCATCACCTGTCGCCACACCTGTTCACCGACCTATTCAAGACCTAGGGTCTTGTAGAGTGTTCTACTAGCTGTCGATCTGTGCACATCGTTTTTCAGTCGGTCTATTTCACTTTCTTTTTTTAATTAGTTAACTGCGGTTTAAAATTAAGGTTGTTTGCGTGCGGTTAGTGTCACCCACTGGCTACATTTTGAGACATTAAGTGAAACTCAGGTGCGTTTTCCGGGCGAGTTTTCCGCCCTTTGGTGTTTGGACGGGTTCAGGGGTTCGGGGGCGTAGCCCCTTCCACCGGGCTTTGGACAAGTTGAGGCTCTAGGTGAGTGATAACTGGGTTTTGGTTTCATTCAAAAAGGTTGAACGGCTCGGAAGTTATTAGCGTCTGAATGAGTGGATGAGGTGTAGGTGGACGGGTGGTGATAAGTTGTTTCCAGCGACAAGCCCCAACAAGAGGAGTGGTGCTGCAGATAGTGGAGTAGTGATTGGGCTGCAGCAGAGTGGTCTTAGTGGCAGCCGCTCAATTCGGATCCCATTTACAACAAGGGGCGTGGCCCCGTGCCCGGGGGGGCGCGGCCCCGTGCCCGGGGGGGGCGCAGCCTCAGCGAGCAAATTGGAAGTGGACTAGAAGTGGAAGAAGGCCCAGAAGAAAGGAGCCAAATTTGAAGTCTGTCGCACGAAGTGGCGAGCGATAGCGAGCCTCAGAAATCGCTCTCAATATCAGAAGAAGCAAAGTTGTCAAGAGCCACGTTTTTTATATTAGATTTTTCTAAGTCTATAACGTTGAAACGGCACTGCCAATAGACTTGTGGTGCTGTATTTGAAAGTATTGCGGTCTTAGGCTATTACGACCGCCGTAGGTAACTTGGAATTTTTTTCTAATTTTTCTAAGTTAATCTGGTTATACGGCACTGGTGGGCGGTTAAAGCTGTCTCTCAGTTGTGCATTGCGGTCGAAGAGGTGATTATTGCCGTTCAGAACTTGTGATTGGTTTTCTCTTCAGTTGGTCTCCGGTGGAAGTGTATAGTACGCTGGGACTAATAGGCGATCCCTGCGTGGACAGACTCGGCCTCAGCAAAGCATTGGACATGGCGACCTACCAAGGTGTTGCCTCTGGCAATTACGGGGTACTCACGAGTGAGGTGGTGGAGTTATTACAGTAGGCTAAGGTGATTGAAGCGGAGGCAATAAAATATTGTGAGGATAGGAAACGTATTGGAGAGGGGCCTAGCAAGGTGTTTCATCCAAGGTGGGTGCTTTGATGGACTTGCTTCCGAAAATGGCCAATGAAGTGGTTAGGTTGGAGAGAGAGGCTGCATCACTGAGAACAAGTCTCACGCTGACCGAGCAACTTGAGGATGGTTTGAGACAGATAAGGAACAGCATTCCAGAAGGAACCATAAACAGGATTGAGGATCTGATTGAGAGGAACAGGGAGGAGTTGCGCTGCCTGGAGCGACGGATGACCGCATTACAGGAGGAGTTGGTGAGTGGTGGGGAAAAAGGGAGGGGGAGTAGCGCTGCGGGATCTGGCCCTGCGTCGTTTGCGCAGGTGGTGGCGACTTCGGCACCCAGGGCGGCTAATAGGAGGGTTATGGAAATTAAACCCGGAGCGAGTTGTAGGGCGGGTACCGCCGAGGAGTTAAGGGAGCAGGTGAAGAACTGTTTCAATCCGGAGGAGGAGGGGTGGAAAGTAGTTGGTCTCAGAAAAAAAGGCTCGAGCATCATCCTTCTAACAGTGGATTCTTATTCGTGCTGGAAATGTTGAATTGAATCATTCACCCGAACAACGTTGTATCCAACAAAAAGTAAATTTTACAGGAGAACAAAAAAATTGTTGAATGCTTAACTACTATTAGTTGTGTACATAAACTGGATAAGGAAGGTAACACTATCATTAAACAATGCAATGTAAAGTTTTCAACACACTATCTTATATTACATCTGACTAATGGCAAAATCAAAATTTTTCTAGCAGGAACAACGTTGTATTGGCTAGTTACAACGTTTTTCTCCTCAATTGCACTCACAATATTATCTGAAACATCTGAAACAAAATAAATAGAATACAGTTGGTCATTTACAAATAAATACATATTATTTAAATAAAAAAGAATATAATATCAGAATTCCTTACAAGTTTAGTGTTTGATTTTCATTGAAGTATTGTTTGGTTCTGCACTATAATTTCAAAGATCACAACACTGGAATCCTAAACATTATTCACTTATAAAGTTTTCATAAAAAGCCGTCTTTTCAGCAGGAATATATTGACACATGTCCAATAGATCATTAGTAGGTAAAAAAGGCGCATTCTGAAACAGCCAATATTCCAACATGGCGGCCGTGTTGGAGTGTCACCCGCCGCCATGGTTCAACCGCGCTCGCCTAGAGTGTTACCCCCGCCCTGCCCCCACGCCCTAAGTTTTTGTCGGCCTCACCCCCCGCCAAGGGTACGACCCCGCCAAGATCGTTACCCCGGCCCCCCTCGCCCTAAGTTTTGCCCCCGCCCAGAAAAATGTCCCCTCGCCCTAATTTTTACCCTCCACCCTACCCCTCTCCCAAAAAATGGCCCCCTCGTCCTTTGAGTGATATTTAAGCTCATCGATTTGGATGATAATTAAGGTCATCGAACTCGACCGAGGGAGCGCCCTCGGTCTCAACCAGGAAAAGTATCATGCAGGTAAGAAACGAAGGTTACTATACTTTCGGCGAAGCAGTTTCAGCGACCCCCACCACTCCTACCCACTCGAGGACAGCCGATATGCATGATTGTAATACTTAATCCTAGTAGGAAAAAATTAAACTTTGTACTCATTACCTTTCTTGCCTGTTCGGACATGTTACCACAGGTCTCCTTAGCATGTTTCTTAATACTTAAATGACTTGTTAACCTTACTTTTAGCACACTCATCTTCCCAAAATGACTAGTTCAAGTCTCCTTATAGTGGGGGAGATATATATTTGCCTGGATTCCTTAAACTTTTAGTTATAATGGCGGAGTATTGGGAGAGCATTAAAACTAGTGAAGATTATCTGAAGTTTATTACAACTTATTGTGACATCACTTTAGCAGATCCTCAATTAGCCAAGGCTTGCATTGCGTTACATGAAGATTTGCAACAATTGGCAAAGTATGCTGAAGAATACAGTGCAATAGCGCCTAATAACCATTACTTTGAGTGTGTTTCGTCAAATCCTAACTGTGAGACTGGACCGGATACTTGTATTTGCACATCAATTTCCTGGTTATACAATGACATTAAGCTTGAGTTGAAGAAATTCGTTATGGTTGTGGTGGTGAGTGATATTTTAAAAAGCTAACAAATTACCGGTTTTTACTTAGTCATCAACAACCATGGCTAGCGAACTTGGTATGCAGCTAACTACAGCTTTCCCGCTTAGTAATAGCAGTAACAAACAGTTGATAACTGGTCTATTTGAAGAAGGTGTACCTCTTGCGGTTTTGAAAGGGGCGAAAAAAGAAGTTATCTACCTGAGCGAGGATGACTGGAAAACTCTTCAGTTTAACAAAGAAGTTTACATTAATTTATTTTCTAAAAAGAAGAACGAATCAATTCCTGAATCGATTAATCTTCAATATACAATAATCTTTTTTGAAAAGTCTTCTCACAAAATGATGGTGTTTAGAGGGTAAACTAACTTGGTTAGAAGAAGTCCTTAAATTTTCACCTCCAAAGATTACTCTATTACGAAATGAATACCTCAAGCTAGCAAGACTTAACGAAGATGTAAATAAACAGTTTAATTATTTAAGAACACTTTGTAAACCAGTTGTAATACGTTTATTCTGAACAATAAAAAGCATTGTAATAGCATATGTCTTTTCTCTCTTAACCTATCCTATAGGAAAAAAAAAAAGAATAAATAAAAAAAATTTTTTTATTTTTTACAAATCATGATCAAGGTTATCATATAATTCAATAGCATCAATATTTTTTTCTGGATGTGTAATACCTTGTACTTGTAATAATTGTTTGACCATATGATGCACTTGTTTTAATATATCATTTTTATCACATTCAACATTAAATAAAGTTAATGGGTCACTAATCGTGCCAGTAGAAGATTCTAAAAACTCATTAAAAATATAAAAAAGATCATTTGCTTTAAAATACAAACGTCCATCCGTATGTTTAATCACAGTGGTAACACCGCGGGGCATTCCTGGAAATACATTTGAAACATCCCCAATAAAATCGCTAGTAAAGTTACATTCATTTATTTCATTTACAAAAAAATTATCGTATATAGCATATGTTCTACCTTTAAATGAATTGAATACACCATTTACACTACTACTTACTTTACCTGCAAAAAACGAATTATAATCAGTTTTTGATAGTAGACGTAATTTTGGATAATCTATGGTGTAAACCACCCTATTAGCAAATAAAACAATATTATTGTTTGGCTTTTGGTAAATTGCGGACACTTTAACAAAATCTTTAGGCAAAAAATCCAACCATTTGGTTATTGTTAATGGGTATTTTAAATTCCAATTATTTCTAAGGGTTTTCTGAATGGGGAGTGTCCATACTAATTTTCTGTAAAAGTAATATACTCGTTTATTAATTACCAAAAAATTGTCAATAAGATTTCTGTAGTAACAAATATCAATAGGTGTTGGACGAAGTGGAGGTTTCGGTGTCGATGTTGCTGGTTGCTGTGGTGCTGGTGGTGGTGGTGGTGATGGTGGCGTTGTTGGTTTTCCATACTATAACTGTGTAGCATCAATTTCTTGATTATGTAGGTCAACATCATTAATATTTATAATATTGCTTGGAAAGAAATAATATGGATACATTAAAGAATTAATATCTGAAGTATGATGTAATCCTAAAGTATGTCTAATTTCATGAATTAAAATTGTGTATAGCGATGTCTCATCACTGCTGGATGATATAGACAAAGCAGCATGCCAATTTCCAGTTTCATCTACGTGTATCTCCACTTGCTCCTCAGTTACCCTAGGATATTCTGCATGCGCTAACACTCCACCAACACCATCAAACTCATAACTACAAAAATTATTCCTGTTTGTAGTGCAAAGATGTTTTCTATCAGCAAATGAAATAGTAATATTAGGTTTGTTCGTATTATATTTAAACATTAACTGAGAATGTTTTGCCCACACAGAAAATGCACGTTCCGCTACTGCGAAATATTTAATAGGGTAAATTGCCCATGTTAAATTATGATTACCCCATTTATATATACTACTGTCAATCATAAAGGGCACAAAATGATCTTCAACACCACACCTAGGCTTTTTTATAAGACGTATAGTTTCTTCATTCTCAACTCCATCTGATGGTAAAGAATGCGTTGCTTGAAATACTTTCAATGTACTGCTTATTGATGCTGAAGTTCTATCATCTTTATGTAAATACCCATACATTTGTAGATATTGAATTGTAAATAAATTAAAATAAAGTAAAATCAACATCATGTTGACTGTTTGGAGTAGTATACATACTGATACTCCATCTCAATGCAACATCTCTTTTTTATAGGTTCACCTTATGAGTAGAAATAAAAAAATGTTATTGTTTTTAAATTCTTATTTTATATAATGTGCGCAAACAACAGATATATCAATCAATCAATCAATCAATTTTATTTGTTCAAACATATGTTTATACAAATGGAGTTGGATATATATAATACATAAATATAAGTAGGTTAAATATACAAAAATAAATTAATAAACTGGAAATAATTAATTAACTTAAAGAAAACTCTTGCGAACAAAATTATAGCTCATATTAAAATAAAATAAAATATAATTGGGTTTATATTAAACAGAGACAAGTACAACTAGATCTCTCAAAGATAGAACATGTAAGAAATATTTATAAAAATTATTAACCTCTTTTATATTATTGAAAGTAAGTGCAGCAGAAAGGGGGGCTTCATACTCACCTAAATATAATTTTCTTAAATTTTCCAGCGCTTCACAAGTACAGACAATATGCTCTAAAGTTTCAAAATCTTTTTTACACATCTCACATATCGCTGCACAATCTATATTATAAAACTTTCTAGAAATAAAAAATCTGAGTAAACCATTCGCAGAGAGGCGAATCTGGCAGATAAATCTAATTTTACTAAAATTGATTCTAAATTTTAAATATTGCTGCACTTCCCCAAAATTAGTGAACGATAAACTGAGCTATAACTTAAGTTAATGGCACGTTGTATGTCTAAGGAGAGGCAGTGATTTTTTAACCGAAAAACTAAATCATTCAGATTAGACTGGACAGAATTCAGGCTTTGGTCAGACCACAGATGGTCAGCGCCAACAGTGACAAGCAGATGTCGCAATTGTAAGGCCCAATTATAATCGAGGGTCAAATTACTAAGAACTAAACTTTGGAAACATATTTTCGGAATCCTACTTTCATCCATCTCCAGCAACTTCATCCACCGTTTGAGCATTGCCTTAAAAATATGAACTTTAAAGTGGGCATTACCTGTCTCCAACCTTACCATGTAATGAGGGGTGTTTCTAGGCAATGCCAAGAGTCTCTTTAAAGTTCTTGACTGCACTGCCTCAACCCGATCTAAATAAGAAAAGGCCCAAAGTTCCGAACTATAAAGAAATGTCGCCCTAGTAACCGAATTATAGAGAGTCAAAATAGGGTCCCAACTATCTGCTTTTGACTTCACAAGAATATCACGTACTCTACCATTGGCTATGTTGGCTTTCTTTTCAAAAGCGGAAACAGCTTGTAAAAACTTGCCAGATGAACTAAACTTCACTCCTAAATAAGTATAATTAGTAGTTCTTTCAATAATTCTCTCACCATGTACCAAATTCCGATGTTTTCCCAACCTACCCCTCTTATGAAAAATTACTGGTTTAGTTTTCTCAGTATTTACACCTAAACCATTACTACAGCAATATGAATTCAAAATTTTCAATTTTCTTTGGGCATCAGCCCAAGACTCCGCCAAAATAACAATTCATCGGCAAACAGTAACATCAAAAGTTCACGACTATTTGATATCTTGAGTCCATTAGCTCCTGATTGTCGAAAAAATTGAATTATATCGGAAATAAATAAACTAAACAAGAGAGGTGACATTGACTCCCCTTGTAGCACACCCTCCGTTACATTAATATTATGCGAGATCTCATTATTAAAGTTAACGATAAAATTAGCGTTTTCATACAGTGATTGAATAATTCTAACGATTTTTGAACTTACTCCAAATGAACATAATTTTTCCCACAACTTAACATGGTTGACAGAATCAAAAGCACGTCTCATATCGACGAATATGCCGTAAACTTTTCTATTATTTTTACATACATGCAAATTTATTACCGCTGACAATGAGAATAAATTATCAAAACAACTACGGCCAGATCTAAATCCAGATTGCTCCTCTGGAATAATATTATATTCAATTGCCCAGGTAGAGAGACGGGTAGCAATAATACTAGTAAATATTTTTGCCAGTGAACAAACCAAGGCAATCCCCCTATAATTGGAGGGATCACTGGGACTTCCTTTCTTATACAACATTCTTAATTCGACAGAACACCATTTTTTTGGAATGCTTTCTTGCGTAAAAATTTGATTAAAAAAGTTTAAAAGATAGTGTTCCCAGGCCGGAGTTAAATTACAATAAAACTCATTACAGATTTGGTCTAACCCTGGAGTTTTATTCCTTTTACATGACTGTAAAGTATTTTGCAACTCGATGAGGGTAACTGAAGAGTCAAGAAATGGATCAATGGAACCCAAAATTCTAAGTGGAACCCCTAAAGCTCTAGGAGGATAAAGGTCCATTAAATACTTCTCAAAATCATGCACACTAATATCACCGACAGCAATCTTGGATGGAGCTAGCCTTCTTACTAATGACCAAAACTCTTTAGGTTTTTTAACTTCTGCAATAGTATTTTGTATCGAAAGCTGATAATTGATTTTACTAATTTTCACCACCTCCCTGTACTTCTTACGACACTCAATGTAACTACTCACCTCCCCCTCCGCATACTTACTCCTTTTCATTCTCCTATGGATACGTCTCAACTGATTCTTAACTTGTCTACAGTTACTATTAAACCAACTATTCTCTTTGAATTTCCTTTGATTACTATTAAATTTATTTATCATACCAACTTCAGATGCTGCACTATTTATAACCTTGTACAAATTCTCAAGAAGATCATTCACACACTTACTATTAAAATAGATCAAAGGAGAACGCAATAAATAATTATAATAGCCAACAATAAGATTATCTTTCCAACACAGTTTCATTGGAGTATTATTTTTCCTCATGTTACACCTCTTAACAATTTGACTCCCAATTTTGTTCAATTTAAGTAAACAGCCCGAATGATCAGAAACCCCAATAATATTTACTACCTCAAAATCAATTACATCACTCAAACTCTGTCCATCAATCCAAACAAAATCAATTACCGACTTGCCTCTCCCAGGCACAAAGGTATAATTACCAGGTGAATCAGAACAACTCCGGCCATTACTAACAATAAATCCTAAACTTTCCATAAAATTGATTAATTTTTTCCCTTTTGTATCAACTACACTGTCTAAAGAATTCCTAACTTTATATAAGAAAGAACCATCCAATGTTTCCTCATCATAATTATTTAAATTGCCTATCCTACAATTAAAATCACCCATGAAAATAACCCTGGCAGATTGATCTCCTGTAATATCAATTTCAAATAAGAAATCCAATATATACTCAAAACAATTACTGATATCACAAGTAGGATTCAAGTAAACCAGACATATCACATAGATGTGCAACTGCATCTTGATGGAAACAATTAAACAAAAATTTTTATTACAAAGTAATTTAAACTGGTAGTCTTTTTTAATGCAAAGAGCAAGCCCTCCACTAGCTCTGCCCCTAATATTTTCCTTAATAGCAGAACTATAAACTAAATTAAAATTATTCAAAAAATTTGGAACAGAAAAACTACTATTATCAATAAGCCATGTTTCACTAAAACCAATCACATCAAATGAACTTAACAATTCCTTCTGGGTGGCATCCAGATTAAATAAATTTTGAAAACCAGAAATATTCCAAGCAAACAATTGAAAACAGTCATTAAAACATTTAGGCGAATCTATAGTGGAATAAGTATTTACTCTTTGCCAATCTGCAGAAGTATGATAGTGGCCCTCCAACTGCTATTCGGGACTGGAATGCACCTTCTTCCTTTTGCTTCTTTTTTCCTGCTTACCTACTGCCCCAGCATCCGCACTTCTTCCAGCTTGAGAACCTTCACCCTCTTTTCCTAGCCAATTTAGTAAAGTGCTGTTAAATCTTTTCAGATTTTTATGTTTTCTCCTTCTGTTTCTCCTTGCTTTAACATCATCTTTGCTAACAACGCTAGATCCCTCGCTCTTCGCAGAACACTCCTCTGAAGAAAAAACATCCTCATTCTGTCCCTTCAAATCATTCAGGGTAAATAGCCGCCCATCAACAGACAACTTGTCGTATCTAAGATATGCTTTCTTACCAGCATTGACAGCCCTCCGCTTGTACACCAGCAATTCCTTCCTAATCTTTCGAATTACTAGAGGAAAATCTTCCGTAACACTTATGTCAGTACCTCGTAATTTGTTTGTATTTCGCAGTATTTCTACTTTAGTTCTAAATGAAATTAATCTTATGACAACAGGACGACTTTTTCCTTGCTTTCCAATTCTTCTGACCCAATCTATCTCTTTTACTGAAATATCCAGTTGCAATTTTTCTTTAAATAATAACATTACGGAATTCTCTAACTGAGAATAATTTTCACTTTCAACTTCAGGGAAATTATAGATAAGCAAATTCTTTTTCCTCCATTCTTCTGATAAAGAGAAACTACTACCAACCCTAGATTTTTTAAATTCCTCTTCTAACAATAAGACTCTTTTGTCAACTTTGATTAGTTCACCTTTTAAGTTCTGAACTGCCGCTTCCAATTCTAGTGCCATTTTCTCATTCGAAGTTTCTACTGATTTTTTAAAATCATCAAATTTGCTTTCCATACCACCTAATTTGCATAATATTTCAGAAAGCGTAGATTGAATACTTTTTTCATCCATCACAAATTTATATATTAGCTAGTTTAAATTAAATTTCAAATTCTAATTCTGCAACAGTATACTTTGATGTGCTCCACTTATCAATCACCTATTAAATGAATAGTATCTATAGCTGTGCTGACCTTGAGAAGTCCTCCCACTATTCTACCTCATCGGTCCCTTCTCTTCTCTTCAACAAACTACAATTCTCTTAACTATTTCTCTCGAACTTTGAATCCAAATAACCACTTTTTCTCAATTTGCAATTAAATTCAAATTTTAATTAGATATTTTCGCGCAGTTACACTAAAATTTTCTTCACTCAACTTCGCACTACACTCCCTACACCTTAAGTTAATAAAATGGGAAAAAAAACGGTACTAAAATCGCTCAAAAAACCATTAACACAAGTATTCAAATGCAGAGCTACACAGCACATGTGTTCACTACAAACGCTCAACTCCAACTCCAAAACAACAGATATATATACAAATTAGTGTTAGTTTAACAATTAGTTTACATTGTTTAAAAAGTGCCCCAATGCTCGTGTACTGACCCTATCTCTTAAAACCCATCGTTTATTATCCCATGGACATAACGAGATATTATTTTGTTTAACAGTCATCATATTATGGTGCTTAGATCTAAACATTATCATTGAATTTCTTATAGGTTCATTTGATAACAAACATGCGACACAATCATTAAATTCAATTACCCATTTCAAAACATCTTTTTTCACACCTTTAGCCTTTTTAATTATTTTATTATTGTACAATTGAAGTGCATACATTTTTGGACGGAGCCCAATAAACTCTGTGATTATTTCTCCAGCGGCCTCATCCTTAAATTTACCAACCGTTTTTTTAAACTGTTCCGAATAACAGCGATGATCTGGCGGATAATTGGACAAATCAAGATAATGACTCATTTGTAACATATCATCAAATAAATCCTCTGTAGTAATTAAATATATAAATGAATC
This sequence comes from Triatoma infestans, assembly GCA_011037195.1. Classification (NCBI taxonomy): domain Eukaryota; kingdom Metazoa; phylum Arthropoda; class Insecta; order Hemiptera; family Reduviidae; genus Triatoma; species Triatoma infestans. Next base: position 66,649 of record JAAEAF010000084.1, read on the forward strand.
AGTATCCATATAACACAAGCGAATATTAGGGCCATAAAAAGGGCTCATTACCTCATAGTGATACCAGTACATTTGCACCTTAGATAAATCAAGCACTGATAAGCCAATATAAATTGGTTTGTTAAATAGAATACTCCTTTTTGATAAATGGATAGCGGCTAGTGTTTGATCATAAATGACCCAATCTAAACAATCAGGTCGAGCTATTAATTTTTCTAATTTAGTGGCATTAGATACAAGTTTGAGGGATATTCTATTGCGAATGTTTTCCATAGTTTTTCCAAACACCGAATTATTAAGCAATTTATAAAGGTCTTTTTCGAATTCATTTGTTGCCTTTTTTCTCAACTCTGTACTATGTTGAATATATATGGCCAACCATGGTGACTGTTTAAACTGTAAGACTCTATTGACTTGTGCTATGTGAAAACCATGTTTTACTGCCTGTTTTAATATCATATAATGGCATACATAACTCTTACGGGGTTGGAAATGAGTCGTTAATTTAATTTGTCCATCAATTTTAATATTCTCCGCCAACAATGGTAGATCATTATGAGCATTGTGGAGATTATCCGGATAATCAATATCAACATCGTATATATATCCAAATTCATCGAACTCATCCAATGAATTAAAGTCCACACTTTTTGGATCAACCCATTTAAAACCTCCGTATGGTAAGTATTTATTCATAGCATAACCATATAAATTATTACAGTCTTGGTATGCTATAAATGTTGAAGGTAGCAAAGGATTGTAATCTTCAATGTACTTATTATTAGCTTCAGCATATCTGTGGGATACTTGACATATCCCACCTCTCATGCCCCTCTCAATCATTAAAATTTGGTCGTAGTCGGTAAGTAGCTCAAGCTTACATTGAGTGCATCTGAGCATTGCATCCCAAGACAATCCTGGCAATGTAAAATAATGAGCTGGGTCTAGTTTATGAGATTGAATTGTCACTGTCCGAAAGTGTTCAAAAATATCGGATAGAAGTAATACATCTATCTTTAAATATAAGTCACTATAATCCCCGAGAGTGTTGCAAGAAAATGTTTCCCAAACATTGAGGGCGTGTTGATAATCATCTTCATCGATACCCCCTCCCGTGAGAGTATTATAAAACGCCTCTTTTGGAGGTAATGAAGTTTCTTGTAATTTATCCCAACATGAAACATATTCATAGGGAAAAACACCCTTCCTACATACTAGGTGTAACGTATGAGGATCGAAGAAATTTGCGGTTTCAACCAAACTTGTAAGATTCTTAGCTAAACTGTCTAGGCTGGTCGCCATAAACCTAAAACATCAACAAATCTTAATTTCATACGGTTTGAAATCGTCTTAGCGAAGGAGATGTATTGTTCTCCAGTAGTTGGGATAACTGTAATTTCATTGTCATCATATCCGAGTTCCCTAATTAGAAAATGAGAATCATAACCGCTCAGATTATGACAAAAGACTTCTAAAAAATTAAGTCTTTTACACTGTAGATTGCAGCTGGAATGTGCTGAACCTCTATATACCCCAGATAAATGTGAATGATCTTTTACCTTCACATCTGCATCAGTAAAGGTTTGTCACACATGTAATAACAAATGGTTGCATTTAAATAATCTTCCTCTTCTTGAGGAGTAAGATGATTAATGGGTTTGTTAAGACCGTGGAGATCATGATCTAGTTCCGCAGTTTTCTTTAAATATAAAACACAATTTCTGGCTGCATTAGGCCCCCTATGTATGTATGGTTCTATTGGAAGATTATGTTCAACAGCTTTTACCTCATCACTTATTTTAACATATATACCAAAAGTCATAGGGGTATACATATGTGAGGTTATAGTATACCACTGTTCAGGATTAGGTCTACAGGTATCTACCGTTTCTAAGATAGTTTCAAAATCTAGATAAATTACAACTGGAACACGTTGGATATATCCTCCATGCTCAAATTCTACATAAGGTTTTTTTATTGGTAACTCCTCCCGGGAAGGTTTGTGTATATTACATAATTGCTTATGCTCCTTATAGCGAGCTTCACCATTATACCGTCTATCAAAATGAGTGAAACATATCAATTTTGAATCGTGATGATTTGGTATTTGTCTACCTACAAGTCTATTAAATTTTTTTATATAGGTATAATGATAGTTATTTTCAGAGTTTAATAGTAGCAAATCACGATTATTATCCAATTCGTCATTAACAACTTTGAGAGGATACAATTGTTCATTTTCATCCAAACCAAAAATATTGATGGAAATGTTATTAATGGATTCAAACTTTTTCACATCTTTAAGGTGTGTTGGAAAGTTAATACACGCGAAATCACACTTGGTTTCTAACGCTTTAAATTTACTTTGACGGTGTACATTGACTCCATCAATAAATATAGCAAGGATAGCGTATACAAAGCATCTATTATCACTATTTTTCACATTTATGCAAGCTTTCTTGTTTTCAATAGATTTTGGCAACGGTATGTAGGTTGAGGCTCTTAGTGGATTATGTTTACTTACACGCACCCTTAATCCATCGATTGATGTTAGCGACCATCCACTCTTTGACATAGCTGCTTCCTCCAACTCCCTCTTTAATTTGCAAAAGTCTTTGTCCAGAAGTGTGGTGAAGTCACTCTCTAAGTAAACGGCTCTGTTACGGGTTTTCAAAGCTTTAACCATTTCTTCACCATGCAGATTTTGGAATGTGCAATCTACCCAGAGGTTGAGTTTAATAGAAGAGTGTTTCACTACAGCTTCCTTGATGATATCTTCTATTTTAGAACGGATGTTTTCTAAAAAAATTGTTAAATCCATACAATATGGTGAGCGTAGAAAATATGATGCAAGACGACCACCGAATGCTGTCTCATAGGGAGTGACACCATCTGATCCTGATTTTAATGCTAAGAGCTCTCTCCTTGAAGGCTCCCCCAATCTACTTCTTTTTACACCGCAGACAGCTTTATGTAATCGACCATTGTGTATATCAGGTAGGATTGAATTACATTTACTACATCTAAAAAAAAAGTGCTATTACTACCTCTTCCCTTAAAAAAATATTTATTTATATAAATATATATTTAAATATTTATAATAAAAAAATCATAAGTTACCTACAAAACAAAAATCATGTACTCACTATGCTGTAGTGCAGTCTTCAGATGAAATGATGACTCTGGCTCAAAAACACGGGTATTTATATACAAATCAAGCTGTAGAAAAAACCCCACTAGGAAAATAATATGAAAAAAACCCGCTCACAACGAAAATTAGAAAAGTATAAATTTTAATTTAAAAGTTCTCTAGAAAAAAAAAAAACCGCTCACAACGAAAATTAAAAAAGGTATAAATTTTAATTTAAAAATTCTTATCTCTCATATTATTGCGCAAGTGATGGTATAAATTAAACAACAGCAGATGGCTCAAATGTTATTTACCACATCTGCGTCTGTATATATAAATCAAACCCGCATGTATAAGCAAAATACCTCTCGCTAGTTAACTATTTTATAAAGAAAATAATAAATTTCTATGTGAAGTGTATGCAGTGTATTTGTAACTACCTTGTAGACTAAATAAACGATACATCATAGATTTGAATGTTCTATTAAATCGCTCAACAATTGAACTTTTAATTGTGCTAAAAGTACTGTAATGATTTATATTAAATTTTTTCATAAGTTTCTTAAAATGAATGTTATAAAACTCCTTTCCATTGTCTGTCTGAATGTTCTTAGGAACTCGCTCAGATAAAATCTTTTCCATTGCATGAGTTACATCTTGAGCTTTTTTAGTTTTCAAAGCTTCCACCCAGGCGTATTTGGAAAAACAACAATCATTGTTAATAAATATTTGTAATTTTTGTTTACACGAGCAAAAGGTATCATTTCTATCAAGTCTGCCTGTGAGTACATGATTTTTGTTTTGTAGGTAACTTATGATTTTTTTATTATAAATATTTAAATATATATTTTTCTTGATAAAAAAACTTTTTTTTAGATGTCTGATTTGAAGAACTTACTAAACACAGTATCTGCTGAACAAAATTCAGTTTATAGATCTATAAAGAACCTCAACCAAAATATACCATATACTATCATTTCCATGAGCAGAATTGAAACAAAATATGGGGCTTCAGTATTAATCAGTATGAGAAACAGTGAAGACAACGAAGAAATTCGATGCTTTTTACCAAAAAATTTTACCGAGCAAATCACTGACGACGTCATTAGGGATTATAAACCATCATCCCTATCACTTATATATAGGGGGTTGAACCCTAATAAATCTTTCAATATTCATTTCGCTTAATGGAACAGATTATTGACGTTAATCAGTATGTATGTTTTAAAGTTAAAATGTACATAACTGATGAAGGTTTTTTATGTCATGAATGTGCGCAACAGTTAGAATTAGAGGATAAATTAAATATAAAAACCTCACACACATTATGTAATATCACTAGTATATTACCGAACGTTACTTGCACCATATGTAATATATCATTATCATTAGAACAAAAAGCACGAAGTTGCGATGTTTGTTGGGCTGACCTAGATTCTATGATTGTAGACGAAGCTTTTAGACAAGGTTGGGCGATATCGTTTTAAACCATGCTTTATGTAAGTATCTTTTAACTTTTTTTTTTTTAACAATTATTTAAATGAATGACTTTTTTTAATTATTTTTTTCCGGTTTGCAGTGTCAAGAATGTGATATCTCCTTTAATTATAGAAATCAATATACAATTCATAAGGCTTTAACACATGGTGAACGTGAAAAATTTACATGCAGTTGTGGTAAAGCTTATTTACAAGAAAAGGCATTAAATATACATAGAAAAAAATGTACGGCTCGTGGAAACTATATGTAAGTATTTTAATTTTTTTTTATTTTTTTTTTAATTTTTTTAAGGGAGGAGGTAGTAATAGCACTTTTTTTTTAGATGTAGTAAATGTAATTCAATCCTACCTGATATACACAATGGTCGATTACATGAAGCTGTCTGCGGTGTAAAAAAAAGTAGATTGGGGGGAGCCTTCAAGGAGAGAGCTCTTAGCATTAAAATCAGGATCACATGGTGTCACTCCCTATGAGACAGCATTCGGTGCTCGTCTTGCATCATATTTTCTACGCTCACCACATTGTATGGATTTAACAATTTTTTTAGAAAACACCCGTTCTAAAATAGAAGATATCATCAAGGAAGCTGTAGTGAAACACTCTTCTATTAAATTCAACCTCTGGGTAGATTGCACATTCCAAAATCTGCATGGTGGAGAAATGATTAAAGCTTTGAAAACCCGTAACAGAGCAGTTTACTTAGAGAATGACGTCAACACACTTCTGGACAAAGACTTTTGCAAATTAAAGAGGGAGTTGGAGGAAGCAGCTATGTCAATGAGTGGATGGTCGCTAACATCAATCGATGGATTAAGGGTGCGGGGAAGTAAACATAATCCACTAAGAGCCTCAACCTACATACCGTTGCCGAAATCTATTGAAAACAAGAAAGCTTGCATAAATGTGAAAAATAGTGATAATAGATGCTTTGTATACGCTATCCTTGCTAAATTTATTGATGGAGTCAATGTACACCGTCAAAGTAAATATAAAGCGTTAGAAACCAAGTATGATTTCACGTGTATTAACTTTCCAACACACCTTAAAGATGTGAAAAAATTTGAATCCATTAATAACATTTCCATCAATATTTTTGGTTTGGATGAAAATGAACAATTGTATCCTCTTAAAGTTATTAATGACGAATTGGATGATCATCGTGATTTGCTACTATTAAACTCTGAAAATAACTATCATTATGTCTATATAAAAAATTTTAATAAACTTGTGGGTAGACAAATATCAAATCATCACGATTCAAAATTGATATGTAAAAGATGTTTCACTCATTTTGATAGTCGGTATAATGGTGAAGCTCGCTATCAGGACCATAAGCAATTATGTAATATACACAAACCTTCCCGGGTGGAGTTACCATTAAGAAAACCTTATGTAGAATTTGAGCATGGAGGATATATCCAACGGGTTCCAGTTGTAATTTATCTAGATTTCGAAACTATCTTGGAAACGGTAGATACCTGTAGACCTAATCCTGAACAGTCGTATACTATAACCTCACATATACATACCCCAATGAGTTTTGGTATATATATGTTAAAATAAGTGATGAGGTAAAAGCTGTTGAACATGATCTTCCAACAGAACCATACATATATAGGCAGCCTAATGCAGCCAGAAATTGTGTTTTATATTTAAAGAAAATTGCGGAACTAGTTCATGATTTCTACGGTCTTAACAACCCCATTAATCCTCTTACTCCTCAAGAAGAGGAAGATTATTTAAATGCAACCACTTGTTACATGTGTGACAAACCTTTTACTGATGCAGATATGAAGGTGAAAGATCATTCACATTTATCTGGGGTGTATAGAGGTTCAGCACATTACAGCTGCAATCTACAGTGTAAAAAACTTAATTTTTTACCAGTCTTTTGTCATAATCTGAGCGGTTATGATTCTCATTTTCTAATTAGGGAACTCGGATATGATGACAATGAAATTACACTTATCCCAACTACTGGAGAGCGATACATCTCCTTCACTAAGACGATTTCAAACCATATGAAATTAAGATTTGTTAGTAGTTTTAGGTTTATGGCGTCCAGCCTAGACAGTTTAGCTAAGAATCTTACAAGTTTGGTTGAAACCGCAAAATTCTTCGAACCTCATACGTTGTCACCTAGTATGTGGTAGGGTGTTGTTCCCTATGAATATGTTTCATGTTGGGATAAATTACAAGAAACTTCATTATCTCCAAGAGAGGCGTTTTATAGTACTCTCAAGGGAGGGGGTATCGACGAAGATGATTATCAACACGCCCTCAATGTTTGGGAAACTTTTTCTTGCAACACTCTCGGGGATTATAGTGACTTATATTTAAAGATAGATGTATTACTTCTATCCGATATTTTTGAACACTTTCGGACAGTGACAATTCAATCTCATAAACTAGACCCAGCTCATTATTTTACATTGCCAGGATTGTCTTGGGATGCAATGTTCAGATGTACTCAATGTAAGCTTGAGCTACTTACCGACTATGACCAAATTTTAATGATTGAGAGGGGCATAAGAGGTGGGATATGTCAAGTATCACACAGATATGCTGAAGCTAATAATAAGTACATTGAAGATTACAATCCTTTGCTACCTTCAACATTTATAGCATACCAAGACTGTAATAATTTATATGGTTATGCTATGAATAAATACTTACCATACGGAGGTTTTAAATGGGTTAATCCAAAAAGTGTGGACTTTAATTCATTAAAGTGTGGATGAGTTCGATGAATTTGGATATATATACGATGTTGATATTGATTATCCGGATAATCTCCACAATGCTCATAATGATCTACCATTGTTGGCGGAGAATATTAAAATTGATGGACAAATTAAATTAACGACTCATTTCCAACCCCGTAAGAGTTATGTATGCCATTATATGATATTAAAACAGGCAGTAAAACATGGTTTTCACATAGCACAAGTCAATAGAGTCTTACAGTTTAAACAGTCACCATGGTTGGCCATATATATTCAACATAGTACAGAGTTGAGAAAAAAGGCAACAAATGAATTCGAAAAAGACCTTTATAAATTGCTTAATAATTCGGTGTTTGGAAAAACTATGGAAAACATTCGCAATAGAATATCCCTCAAACTTGTATCTAATGCCACTAAATTAGAAAAATTAATAGCTCGACCTGATTGTTTAGATTGGGTCATTTATGATCAAACACTAGCCGCTATCCATTTATCAAAAAGGAGTATTCTATTTAATAAACCAATTTATATTGGCTTATCAGTGCTTGATTTATCTAAGGTACTGGTATCACTATGAGGTAATGAGCCCTTTTTATGGCCCTAATATTCGCTTGTGTTATATGGATACTGATTCATTTATATATTTAATTACTACAGAGGATTTATTTGATGATATGTTACAAATGAGTCATTATCTTGATTTGTCCAATTATCCGCCAGATCATCGCTGTTATTCGGAACAGTTTAAAAAAACGGTTGGTAAATTTAAGGATGAGGCCGCTGGAGAAATAATCACAGAGTTTATTGGGCTCCGTCCAAAAATGTATGCACTTCAATTGTACAATAATAAAATAATTAAAAAGGCTAAAGGTGTGAAAAAAGATGTTTTGAAATGGGTAATTGAATTTAATGATTGTGTCGCATGTTTGTTATCAAATGAACCTATAAGAAATTCAATGATAATGTTTAGATCTAAGCACCATAATATGATGACTGTTAAACAAAATAATATCTCGTTATGTCCTTAGGATAAAAACGATGGGTTTTAAGAGATAGGGTCAGTACACGAGCATTGGGGCACTTTTTAAACAATGTAAACTAATTGTTGAACTAACACTCATTTGTATATATATCTGTTGTTTGCGCACATTATATAAAATAAAGAATTTAAAAACAATTAACATTTTTTTATTTCTACTCCCAATATCTATTTAATCAGTACAATGGAGAATCCCATATGTAAAAGTGTCTGATCAACAAAAATTGAAGTTTTTGAAATTTATCGTTTAGGAGCGTCTATGTACATGGCTTTTATATCTTGGGATATTATAGAATATCCGACCCTCCCCACTACTAGTACAAATACACATGGACCTTGAAAACAACCACAAATTTGGAAAAACCTCGTTACGTAATTGTAGCATTTCAGACTAATAGAAAAAATAATTAACCGGTAGACCCAACAGTTTTTGATCAAAATAATATTACTAATGTTAAACTGCACCTAAATTCAGAAATTTATCCTTATGATGACTTGAATGTGAATTTTTCAAAAATCTATTTCAGCTTTTTGTATTACATGTATCAACATTTTCAACATAGTTCTTATGGAAAACCGAACCAACCACTAATGTCCAGAGACAATTTCAGAAATATTGCACCAATTATTGTAATCGATTGTTCACGTCAATCGGAAGCCATCAGATCATCTTCCGTCGACATTAGATTAGAAATTGAATGTAGTGAAGCTTTTAAAGCTAATACTACAGCTTTCGCATTAATTTTACATGATAGTTAGTAGAATATAATCCTTTATCTGGTCTGGTCAGAAAATTATAAAAAAAAGTAGAGGTGGGTGACGTGTTTACTTGTATATAAATACAGCTGCAACTCCAGAAGAATAATCATTCCCTCATCATGTTTGAATCTGTAGTGATTGATATTCAGTGTTACCAGACTAAGATGGGGTCATATATTGTAAAGGAATTAGCAATAGCCGACTTTGATGGTGTAGAGAAACACTTGATTTTTAAACCACCACCATTTGGAGAGCCTAACTCACCACCTAACAGATGGGTTTTCAAAAATCTGCATGGAATAAAGTGGGGGGATGGTGAGGTGGTCTATGATCAAGTATGTTATAAATTGAAACTTTTAACTATGAAATATAATTATTTATATAGCAAAGGGCTGAAAAAGTGTAATTTTCTAAGTGAATATATTGGAAAAACTGTTTTTAATTTAGAAAATTTTGGTTGTCCTAGTATAAAATCCATCAGTTATAACGAGAATCAATGTTACTATCATAATATGTTAATTAATGATAAATTTAATTGCGCTTTAAAAAATTGTAAAATGTTAATTCAATGGATGGGGGAAAACAGTTCATTAATAGATTTTGATTTATATAAAGTTAGATTAAATACATTTAAAAACTGTCAACTAGATGTAAGTGCAGAGTTACTTTCATTTAATGGATTTATTAAACTAAAAGATAATGTGGTTAAATGTGTTTATTGTAAAACAGAAATACCAATTTATTTAATTAAAAAATGCCCCTGCTATATCCATAAATCACGAAGTCCTAAATGTGTATGGATTGTGAAAAATGGAATTTAAAACAATTACTTATTTTTTATCATCACATCTTTCTATGTGTGTATGTTTTATTTAGTTAGCCTTGAACAGAATAAAATAAGTGGGGGGTTTTTTACATATATATAGCTCTCCAGATTTCAAGCAGTTATATTAGTTTCTCATACAGACAAGATGCCAGAACCACTCATCCATGATAGAGAGATGGATTGTGAGTAATTCATTTTTTTCTTTCATAAAACTTTTTTTATATATAACTTTTATTTTATTATTTTATATATATAACTTTTCTTTGTTATAGTAATGCGCTGCCCAATAAGCCCACTGCATATTATAAAAAGGACGCGGCTCATAACGCATCTTTATAAATGTTCGCGGCAGCACCCAGATTTCAAAAGATGTGAAGGGTGCGGGCTGTATTGGGCGCCCGCCCATACTGCAATTAGAAGAGCATCAAAATAGATGCATTAAATTCAAAGAATTTCAAGATTTAATACAGCAATTTAACAATATATAAGTAAGATTGTGAGTACTTTTTTTTTCTTTCATAAAACTTTTGTTTTTTTCATTTTTTTTTTCTCTTTTTATAGTATACTCCGGAGAAGATTATAAATATAGTTTAGTTAGAAGTATTAGTTTTTTATTATTAAAATTGTTATTAGCTTTACTATTAGTATTAGTTAATTAATAGTATTATTAAATATATTATTTACTATATATTATTATATATTAAAAGTGTATTCAAACTAAAAATAAAATGTATTAAAGATAATGAAATTTTATTTATTTTATTCCTTACATTTTATCACATAATTTTTTTTTCTTAACCAGCACATCATACACACAAAACTATGAGGACAAAGTCCTCCAGATTTTTAAACAGTGTGATTGGTGCGGGGTATTATATATTGAGCGCTTGAAGCATACTTAAGTGAACATAAGGAAAGATGTGTTAAATACTTGTAGAAAAAATTTTTAATATATTTCAAACATAAAAGTTTTTTTTTTACAATTATTTAAACATGAAGTTTAACTCGCACACATCATGTACACAAAAAAATTCACTTCACAAACCACAAGGACAACATCCTTCACTATTTCCAAATAGATCAATTAGTTCTAATTTAATGCGCATTCCATGTTCATATATAATAGTACAGATACATATATCAGACGGAGTACGTCTCTCTTTAGACTTTGACCAAATGCATTGTTTAAAGTGGCTATTAGACGCTTTTTCAATAAATTTCTTCGCATATGCTTGCAACTTCAATAACTGCTGGTTTAAGTCAAACATTTTCTTGATAAAATCAGGACCATCATCATCTACATTCATGGAGGAAAATTTATTTTTAAATTTTTGATAATTCTCCAGAGCAACTATTCTCTCCCACACATCAGCCATCGTTACCAACAATAAACTAAGAGGAAAATTTATTCAGAGCAGCTATTTTTTCTCCCACACCGCGTGCGCGGGTGTGGTCAAAACTCCACTGCGCATGCGTAAAAAACAGGAAATTCCATTCTACCGACAGTTGAGAGAGAGAATGTCAAGGAGAAAGAGAAGGAGTTTTAAGCTAACTCATTTGGTAAGGTGTGGTCAACAGCAAACTCCATTGGGGGTAAAAAACTAGGATGAGGGGGCTGGGGGTGTTAGGGGGTATTCTGGGCCAATGGCTAGATACTTTTCCTGGTGAGGGACGAGGGCGCTCCCGGGGGTAAAAAATTAGGGCAAGAAGGACATTCTTCTGGCGGGGGTTAAACTTCGGGCGAGGGGTAAAACAATCTTGGCGAGGGGATCGAACCTGGGCGGGGGGGGAGAGGCCGACAAAAACTTAGGGCGAGGGGGCGGAGGGCAGGGCGGGGGTAACAATCTAGGCGAGCGCGGTTGAACCCATGGCGGGGGGTGACACTCCAACACGGCCGCCATGTTGGAATATTGGCTGTTTCAGAATGCCCCTTTTTTACCTACTATCATTCTTTTTCGCACTCTTGATTAGTAAAGGTTTTCCATATAAAACTGGAAAAACTGAAATGCTCATTACTGGCAAATTTATATTTCTAGTTCCTTTTTCTTCTTTCCCATGCAGTGATGCACCATGACTGTAAAGTGTTGTGAATTTTTCTTCCTCGAAGTGTAGTGGGATCGTCGAACAAATTTCTATCGTACGAGCCTAAGATCCTTGAAATCTTCACTTTCCATTACAGAAACCACAAAACCACTTTTTTTGGCAGTTGCAATCACAGATACCCAGTCAAATGGCTCACACACACGAAAAGCATTTTTGTTCTTCTCTGTCATGGCAAAATCCCTGTCACAGGGCAAGAAACTGTGCCCTGTAACGAGGAATTTTAACTCACCGTAGTAAATATTTGCAGTTGATCAGAGTGTGGTACAAAGCTATCATTCGCCAATTATTATTTTGACCAATATAGCGGTCAGACCACCTATGAGATTACGAATTTCACCAGCTTTAATTAAGTGGCTTGAAGTGCGTTGTAATAGATTTTAGTATACATGAAGATATTTTAGCTGACCCTCTTCTGGCAATACTTTCTTGCCAGAAACACATGAAAGTAGTATTGTTACCTGTATTATGGATTGCTAGGTTTTAGCACTGGCGTTGATAGAACACAGAAGAATGGTGTAATAATAAAACAACTCTATAGTATGGTGGTGAAACCACTTCATAGTAAGGTTAAATACTTCCTGCAGATCCTTCCAGAACAAGTTCACAACAATTTCGTGCTTTGGCTGCTATCAGAATCAGCTGCAAGTGTTCTGTATGCTCCTTCAGTCCTGCTGTGATCAATTGTGCTTTCATGGTCAATTTTATTATATTCTTCCTCACAGGTGCCTGCAATCATTTGCACGAACAATCTGTTATAATATGCAAAGGAATCGCACCTAGGAACTCCAAATTTCAATTCAAAATCACTTTTAAAGATGTCTCTATATGTGCCTTCAGTGACATTAACATTGGGATATTTCTCCCGGAAAAGTTCTTTTTCTAGACGTTGAATAATTTTACCTAGACGTTGAATAATTTTACTTTTGACTGAGTAAAGAAACAGCGGAAGATCAAAATTGTCGCCACTCCGAATTACCTTAATAAGCTGTGAAGATTGGAAAAACTGTATCCACAGTGCGAGCAAATTCCTATGAAGATATGAAGACAAGTTACTTCATGACGTCTTCTGTTATCTGCTCTAATGAAGAGCTGCCCACATTTTCCACAAACAAAGTTGTTTTCCATGTTTGCTCTTTGGTACTGGTAATTATTATTATGGCCTATTTCCACGATATATAAGAGATATTTCCGAGGGTAAGTAATTATCTATCATCGAATCTGTGACTTTTAACGAATACGATCTTGGTGGAAAACATTTAAATGTTGGTTCTTCGTCTTTTAATTTCACTAGACACATTTAGTTTTTATAAGGGTTAGTACGAAATTGTCCGACCCCTTTTTATTGCACTGTGTACTACCATGGAACTTATTTGTTACGTGCAGGAATCACAACTATCCACAGAATTGATGGACGTCAAAGGTTCATCGCAAATACTGCAATAAACATCACAAATTATGTCAGATTCATGGCATAAGAAGTTGCATATCTTATTTTTAACGTATCCTCTAATTCTAAGCTAAGAGAACAGCCTGCACATATAAACCCTTGATTGGTTACCTCAATTTTTAATTTTATACACAAGTGCTGTTTTATAAAAAAAATTGTTTGGTCCACGTTCCGATATAATAGTATAAATAATGTCAATAAATTAACATTTCTTGAACTATTTAGAAGCGATCTATTGAAACTCTAACATAAATGGGTTATTGACACCGTTTCCACAGTATAGAGATACTTTCGATGGTTGATATCTATCTATCGTCGAGTCTGTGATTTTTAATGCATTGGATTTTGGGAGAAAACATTTGAACATTGTTTCTTTATCTTGTAATCTGACTACAACGCCCTTACCAAATTAGTTTCTACCCTTCTGAAAGATAATATGTATATTTTTTATCCACTTTTATCCACGGTGGGTCCTCTAATAGATTTTGTGGGTAGTAGATCTTGATTTACCGAATGTAATGCTGACTTTGAGTACTCATCTGCGGGGGGGGGGAGAAGAATTCAAATTTATTACCTAGAACTTAAATAATTTTTAAACTAAAATGTAAAACCTACATAAATATGAAGATTACTCGTGGTTGAATATAGTTCTCTCGGCAAATCTTGGATGCTGTATGAGCTTGAAGATCCCTATATAGAGTGCTTTTCACCATTAAAAAAATTTTTTTGAGCTTTTTTTTTAGAATTAATTCTTTTGCTACAACTATGGTAACTTAAAATAATAAATGATGATTATGTTCAAATGTAGTAGACTGCTCTCTTGATTTGCAGCATCATGTATGTTATTTTCTGTTTTTTGATTATATAGCTATGTTTGTGAGATTAAGGCTCTATGTGTTGCGTGCATCTATAATCGATGTAGTATTTATAGTCTTTTTAAATGTTCATGTCTTAAAGCAGTTGCGGCAGCATCGCTGGGTGGAGCAGGTTGATATCGGTTGGCAACCCGAAGATGATCACTAATGGTTCTGAGGGTAATCTCTTCTTACTGCTGTCTTTTATGATGGCGTAAGCAGGTAACATACCCAAGGCGTAAGACACACAACGGTGATCAGGTCAGACTGCTGACGATTGCGAAAGTTACAGCTACGTTATGCTGCTTGCGGGGCTCCTGCCACCTCTGGGGTCTCGCAACCAGCGTTTTTATATTCCTAGCGACCCTATCCTCTTCCTCGTAGGGGAAGATTAGCTGCGCTGACAGGTTTATTCCCCTGTCGCGTCTTCTCCCTGCGTATATAGAATCGGTTTCCATTGCTATCTTGGTACGACTTGCAGATATAGATTCCACTGGGTGATTCCTCGGCTGTTAGGAAGTAGTTGTTGATGTTGCGAATTTCATCGGGAATGCCTTGTGGCCAGTACGGTGGGGTTCGAAGGAATTCGATACCAAATGCGTCCGCTAAGGACTGATAGTTTTGTTTACAAACGGTGTTTCATTGTCAGTCAGTAAGATGTAAGGTGTCCCCCAACGAAATATGACACGTATTTTAAAACAGTTAGCTACCGTGATGGCATTGGCCGTCCTGATGGGGATCAATTCAGCCCATTTGGTAAACAAATCTTCGAAAATTAATGGATGATTAAATCCCTTAGTAGATCGAGGTAAAGGACCCATAATGTCTGAGGTCCCCATGAACCCTGGTGGTGCTCGTTGCTCGGGCTTATGACGCTGACAGGTGGAACAACGAGTACATAATTGCTTACATTCTATACATCCCCGGCCAAAAGTACTTATTCCTAATTCGGGCGTAAGTTTTCTCGATACCCAAATGTCCAGAGTTAGGTTTATCATGACATTCACTTAAGATGATGTGATAGATAGATAGATAGATTCTACCGGGGGAATGGCTACTCAGCCTACGCCACCGCGACACCCCAAGGATCTATTGTGGCACCCCCCTAGTTGGAGACCCTCCCCCTATCCTGTCCTTAACCGAACTGTGGAATTGGGGGGGGGCTCCCAGGTGGTCAATCAGAGCACCCGCCATCAGAGCACCCTCTCGAGTCCTGCTTGCCTTAGAAGACTTAATAGGTCCGAGAGAGGGCCCTGGCTGAGGCTTGTTGGCACCAGCTTCTCTTTACCAAAGAGGCGGTACCTTAGCCAGACCAGCCCCTCGCACTGACATACCACATGCGGTGCCGTCTCCTCTTCTTCCTGACAAAACCTGCACAGGCTATCCGTTGTGCTTATTTAATCTACAGTGGCCAGTGAGAATGCCAACTGCTATCCTTATGGCCACCCGGCCTAGTTGGAGTAATTCTGCAGTTAGCTTGGGCGAGTAGCTATAGATAAACTTTTTCGCCTGTCTCTGGCCTGGAGTTTTGACCCACCATTCCCTTGATCGGTCCTGCATCTTGAGACACCACAGAACGGCTCCGGCCCGATAAGCGCTCCCATTGAACCCTCCCGGGCCAGGCGATCCGCCGCCTCATTGCCTCTGTGACCCGAGTGCCCAGGTACCCAAACCAGGAAGACCTTATTATGGCTACTAATTTCCCTTAGTGCACCTAGGCAGTCCCACACCAGCCTTGAGCTGATCTCCCACGAGTCATTGCCTGCAGAGCAGCCTGGCTATCCGAATAAATGACGACTCTGGAGTTATCCACTTCCCGTCTTCTTATTTCGGCGGCGCAGATAATAATCGCGACTAGCTGCGCCTGAAAGACCGTAGCTAGCCTTCCCAGGCTCACCGAGATATTACATCTCGGATGAGCCCCGTACACGCCGGCTCCCACTCCGTCACCCATCTTGGACCCGTCCGTGTACCACATAGATTCGCCTGTAATTGGCGGCCCATTCTTCCATGCCCCTCTGTCTAATATCAAGACTTTGAAGGGTTTTTGGAAGTCATACGTAGGAGTATTATGTCCGTAGGCAGGCCCAAAATCGGGTCCGCCTCAAGCTCCACCCATAGGTCTTGATGCTTGTCCCTGTTGTAGTCGTGCCACAACTGCTCTTGCAACGCCTTGGACGTAGTTGTGGAGTGGTGGAAGGTTTAACAGGACCTCCAAGGCCGCAGTGGGGGTAGTCACCATGGCACCCGTCGTACTCAAACAGGCCAGCCTTTGAATACTTCCGAGTGCTCCAGCCTTTGAATACTTCCGAGCGCTCCCGGCCCCCCCATCTGCAAGGTCTTTGTCCACCACGCCACCGCCCCGTGGGTTACCATCGGTCTCACGACACAGGTATAAATCCACAGAGCCATCTTCGGACTTAATCCCCAACTTTTACCGCATAGCCTCCTGCACCTACCCATGGCGATTTTGGCTTTGTGTGCGGTGATATTAATATGGGAATTCCATGTCAGCCTTCGGTCAAAAGTGACCCCCAAATATTTGGCTTCCATGGCAAAGGGGATCGCGACCCCTCCGAGCATTGGCTGTTGTAAGCCTTGTAAATTTCTCTTCCTTGTAAAAGGAACCACTTGAGTTTTGTGGGGGGATTGATGGAGAGACCCTCCGCTCTACACCATTTGTTCACAATATTGAGCGCCCCCTGAGTGCGCTCCGAGACGGTTACCGCAAACCGCCCCTCACCACGATCGCCAGATCGTCCGCGAACCCTAGGCAATGAAAGCCTTCCGCGGTTAATTTGGTCAGGATGTCATCGGCTAACAACGTCCACAGCAATGGCGACAGAACGCCTCCCTGCGGACAGCCTCTACTCACCCTGGCCACAAGAGATGAATTGTCGATGGTGGCTATATTAGTCCTTCCCAAAAGACTAGTCCTTATCCACTGACTAATTGTAGGGGGCGTGCCCCTTCTTGTCAGTGCACCAACAAGAGACTCTGAGGACACGTTATTAAAAGCGCCCTCTATATCCAAAAAGGTGACTACCGCAATTTCCTTGTCGTCAAGCGACTTCTGGAGTAGCTTATTTAGGTCGTCCAGAGCCAAATCTACGGACTTCCCTGCCTGATAGGCATATTGGCGATTATTGAGAGGATTAATCCTCAAGATCTCGTCCCTTATAAACCTGTCAACCATCCTCTCCATCACCTTCAACAGAAAGGAGGACAGGCTTATTGGCCTAAACGACTTTGGCGTTTGATCTACCGATCTCCCTACTTTCGGGAGGAACACGACCTTCACCTGTTGCCATTCTATCGGTATGAATCTCCAGGCCAAACAGCCTCTAAAGATCCTACATAGGTGTGGTGTCAACACCTCCACCGCCTTCTGCAGGAAGACGGGGTAAATTCCATCCACGCCTGGTGCTTTATAGGGCTTGAATCTTCCAATCGCCCATCTTAGCCTATTCGGCTGTATGACGTGATTCGCGATTTTCCAATCCGCCCGACCAGGCCTTCTCAGCCCCTCAACCTCTGAAGGGGCCTCTCCATAAGAGGACCCTGGGAAATGTGTGCTCATGAGCAGCTCCAGCGACTCCTCTATCGAGTTAGTGTAGGTTCCGTCATCTTTCTTCAGGAACCCTACCCTGTCCGCAGTACCTTCTCTTGCTAAGATTCTGTGGATTCTCGCACACTCCGAAGTGTCTGCTACGTCCTCACAGAATCTTCGCCAGGCTTTACGCTTGGCCTTCCTTATTTCGACATTATACTGCGTCAGTACCCTTCTATACGATGCCCAGTCTTGGTTGATTTTGGCTTTGTTAAACAGCCTCCTCACCTCTCTCCTCCTTCTCTCGAGGTGATCATTCCACCAGACCGTCTTCGACCTATTAGGCCTTTCCTTCTCCGGACAGTTTTCCCTGTAGGCGTCCAAAATCGCCTCGGTTACTTGTGCCACTGCCCGTCCCAGACTTCCTATTGTCCGTACATCCACTTTAAGGTCACCGAGAGACTCACTGAGACTCCCTACAAATCCCTCCCAGTGGGTCTCCCTCGGGCTTCGAAGCCTGGTAATGACCAATGGTGGAGTGCATATATCAAACCTTATGTGCCTATGATCCGAGCACGATGGCTCACTTGATACATGCCAGTGAGCAATTTTGCTCAACATACAGCGCGAGGCTAGCGTCACATCCAGCACCTCCCTCCTAGCTGCAGTCACGAAAGTTGGTTCCAAGCCTACATTGGCTACATGCAACCCTTCACCAGTAATGAATTCATAAAGGTACTTACCCCTTTGGTTGATATCGGTGCTCCCCCAGGCAGTGTTGTGCGCGTTGGCGTCGCATCCCAGCACCAGCTGCAAGTTCCCACCTCTGCAGTAGTCCATTACTCTTCTCAGTAGACAGAGGGGGAAATCCTCATCACCGGGGAAGTACGCAGAGCTAATAACCAGCCTTTCCACTCCCTCTTCGGTGTTGATAGTTAGGAGAGCTGTAACAAAATCGGCGGAGCACAGCTCCGGTATTAATCCACAGCTCACCTTGTTACTATGCACTATACACGCTCGGGGTCTACTTACAGACTTGTTGTACAGCACCTTCCCAAATTTCGGATGCAGTCCTCGGACGATCCCCCCATGGCACCACGGCTCCTGCAGTAGGGCTACATGTAGCCCCTCCCTGTCGAACCTCCTACTAAGCACGGCCGAAGCGGCCCTTGCATGGTGGAGGTTCGCCTGCACCATCTTGATCGCCATGTTAGGTCTCCGAGGGGGGCGGAACGTCGGCCCCGGGTCCCAAGGGTCGCCCCCCGGCTTCCGCAACCTCCGGCAACCGCTCCTGGCCTTGAGACCTGTGGAGCAAGCCGGCATCGCTTCCGCCAGGAGACGCACCCACCGGGACCCCCGCCTTGACGTCCGCCCCCTCCTCTATCCGCCCCTCTCCTACGGGTAGTACGGCCAGGGCAGCCTGCAACGCCGCCATCTCTCCTTCCAGGCCCCCCTGACCCCCCTTTGGCAAGTCCACCCTCACCAAGCTCTCGGCCTGTGGCTGATCTCCTTCCACTTCCATCGCCTTGGCCTCCTCCGAGCTTTTGCTTTTCGGAAGCTTGTGACGAAAAGTCACTCGCCCCCAACCAAAATAGGGGGACATGTTCAGCCTTTTAAGCTCCGCCAATGACCCCCTGTCCATTGAGAATGTCCAGAGACACCCACCCTCAACGGGTAAGCATCCCCAGACCCTCCACATTTCGGTTTTCAGCCCCTGGTTGCTCACCTCTAAACGATGGAGCACCCTCTCGGCCTCAACCTGCTTACCCCCCTCGTTGGGGATGAAGACCTTACAGGTCTCTGGGCCCGGTATGTCCCTCCCCTCGAGTGTCTGGAGGCTTGCACCTTCCCAGGGTTTGAGCTTTGGGATAATCTCCCTCAGCCACCCCAGACTATCGTCCCCTACGCAGGTAATGACAAGGAACCCTGGTTTATGGGCACATTTGGCCAACCTGACCTGCGGCCCGCCTCTTGGGATCTTGTCGTATTCCCCCAAAATGGCATTTTGGATGGCCCGTAGTTCATCCATGCCTAACTGGTAATCGGGGAAGCCCTTCTGCACCACGGCAATTTTCGCCGATGAGGAAGCCTCACTGTAGGATTTCTCCACAGTCTTGGCTTTAACCCTCTTGGGCGGCCGCTGCTGCTGTGGGGATTCCCCCTCCGACCTTGGCCTCTTAGTCGCCTGTGTCGTACGTTCTACCCATTGAAGGTAGTTTTCCCTTATTAACTGGCGTTTGGCCTGAAGATACTCCTGGCCCGCCTCAACGCGAGCTTTGAGCTCCTTCCTGGAGAGCCCTGACAGCCTGGCGGCTTGAACGTCCTTGTCTGTCATATTCTCGATCGCTTCTAGCGACCCCGCTTTAAAGTTTCCGGCCTTTGCCTTGGCCTTTTGGACAGAGGAGCCCCCAGGCCCGCAGGCCCGGCCTTTGGCAGTCCCTGGCATAACGCCAGTTTCCACCGTGGCCATAGTGGCTGCGGGACCGGGAACCCCACCATCTGTGCCTTGGGCAGTCACCGTGAATCTACTAACTGGTGCTTTGGCTGTGCTGGTTGTGGGGTTTCTCCCCTCCCCATGGCCTGTCGCACCAGTTCTCGATGGCATCCATGCCTGAAGTTTTAATTTTTTCTTCTTCTTACCCATGTGATTCCCACGAGTAGCTAGGGATAGGGTCGTCCACCCGACCAGAGCCCCGCATTAGCCGGGCAAGGCTAAATACTCCGGGGTTTCGCCCGGTACCCCGGAGGCTCCGTTATCGACACAGTACCCCTGTGCCATCCATCCCTCGGCACGGAACGCGTAACACCTTAGATTGGGCCCTACTAACAAGTCTGTACTATGTGCGTGTACGTGTTGTTGTGTGTGTGTTCGTAATTGTGTATGTTCCCCGTGTAAGATGTTGGGCTGGGATGTTCGCAGGGTCGCCCTTACCTGAGGGGGCAGCTAATCCACCCCCCATCCCACGATAGAGGAAGTGAGGGATCGGGTTGGACGGGAAAGCAGGATGGGGTACACTAAAAAGGTGGCCCGCGGTGGGTTGCCGCCAGGCCCGCCATTGCCCTGTTGGCCGCACTCAAAGAGCGCGTTGCCCGGTCCTCACGGCGTGGACGTAGGGTTGGCTAGCCCCTCAATTCAAGATCGAGGAGACCTTTGAGGACCTTCAAAGGCGTAACAAAAAAAGTTTTTATTTGAGAACGTTTATTAATTGTACAAAAGCAACTCTCAAATTTAACATTTCTAAATGAAAACCTTGAAAAAGACCGAAAATTCTAAACAGTTTAATAGATGGTATAATTAAAGTTTTTATCATTCACCAAAACTCGCAAATCAATGTTTACTATGAAAGTGTCCGCAAAATTAATTTTCTATATTTGGAAAATATTTACTGGAAATGAAAACAAAATTCAACTTCGAGTTGGTTATTTGCAGGTCCAAAACCAAAAATAGAACGTTGTGAAGTGGATGGTACCAACAGAAAGGTAATAATTACTGATTCTGTGCAGTGGCCTAACGGTCTTACCATTGACTACACGGGCAGTAGAATATATTGGTCTGATGCCAAACATCATGTAATTGAGTGTAGTAAATTTGATGGCACTGAAAGGAAGAAGGTAATTAATTGTTATGGATATGAGACGATGAGTGAAAACATTATGTAAACAAAATATATTGTTATTTTCATAATTGAAATATCTTTTTGGCTCAGATATCAGCAAGGTTGATACTCGTATTTACCATTTAATAATAGAGAAACAATAAATTTTAGGTGATAACAAAAGGCTTACCACATCCATTTGCAGTTACTTTATTTGAGGATGCAATATACTGGACAGATTGGCATACAAAAAGTATATCTACTGCAAATAAAGCTACGGGTTCTGGCTTTAGAACCATCCATAGTGGTTTACACTTTCCGATGGATATCCATAGGTATGTTTTTAGAAAATAATAAACTGTGTGACTACTTGTTAATAAGATTGTAGAGTCAGTCAACATGACCTATCTGTAAAGCTTATCATGATTCTTGGCATCATATTGGTTTTTGTTTTGTTGGATTTTCCAATAAACTTCAATTCTCCTTGCCCCGCCTGCAGGCTCCTACTCCTACCTGTTCTCCCAAATTTCTTAATATCGAAAATGAATCATCATTCATTTTCAGATTATTGCTTTAACAATAACTTTTAAGTCATCATATACTTTGAATGTTGCTTCTTTTAGGTTATTGAAAGATTAGGATCGAAATATGGCATAGTTTGAACAGCTTATTTACCAGTTTTTCTCTGGTAGAGAAAGAGCTTACCATTTCACAGAATAAATATCTGCCCTACAGGGGAGTATCCATTTTCTGAATGTACCCCCGTAACCCGTTTCTTCAATACAGTTAGGAATCTGCGCAATGGTAACTTTTCGCTATGACTTACCAACTGCACACAAACTCGCGTATAGTGATTTTTACTACTAAGAGGAAGTAGTGTAATCGTTCCGAGTTCTCATCGGAAATACAAGTTTAGAGGCCCCTGAATCCAAAAAAGTGGTTTTAGAAAAGGGTCTGTGAATATATGTATGTGAATAGCATAGCTGAAAAACGCTAAATCCCAGAAAGTTCAAACTTGCTTGTTCAAAATATTCCGTTTATCCGTCCCAAAATATTCATGGGATCCGACAGTAAGTTACGTGTCAAAATTCTTCCACCGGAAGTACCAGTTTACAAAATGGTTTTTTACTTTTTTGTGAAATATTTCTCGAAAATAGCTCCGATTTTCTTCACAATTAGAGACTACATGGCCGAAGATAGTCTGCACAGAATGCGTCAAGAAACACACAATCATGGCTTGGATTTCACGCAAGAAGAAATTCGTACAATGAAGCGCTAATCTTCATTGAGGATCTTTGTCTTGGAATGGGTGGCAAGTAGTTGGCACAATAGGGAGTAACAGCACCGAATAGGTCGATCAATGCAACAAGAGATAACTGCTCAGAGAGCAGTCATACACCAGAAATGACTTACAGCTGTTCGTCCAAGAAAATACACTGAAACTCCTTCAAGAACAAAAGAAACATTTGATACCATCATACAAACTGTGGCCAACCACTCCGGGGGATTGTACTTTTTGGCCGCTCCAGGTGGAACTGGAAAAACGTTCTTAATTTCCTTAATCCTGGCTAAAATCCATTCAAACGGTTATATTGCGTTAGCACTTGCTTCTTCAGGTATTGCTGCTACTTTGATGGAAGGAGGAAGAACAGCACATTCAGCTCTTAAACTGTACCTAAACATGCACGTCTCAGAAAACCCAATATATAACATTTCTAAAACATCAGATGTTGGCGTTTTTATTATTTAAAAAGAAGTTACAAATATTTATAATTAATTGAATTTTTTTATTTATACAGTAGAGGGCAGGACCTCTGTGTGTAGCCCCCTCTGGGCTAGCTAGTCTGCCCTACTCTCACTTTAACTCTAAATTCTATACTAACCAATGCTCGCTCGTGCGCCCTTCCTAACTAACTCAAAATTTAAATATAAATACTTTTTATATGAAGAAATCAATAAACTATATTATTCCTTGCTTAATTTATAGTGAGTACAATAAACCCAATTCAACCAAAGAAATAGCTATCGAGTATTGTGTGCAAAAAGAAACACACCCCCTCCAGCGGGGCAAGATCTTCTGAAATTACATCAACATCAACATCAGGAATGGGAAAGGTTCTTCAGGCGTGCAAAATTTTTGTATGGGATAAGTGTACAATGGCTCACAAGAAGTCATTGGAAGCATTAGACCATACATTGAAAAACTTCTCCGAAACATCAATAAGCCAAAGTTATGCTATGGTACACGATTAGTAGTTACAAAATTGATGAATAAGCTAATTGAAGCAACAATTCTGATTGGACCTCATAAAGGTGAAGACGTACTACTTTCACGAATACCACTCATTCCGACAGATATGGCGTTCGAGTCCAAACGACTTCAATTTCCAATACGGAAATAGCGTTCTCTATGACTTATCAATAAAGCGCAAGGACAATCTTAGCAAGTGTGCGGTTTGAATTTAGAAAACGAATACTTCCCTCGTGGGCAATATTAGGTGATCCAGAGTCGGTAAACCATCTGATCTTTATGTTTATGCAGAAAACGAACAAACAAAAAATGTAGTCCATTCACTAGCTTTACAATAAAGAAGACTATTAGTTAAAATCATTTTTTCTTTCTTTCCTTTCAGTTACAGCTACGCAAAGTAGGGTATTAAGCTGAATGATTTGTTTTCTTGCTGAATCTATGTTAACTACAGTACTTCTATTTACTTCCATAATACTTAAAATCAGAACGAGCCACAGCGAAGCGTGGCCGGGTTTAGCTAGTTATATATATATAATGTATAATTATGTATTTAAATGGTACTTGCTGTGAAATTCTTTTGGATTCTTAACGAGGAAATGTAGCTTTTTTCCGCTCCACAATTAAGGCGAACTCCCTTGATCCCGCTAGCTAACCCTATTTGGATTGCAATTCCAGATCAGTCTCTCAAATAGGCATGCGTGTTGGGGTGAACACCCAAATTGTCACAATTCACCTTTTTTCTTAATGAAATTATTTTTCACAAGAAACAGAAAAATCCGCCACTCAGCCGTAAATGGAGTCCATCTAGCTCGCTCGAACGATACTCGCATACTGCTCCCCACTATTCTTTTTATCCACCTGCCTCACTTTATTTTTAATTTTAGAGTACTAGCACCTGACCTATGGACTTTTATGCTTATAACCAAACTATTTCTGTTGTTTCTATGGTAAAAAAAGTACTCTCTCTCTCTCTAATACTACTGTAAGTGTTTTTATAAACCAAATAAGCACCAACACTGAACTGATATAAAATCTAAATAAACTAATTTAACTTTCAAGGTTCTTTCAAGACTATAGAGAGAAGAGAGCGAAAGCCTGGCTAATCTGCCGGAAGAAGAAAAGAGAACTGAGGTTGGTAGACTTGGAGCAGAGGGGGAGCAGGAAGTTTTATAAGGCGGTGAGAAATGTAAGAGACGAATATCAGCCACGATTGGGTTGTGTGAAGAGTGTAGAAGGAGGGATAATAACAGGAAAGTAAGAGGTTTTAAACAGTGGATGGAATATTTTAGAGACCTCCTGAACAGTCAGAATATGATGGTAAATGTACAACAGGATCAAATCCCGCTAGATGATGGTACTGAGCTACCTTCGAGAGACGATTTCGACGGAGCATTGGAATCTATGGAAGAAAGTAAATCCCCTGGGTAAGACAGCATCTGTGTCGAAATGTTGAAGCATAGCGGAGAACAATTGAAGAGTAAAGTGTACAACCTTTTATTAAAAATATGGCTAAAGGATTGGGCTGTGGCCGTAATATGCCCCATACATAAAAAGGGTAGCCGTCTCAAATTTTCAAATTACCGCGGTATATCTCTGTTGAGTGCGGTATATAAAATCCTTACAATCCTCCTCGCAGAAAGAATAACTAATGCAGCGGAAAGAGTCTCGGAGATTACTAATGCGGCTTTCGGAAAGGTAGGTCTACAATAGACCATATTTTTAGCATGAGAGTCGTATTAGAAAAATTCGACAAAATAATCTTCTCAACTGTATGTTGATTTTAAGATGGCTTACGACTCTATTTCACGCTTTGGGCTCACTGAATGTATGAAATGTTTGAATATTCCGGCAAAGATGACCAGGCGTAAAGGTGACGCTAGCGCATACAGTGGCCAAGGTAGTGTCCAAGGTGAAACCTCCCAGGAATTTTATGTTAATGTAGGACTTAGACAAGGTGATCCGGTATCACCGGTTCTTTTTACTCTGGTCCTAGAAATGGTCATGAGAAAAGTAAAATAACTCCAGGAGGCACTATTTTTAATCGAGTAGTGCAGCACCTAGCCTATGCGGACGATGTGGCGCTTATATCAAGATCAGCAGCTGCAACAAAAAGCGCTCTTATGGAATCAGAAGAGGGAGCAGCCACTTGTGGTCTGCAGATCAACACCGAGAAAACAAAATATATGGTGACTATCGGAAGAGCAAGGAGATTTGGGGATCTGCTAGTCGGGCCACACCATTTCGAGGGAGTGAGGAAATTTAAATATTTAGGAGCTACACTCACGCCCAAGAATGAAGTAGGCGAGGACATTAGTAGCAGAATCTCGGTAGCTAACAGATGTCTGGGGGCTATTAGAAGTACGCTCCGTAATGAGCAAGACTCCAGACAAACGAAAGTCTCCATATATAAGACAGTTCTCAGACCGGTATTGTTATACGGCTCGGAGACATGAGTGTTGACAGCAGCAGACGAGCAGAGGTTGAACTGCTGGGACAGGAAAGTGTTGCGGTGTATTTATCGCCCAGTAGTTGAGGGCCGCGTGTTCCGCTCTTGTAAAAACGCTGAATTTTACCAGCTCTATGGAGAAGAGAAGCTTGTGGCTGCCATAAAAGTGGGAAGGTTGCGCTGGTTGGGACACTTCCACAGAATGAGTGTGGAAAGAGCCCCTCGAAAGGTCTGTGAAGGGCACCCAGGAGGTAGAAGACCTAGAGGCCGGCCAAAGTGCGTTGGCTGCAGGATGTGGAGTCGGAACTGATGAGATGGGCGTCAGACAGTGGAGAAGGAAAGCCACAGAGATGGTTAGGACAGTCTGCTAAACGAGGCCAAGGCCCTGCAAGGGCTGTAGCGGCGCCAAAGCAAGAAGAAGAAGAAGAATAAGGTTCTTTGCAGTGTTAAATATTATTGATTTTGGGTGATTCGATTGGAAATTTAGTATACATGCTGAGTATGTTGTTTATAGTACCAATCTGTTGTGATATTGAGCATATTGTCCACAGTTATTTTCAAATCTAGGTAGGGGATCTGCCTATCAACTTCTTTTTCTATTGTAAATGGTTATCTTTATGAAATTGGTTGAAAAAGAGTACTAATTTCTTTATATATTTTGTCTCAATTATAAAGAATAAGTCATCAACGTATTTATAATAAGCCTTAATGAGTGTTATATGTCGTTTCAAATTTCCTTATCCGATTATCTAACAAAGCGTTCATACAAATGCTTGCCATATCAACAGATAATGAACCTTATGACCATATCTGTCATTCTTGTTCTGGTTCTTGAGGGAAGATTGTTTGACGAAATTTGTGAGTATATTGGCAGTTTTTCAAAATTTCTTCTTCTAATTCCACTGATTTAAATATGAATTCAATATTGGCAATTATTTCAGGAATTAAAATTTTCTTATTGCTATTGGGCCAATTGAATTTTGTCTGGCCAAAGTACCTCGTCTGGCTCTTGGTCGTCTGAAAAATTCTGACACCATTTTTGTTTAAGAGAGTTGTATGTATTATAAATTTTTTCATTTTTATTTTTCAGAGGGATACATTTTTAGTAAAGTACCGCTTCTTTGCTTATAACAATTGGTCATGTTTAAAATAAAACTCTCATATTCCTGGGGTGTATTAATAATGTTTCATCTATATTGTTATTAATCATCTTTATGATGAAACAAACTTCATTTATAGACAGATTAAGTAAACGTTTATGGAAACATTCTAATATCTTATCTAAACCTTTTTTCTATACTTAATGTTTATTGTCTTATTTAGGTATTTTGTACTATTGCTGATGAAGTTCGGTAACAAATTCAACATTTTAAAAGAAAGTCTCTTCTACTTTCAGCCTTTGACACTTTTTCATACGTGTTTCACTGTTTCATATTTTTTTTAAATAAATCCTTAATATTTGTTACTAACCTCAGAATTAATACCCTTTTTCAACCAATTTCATAAAGATCTACAATTTACAATAAAAAAGAAGTCGATAGGCAGATCCCCTTCCTAGATTTGAAAATAATTGTGGACAATAAGCTCAATATCACAACAGATTGGTACTACAAACCAACATACTCAGCGCGTATACTAAATTTCCAATCGAACCACCCAAAATCAACAATATTTACCTTATTAAAAAATTTACCCACGCAAAGAACCATGCAAAAATAATAGCAGAAAAATACAGGATTATCGATGCATGTAGACCACTTTAGACTATAAACCACTTTGACAACATAAAAATATTAGGAAAAGAGAAGAACTTTCATAGCAGGTTGATAAAAGAATCAATACTCATTAGTGCAACTAAAAACTCAATCAACTTAAATACAGACAGAAAAACTTAACTTAACATACATACAAATACATTATCAAAACAATATTAATTTCTTAATTTGTTTTGTTTTTTCTGTAAATAATCTTTATAACCAAAAGAGAACCTCTCTCCCCAGTTTCTCTCTCAAAACAATCCAGTTACCTGTACATATAAGTTAGGTTATTAGTAATCTCCGTAACGTCCGTCAAGTTGGACTGGCCACCATCGAATTTTTTAAAGATTTTTAAACTTCGTTAAGTTTACATCGTTAGTGCCGCGTTTGTGCCGGCGATCTGCAAAATTTCAGCGTTTGTGCCGTATAATTAGCAGAGTTATTAACAAAAAATTGGCCAGTCCAACTTGACGTCAAGTTAGACTGGCCACAAAATTTCTATTCACTTTTTTAAACTTTTCTCTTTGCCAATCGTTAGTGCTGCGTTTGTGCCGGCGATTCACCAAATTTCATCGTTTGTGCCATAAAATTGACAAAGATATAAAGAAAAAAATGTGGCCAGTCCAACTTGACGTCAAGTTAGACTGGCCACAAAATTTCTATTCACTTTTTTAAACTTTTCTCTTTGCCAATCGTTAGTGCTGCGTTTGTGCCGGCGATTCACCAAATTTCATCGTTTGTGCCTTAAAATTGACAAAGATATTAAGAAAAAAAAGTGGCCAGTACAACTTGACGTCAAGTTAGCCTGGCCACAAACTTTATTTTCACTTTTTTAATCTTTTCTCTTTGCCAATCGTTAGTGCCGCGTTTGTGCCAGCGATTTACCAAATTTCATCGTTTGTGGCGTAAAATTGTCAAAGATATTGACGAAAAACTGTTCGTCGTACTTGAAAACCGAAGGCCATGGCTGCGGGTAATATTTGAAAGTGCGCGTGCTCCACTGACCACCAACGGCCCTTATCAGGGCCACCAACTAAAATGTACTGGCCCTCGATTTCTAATCAAATTTCTGGAATTTTTTCTTCGCTAATCTTAAGTGATTCATGTTTCTAATGGAGTTTCGGAGAAATTTTAATGCTGCGTTTGTGACGGCGAATCGTTACTTTCTTTGATTTTGTTTACAGAGGCTCTCATAAGACCATTGATTTAAGAACTGATTCGATGTGGTTTTGAAGTGGTGTTATAATGTTTCTCTGTAAAGTGTGGTTTTATTAAACCGCTTTTATTAATTGAAGCCAATTGACGTTTAGTTAATAAAAGAATATTTAAAGAAAATTTTCCGCTAATCACTACCAAAATTACAGTAAGGGATGCCCTTGTCAGTGTTTAGCAACAGTTTTTTCTTTTCTTTAAGCATCCTTTACCTAGTCCATTAGTGGCTAGTATATTAATTATAATATAACACGGCTGTTATAATTCCAACAGTAGCTCATTCTTATTTAGACATTTATATCAAGGCAATTTGGAAGGTTCAATTTATTTGCAAAAAACGTGGATCAAATTGAGTTAAAATTAGTTAAACTCTTGATCTTTCTAATACAGAGTGTTATTAATATAGAGGTTGCTATTAATATCTGCGCCTTTTCTAACATTGATTGTATATTTTGATTTGGTTTGTTCTAATGTTTACTATTTTTATTTAATTTCCTTGTTTATCCTGGCGTTTCTATTGTTAAAGTTATTACTAACTAATGTACTGTCACTTTTGTTTTGATGTGTATCTAGTATGTTGTTTTGATGTGTATCTAGTATCTCTATTTAAGCTTGTCAATGATCAAATTTAATTTCTTTACAAAAGTAATTAATGAAAATATTATATGGTTATATTAATACTAATGTCATGATTTATTAATAATGATACCATTTTTTTAAAGTTTCAATGTTACCGTCTGTTTTCATCATCAAATTCGAATTATATTGTTATATTATATAATATTGCGACATTAAATGTGAAACTGAAATAAGATATTGACATAAATTTAGTGAAATAGTGAAATCTAAATTCATGTAGTAAGGAAAGCTGCTACTGCATTATTTCTTGGAGTTTTACAAATAAACGTGCTTGAACAGGGATAGTACTCAGGGAGAAAATGTACCACGCAATTAAAACACTACTTATATTAGTGTAAATGTATGCAATTGAATAGCTATCAATGTAGCAAATTTTCAATTAATGCAATAATGCATATTCATTATTGCTCAATATATATATATATAAATGTAAATTTTCAAAAATCAACTTTTCCTGTTACTTACTCTAACTTAATTATTGCATGAACTTATTTCATAAGTAGAACAAAGTTTAATAAATCTACACAATTGCCTAATTACGTAAACGTTGAGTGGTTGAAATGGAATTCTTTTCCAAGGATTTGTAAGGTTTTGATAATAATCTGTGCAAAATGTGTGTCTAGTGCTTCGTTTTTATTGACAATTCGGCAGTTGTTCTGCAAAATTGATAAGTAATTAAATGCAATGGTTGTGTTCATGTACATATCAATGACATCCATTTTGTGTTTTCAAATATTTTTTTTCAACCGCTGCTAGTGGTTCTGTTTAAAACATTTCTTTTGGTCTAGTTATCATCTAAGGGGATTTGATGGAGCGATGGTGGTCATATTTTCCTTTCAAGTTCTTTTTCAATTTATTATATATAATTGTTTCTTCATAATAAATAGACTATATATATTACTAATATTTTGAGTTTGAAGAAAATCGGTTCATCGGAAATACATTTATACTGAACAGTTTTTCAGTTTTCTCCATAAAAACGAATGTCATTAAAATTTTATACTAAACGTGAATATCGGGATGTATAATTTCGTTTGAATCGTTGTTCCGAGAAATTCATTAAAAATTTGGATTATGGGCCTTACTCAAAAAAGTCATTTTATTAACTTTTGATTCTTCCATTAAATACGTGTAATAAATATAAATAAATTAAATCTAAGTATTTAGTAATATTTAGCCACTAATCTCGATTGATGCTCCTTTCTTTTTTCTACCCCTTTTAGCTGAATCAGTTTTTTCTTCTTGAGTCACAGGTGATTATGATTAACGCTATGTTTTATATTGTCCTCGAAAATACAAGCATTTTACTGTTTTTATAGCCAAGTTTCATTTGGACTGCAGTTTTACAAAGATAGAAGCCAGCATTTTCCCTTGCTTTGCCATTATGATTCTTGTGAAATATCCATTTCTCTATATCATAATCTATCAACAAACATTTGCGTAAAACTTTTTATAGTGTTTGCAGGTCTGTAATAACAAATTATTGTTGTTTTTTTTCATATGGCATTGTTAAGTCGTACCCATTATCAGTAAGTTTTCCCTTTCACTTTATTAATTACGAATATACTGCCCAATTTTCAGGGATATTCCTTGAGTATCTATTACTTACATTGATATGTCCGCGAGGTACACTAAGCCTGTGTTTATTAAAGGATATTAGTTCGTTTAGAGGTTAACAAAAAATAGGATAAGTGAGAATGGAAATCTAATATTGTCAATCTATCTCTTGCGGAAAATTGGAAAGTTCCATTATTGTTTGCTATTCTAAAAGCAGTTAGAAAAAAAGAGAAATTAAAATTGTGTTCGTTTCGTGTTTTTATGGTCAGTTATCATGAAAATTTAGAATATATAGTTGGGTCCGTAATGCTGCATAAAAACATAATGCAAATTTAGAGTTGATAAAAAACTGGTTCATTTGTGGTCCTACTTCTACTTTTCATCAATATTAAAAGAGCTTCTTATGAAACATGGCTTCTGTCTGGTTTTCTCACCTTTAAATGACAGATCTTATGCAAAGGCTTGTGCATGAGACTGTGAAGCTTGTACAATGTGATTAATATTTGGTGGCCCTGAAAAGGGCCGTTGACAATTTTTTTTTAACAATGTTGCTTTGGAACTTCATTCTTTTTGGGCGCAGCCTTTGTTGTTGCAGCTGGCTTCTTCGGCTTAGCCGCCTTTTTGGTTTAGGGGCCTCAGTTGTCTTTGCCTTGGGAGGAGCAGCATCTTTCTTCTTCACTGGAGATGCTTTATCTCAGCAGCCGGCTTTTTGCTTTTAACACTTCCTTCCGACCCTCTGTCTGAAAGGCTGCGCTCTATTGCCAAGCTCATAAGCGATGGGCCGGACCATAACGTAGACATGGCCTCAATATGCCTTTTGTGAACAACTAATAACATGGGGCGAGTGTTCATTTCACAAAATTTTTAATTTTTTTAACATTATTTATAAAAAGTTAAGAACTTTTCAAATGCATAGACGTTTTACCCATAATTCCAACTTTATTAACTATATGTTTATTACGGAAAACAAGAATAAGGTATTGCATAATTCGATGTTAAAATGACGAATGGGCTGAACTTAAGGGTCACACTGAGTTATTATTTATTAATAACTTCTTAAAATTCCAGAAATATTATTATCTATTTTATTTATGTTATTCTCAATAAACTCTAATACCGAAAGCACTACAAATTTTCTACTTATGTACTGTTTTACAATATAAAATTTACACTCAAAGTTGGCAAGAATATCACTTTGGATTTGTTTGTGAGCTGCACTTCCACATTGCAGGAGGTATTTGAGAAATGAAAAAATACTCTTAATATTGAAATATTAATTCATTTTTAACCATTTTGTTGTCATAATATTTTATGAAAAGGTTTGTATGTTTCTTTAATGCAACTCATCAGTACCCTAGTAATTGCGATTATGTACCGTTTGCATTTACTTGGCAATATAGAGCAGTTTTCTTTCTTAACGATTTCAAAAATTCTTTAATACGAGAAGAACATGTGTTGATTATTATAAGATATTCTTTATAAGCTTTGCGTTTGCTAAAATTTTGATTCATTTAATACTTCAAATCCTCCTAGAAGCTATTTCCACATTAACCTGTCAGTTAAAAAGAATTTTCAAAAGTTATGCGATAAAGTTGGACTGGCCACTTTTTTTTCTTAATATCTTTGTCAATTTTATGGCACGAACGATGAAATTTAGTGAATCACTGGCACAAACGCGGCTCTAACGATTGGCAAAGAGAAAAGTTTACAAAGTGAATACAAATTTTGTCGCCAGTCTAACTTGACGCATCAATAACTTTGTCAATTTTGCAGCACAAACGCTGAAATTTGGTTGGTTGCTGGCACAAATGAATCACTTAAGAATAGCGAAGAAAAAATTCCAGATTTTGATTAGAAATCGAGGGCCAGTACATTTTAGTTGGTGGCCCTGATAAGGGCCGTTGGCGGTCAGTGGAGCACGCGCACTTTCAAATATTACTCGCAGCCATGGCCTTTGGTTTTCAAGTACGACGAACAGTTTTTCGTCAATATCTTTGTCAATTTTACGGCACAAACGTTGAAATTTGGTGAATCGCCGGCACAAACGCAGCACTAACGATTGGCAAAGAGAAAAGTTTAAAAAAGTGCTTAGAAATTTTGTGGCCAGTCTAACTTGACGTCAAGTTGCACTGGCCACATTTTTTCCTTTATATCTTTGTTAATTTTATGGCACAAACGATGAAATTTGGTGAATCGCCGGCACAAACGCAGCACTAACGATTGTCAAAGAGAAAAGTTTAAAAAAGTGAATAGAAATTTTGTGGCCAGTCTAACTTGACGCCTCAATAACTTTGTCAATTTTGCAGCACAAACGCTGAAATTTGGTGGATCGCTGGCACAAATGAATCACTTAAGATTAGCGAAGAAAAAATTCCGGAATTTTGATTAGATATCGAGGGCCAGTACATTTTAGTTGGTGGCCCTGATAAGGGCCGTTGGTGGTCAGTGGAGCACGGGCACACTTTCAAATGTTACCCGCAGCCATGGCCTTCGGTTTCCAAGTACGACGAACAGTTTTTCGTCAACATCTTTGTCAATTTTACGGCACAAACGTTGAAATTTGGTGAATCGCCGGCACAAATGTAGCACTAACGATTGGTAGAAAGAAAAAGTGAAAATAAAGTTTGTGGCCAGTCTAACTTGTCGTCAAGTTGTACTGGCCACTTTTTTTTCTTAATATCTTTGTCAATTTTAAGGCACAAACGATGAAATTTGGTGAATCGCCGGCACAAACGCAGCACTAACGATTGGCAAAAAGAAAAGTTGAAAAAAGTGAATAGAAATTTTGTGGCCAGTCTAACTTGACGTCAAGTTGGACTGGCCACTTTATTTGTTTAATAACTTTTTCAATTTTACGGCACAAACGATGAAATTTGGTGAATCGCTGGCACAAACGCAGCACTAACGATTGGTAAAAAAAGAATTTTCAAAAGTCAAATAGAAATTGGTGGCCAGTCTAACTTGACGTCAAGTTGGGCTGGCCACATTCTTTCTTTAATAACTCTGCTAATTATACGGCACAAACGCTGAAATTTTGCAGATCGCCGGCACAAACGCGGCACTAACGATGTGCAAAAAATCTTTAAAAAATTCGATGGTGGCCAGTCCAACTTGACGGACGTCAAACACGTCTTCCACCAAAGATTCCTATCGTCCCAGGCGCCTTCCCGCAATGCTCTTCCAGCCATCTCCTCTCTGTGGCGTCTTTCCACCTTCTTCTCTTTCTTCGTTCTTGAAGTGTGAACATGGAAACTTTTCGAACTATCTATTATCATGCATTCCTATGAGATGGCCAAACTACTGAAAGTCTTCGGATATCAAGACCCTGGAGGATTGTTATGAAGAAATTTGGTGAGGAACGGTCAAGGAAAAACATTCAATTATGCCGACGTTTTGACAGAATTTCCTGTTTTTAAGATTTGTAAGATGAGGAATAAGAATTTAGAACATACACATTCATTTTTTTACTTTCTCGTGTATTTCTTCGTGCCGCACTTTTTGTAACCGGAAGAGTCTACAACTTTTCCTCGAAACAGCATAATAAAGAAGTAACAATCAAATCAGTAAAATTCTAAATATTTAATATAAAAATAACAGCTGGCACAACATTCGGCGTTTACCAAATAAATATATTAAATTTATATGAAGCCTTGTTACAACCACTGAGTTTGCAGCACAATTATTCCAACTGCCAGAAATAAAAAGGTTACAAACTTTTCACTATCACGCTTTAAATATATGCCTAAGTACCTTCAGATCCACCTCTATTCATGTAATACTCTGTGAAGAGAACATAATGCCCTTAACTTTCGAAGAAACTGCAAGGATAAAAGATTTAAAAAAATAATAGATGATTCTCCCCATTTATACAAGAAAATAAAGGAAATAAACTAATTAACGTTCCCTATTGATAAATAACCCTATAAAAGCAATAACGAACCTAAAACTCATATGACAATCACATCTGCACCTAACATTCCTACCACGAATTATAGAGGAAAATATTAATTTTTGAACAAAATATCTAATATATAAATATTAACTTGCCATGCTATGTAGTACTAATTTACTTATTTTGAATGTAATATTTTCTTTTAAATAAAGTGTATTATTATTATTAAATATTAACTTAATGGGTACACTGAGTATTATGTTATACACAGATGTAGCAGAAATAGATGATCAGGTAGGATATGGAGTACATGACCCACAACTAAAACTATAAAAGGCACTTCTCCATAAATAATGCCGTATTGTATGCAATAAAAACGTCCAGAGGTATATAGTCAAAATTTAAACAAAATAATCACATTAACAGTTTAAAAGTAGCTTGTCTAATACTACTGTTACGAAAGAGTTCTAAATACATTAAATGTTCAAAATAATTAAGAAAAAGGTGTCAGAACAAATAATCACCTTTCCAAGACACACAAAACTTTTTTATTTTCACTCAAAACAATACAAAGGTTTTTTTTTAAGTCTCTGACAAACAAAACCTACCTCCAACAGTTTTAATTCAAAATTTGCTAATATTAATATAATTACCACATCCTCCCACATTGCAGAACGGGAGTTTGCAACTCTTTAACTCATAAAGATAGTAGTAGCACCTTTCGAGGTTTTACTATTCTGCCTCTTCTAGTTACAATAGCTTCCACGTCCTTTCTGGGTGGTTTCTGTGTACGGAGTGGTTCTTCTGTATTCCTTAAACCAACTTATAAAGGAAACAGTCTTTGAATGGCTCTGAGATGAAACCCATCCTTAGTTTTCACTTTTACCATCCGACTAGCATTGTCCTTGCCCGGGAAAAGCTCCTCTTCCTTTGCGAGAACCCAATCCCAACGTTTTTCCAAATCGTTTCCAATTATTACGATGTCACCTACTTCAATGAAGTTTCTTGCTGGTTCGAAGGAACCCCAAGTACTCTTTCTTGAAACGGCTCCTAAGGTTTCCCTTAACCTCTGTAAATATCTCCATCTTTCCGACAAATTTTTCGACTGAATCTGATCCAGGTCTGAAACATCATTACTGTTTAAGCTTTGCGAAAACATTGATGGTCGAATAGCTTGTAGTTCACTGCCATCCTCCGAAGCATATATAAGAGGTCTATTTATTCATTAAAAACTCACACTCATACAGGAGAGTTAGCATCTCAGGCACGTCCGAGATTCCTGCGGATAAGACCTTTTAAAATTCCAAATAATCTCTCCGAAAGCCATCCCCAGGCCGCAATTGGAGGGTTAAATTTCCGTACAATCTTCAAAAGACCGCAAGTATGATTAATTTTATCCCAGTCTAGACATTTCATTTCCCTGTAAAGGCCGACAAAATTCGTCCCATTATCTGAATATAAGACGTTATTTCGACCCCTCCTTGCCCACAAATCGTCGTAAGGCTTGTATAAATGCATCGGTACTAAGAAAAGTTATAAGCTCGAAGTGTACGGCCCCATAAACAGCACAACTGAATATCACTACCCAACTCTTAGTATTTTTCTTAAGGAACATTGGGCGCGCTAAGTCAGCGCCACAAACCTGAAATGTTTTAGATATGTTTGTTCTATCCTCAGGTTCCGGAGGAAAGGGCACTTCTACGACTTTAGTATTATTACGTTTGTAAATGACACATCTCTTTGCGTTGCGTTTAACTGTTCTCCTGCCCTTTAGGCTCCACACCCTTTCTCTCAAAAGCATAATAAGTGTTTGAGTACCAGCATGATTAAGTTAGACATGAAAACTGCTCTTATCATTCTTTTTTTAACCAAATGTCTTGAAGCAGAATTGTCGGATAAGTATATTCTTTAAGGTTGTTGAGGTCGGTTCCGCAGAGCTGGAAAGATCAGAGATAGCTTCCGTGATAGCCTGCTTCTTTTTGTGTCATCGACCGGTATCGGGCAAAAATATCCTGATGATGGGCGAAACCCGAAACCTGTCGATGACCACAAAAAGAAGCTATCACGAAAGAGATCTCTGATATTGTTTAAGGTCTTCTGTGTCCACTACCCTTGATTTCATCCGGGGAATTGCTTCTTGGTCCTTAGAAACATGAAGGACTTTCCCTGTTGTAGTCAGATTAATCATGTTAGCAAAAGACCTTTTAATATAGCTCCGTTGAGATCCGCTGTCGCAGATGACTCTTATTTATATTATAATTTATATACTACAACGATATTTGCCACTAGTGTTCGTAAATAAACCTAAAGTTTTTCTTCTTGAAGAAAGGAAAACGTATTAATAACCCCCGGGGTTGAATCTTCTTTCTTCATCTCATCTTCCTCTATCTTCATATATTTGCGGCACAAAATTGCAAACTGTCTATCCCTACACGAAAGACATTTTACATCAACTTTACATTTTGCCAACGGACAACCCCCGCTCCAAACACTGGAGTAAATAATCAAATTTTCCTTCGGCTCTCAAAAATTCATCACTATGTATTTTGTTAAATTTTGTACAAAACCCTATCCAATTTTTAATCTCGTCATCGAACTTCTTTAATTCTAATTTGGGGTACTTTATATTTATCTTTTGAGAGGGCATGACTTCACATTCAGGAAAATTACCTTCATTTTGCAATTTAAGAATGCTTTAATTAATTTTAAAATACTTTAAAGAGTACTACTGCCTTTTTCGATTTCTTCTTCCAAATCCTCCTTTTCCAAAAGGCTAGTAAATTTCCTTAAGTTTTAAAATTTCTCTAAGAGAACTGCAGATCTAGCGAATATATCACTCTGATCTACATTCTTTGGTTTAAAGTATCATCCAGCTTACTAATTTCACGGGTGTAAACACTTCTTAGAACTCGCCTTTCTGTCAAGTTTGACAATCAAAACGTAACTTTCTTAAATTAGCTTATAACCCAAAATTATTTAATTGGTTGATCTTCACAATACTAAATAAACTAAATAATATTGAATTCACTATACTAAAATGTATGTTAACTGATAATCAAACACTGAAGTTCAAGAATTAACCAAATTAACTGAGCTCTGTCAAGGTCGCCACAAATGTTTACCAAAGTGTACTAAATAAATTAAATTATAAAAATATTTAAGAGTTATTAGATGGAACTGTTATCTCTCTAATCTAGATCCTAGAACCTCTTCATTTTGGAAAGTTGCAAAGTAATTTCTGGAAAGAGTAGAGTAGGTAAGTAAGCTTCTGGAAATAGTAGCGATAATAGTTATCTATAATGCATAATAATTTCCAGGTCTATTCCGATAAAGACAAATCGAACCTAATGGCCAATTTCTTGGGGCAAATCCATAAACAAAATGATGATATGTCTTTCCTCTCTCATCAAAGAAAAATAGAAAGGCAAGTAACTCTTTTCATCAGGATCTGTCATTACCTACCTTCTCACTGTAACCTAACGTCTCCTAAAGAAATTATGCTATTATTAAATAAAGAAAAAATTTAAAAAATCATCTGGTCTTGATAATATCCATAACATATTGTAAAAAAACATCTCCTGCAAAGCCATAGTATTTTTGACCAATCTGTTCAATAAATGTCTCAGTTTGGGTTACTTCCCTTCCCTCTGGAAAACTTCGTAAGCTATTTTCATCGCAAAGCATTCCAAAATTCCCAACGACCTAAACATTAAAGGCCGATTAGTCTCCTTAGCGCGATCTGCCAAATTTTTGAAAGAATTCTGCAAGTCAGTCACTACTTGGCATTGGATGTCAATCAAATCATTAATGAGGAGCAATTTGGGTATAGCCCTAATTAGCCAGAGTTGATGATATAACTGGTGGATTTAATATACGCAAGCATACTGGTATGATCTTGAAGGTCATCCAAAGAGCGTTTGACGCTGTCTGGCACACAGGTATAATATGCAGGATGATTGAATATACTGTCTCTGTATCACTAAAATTGTTCATTCATATTTAAACAATAGAAAATTCCAGATTAATTTTAATTCAACTTGCAAAGCATCTGCTGGAGTTCCTCAGGGATCAATATTACGGCCGGTACTTTTCTTAATTTATTTTAATTCACTCCCAATATCTAAGGATGTTGAATTGGACCTGTACGTAGATTATATCGCTATCTATGCTTCGTCCTGGCGACTATAGTAAACAGACTTTGTAATGCAATATCAGTTATGAAAGGTTTTGAAACAAATGGAAAATTAATATAAATCCTGACAAAACTATTGCTATATAAACGCAGCCGGTGTTGTATCGACATGTAGCTTTGGGGGACGGACCGTAACCTTGGTCTGCTACTGTTAAATACCTTGACTAATAGTTGACACGAAGCTAACTTTTGCCTCTCATATAAAGGATAGTATCGTAGGGGGCAAAGCAGCTATTGTACGTTATTCTCACTGCTCTGTCGGGATTCCAAACTCTTGCCAGACAATAAGCTTCTCTTCTAAAAGGCAGTAAGTCCTATGTTACTACATGTTTGCCTTTCTTAGAGCCTGACATGTCCATCCAACAAGTAACACAAAGTAAGTTTCTAAGGCTGGTAACATCCTCCCATCGCTATTCAGATTTCCATCCAAACACGAAAATGGACTACATTGAAAAGATTGCATTAAAATACTTTAGCAAGTATGAAGCAAGTCACAATATGCAGACAGATAGGGGACTATGTTATGACTTGAGCGGTGAGTGCAGACGTAGGAGGGTTAAAATTCCTTAATTTAAAAATATTTAAACAATAAACAAAGACAATAAACTCCTAGAACTTTATCTTACTATACGTAATAAATATCGAAATTCAGTTGTACAAAAAAGAAAGAGTTTTTAAAATTAAGAATCGAGCAACTTTCCAATGTTAATAATACTGCCCAGTTTCGGAGTGTAGTTTGGCAGTGCTCTCCTTCTAAGGTAGTCCATTCTAACATTGGTTTATACTTGGTACAAATTTTGTTTAGAGCAGTTTCCACCCAGAACCGTTTTTATGAAACTTCTTCCTGTTACTAATAGTGAACTTGATAAAGATGTAACTTTAGACGAGCTACACTCAAAGTGCAAGAGTAAAAAAAGCTCTGGTAAAGACTTTCTTCAATATGAATTTTACAAGAATCTACCTGATCCATGGCCACATTATATCCTCAATTTTTTTGATCTCATACATAAAGAAAAGGTTCCGATGGATTGTTCCCTCGCTAGGATGAAAATGTTACATAAAAAGGGTGATTCTAATGATCCGTATAACTATAGGGGAATTGTACTTTTGAATTCTTTGCCAAAAATTTTTACCTCTATTATAATGATAAGACATTCTAACTGGGCTGAGGATCATTCTTTCCTGAGGCTCAAAAAGGTTTCCGATTTAAGCGAGGTTATCAAGATAATCTGTTCGTTCTTTATTCACTAATTTCTATTAAATTAGTGTTTCTATTAAAAATTTACCACTGTATGCCATTTTTGTGGGTCTTCGACGAGCCTTTGACAGATTAATCACAATCTATCATGGTCTAAGCTTGTAAATCTGGGTTTGTGTTCCAACATGATTAATATAATCAAAGACTTTTACTCCAATGCTCGTCTGTTTGTAAATACTGAGGAAGGTGGTACCTGCGAAGTGGATATACTACTTGATTATTACAAGGAGAACCCCTCTCCCCCACGCTGTTCGCCTTATTAATCTCAGACATTGTTGAGTTTTTAAAGCCAGAAATGCTTCACCTGTATCTATTCATAACAATTATAGAATCTATCTTCTCTGCTTTGCCGATGACATTGTTATTTTGCAATTACAGTTCTTAAAGCAAATTTACAATTTAAATAGAAACACACTGAATGCTTTTGTAAGAGCTGAATGTGAGTACTGCCAGTTAAAGTTATTATCTTTAGATCTGTTCTTACCTTAATTATTAAAATATTGGTAATACCTGCTCACCGCCTTCCACTGATTTGCTATAATTCTCTGTTTTCTACTGTTTCTGGCACAAATTCTAATATAGTTTAAATATAATCTTCTATTTCAAACAAACCATGATTTCAATTGGTTCTGGTGATAATTGTTATAAGCAGGATATGGACAGTAACGTTTTAAGAAAAGAATGTTGCAATTTATGTACGCGTCGTAGAAACTATTGTAAAAGTATGAATATTCAATATATACTTGATTCTAAAAATAATATTCTGTATCGTACAGTTTGTTCTCTCGGTGCACCACATTTTAGTTAGTATTAAAACAATTATGCTGATATTGCAGATCGTTTAAATAATTATAATGTAGGTCGTTTTTGTGGCAACGTTTCAACTTATTGTTTTGATACAAGTAATGTCTGTTTAATTTGTAACTGCCTGGCCTCAGATAGTCGGTTACATTTTTTATCTGAATGTTCTGCTCTCGAATCACAAGGTTCATTATTTTAGTTCTATTATTCCTCAAATTTATTTTTTATCTGAAAAATCTTGTTTACCATTAACTACCACTGACAGGATTCATTTTATTTATAAATTCATCAGATTAGCCTTAAGAACCGGAGCATTTATACTTTCAGAGTGGTAATCACTTCTTCATTTTTTCTATTATACGTTTTTTGTATGTTTTTTATATCATGTATATTGTTTATTTTAAAGCTTAGAGTCCATTTTATTTTTTCTAACCACTTATTCAGAAATTAGTTGAATGCTATTAGTTTATATGTTTTAAATTGGATGTTGAGGTTCGGTAATACAAAAGAACTCTTTTTAAATTTATATCGACGTTTCGGCAAATTTATTGCCTTCTTCAGGGTCTGTACAAAGGTTTTAATACAAATAAAAAAAAAAAAAATAGAAAAATATCATAAAATACACACTTAAAATAAATATATTCAAATAAATTTTTTTTTAAATAAACTAAATAAAAAGTATGATATATATATAGCACATTTACATTTATTATAAACTATTGTTGCAGAACAGATCAATATTAAACTAAATCACAACTATTGAAACTTTGACATATATAAGAGTGGTATAAATTTCTTAGGAAATGTACTTACAAAAATTTTCAGTTAGAATTATTTACAAACTGCAGTTTAACCTGTGACCTACCATCACCAAGTATTACGGACATTGGATGTGTCAAGGTTTATAAAGGATGTTTGGTACTCGTGTATGAAATTTTATATTGTTCGGTTGGTAATACTGGGCAACACATGTATTTTTAAATTTGTAAACTTATGTGATTGCATTTTGTTAAAATTCTATTGCTTTGGTTTGAATGGCGTACGATTTAGAAGTACAAATAAAGTGATTTTTCTATTATTAATTTTGTAATTATTAACCTCAAATTGAAGTAGCAGACAAGTTAGTCGAATACCACAAGAGAACTCATTCCGCTACATTTATTGGAGGCACCGGCGAGATATATTTGGACATTTCAGAAAAGGTTAATAGTTCAGGAAGGAGGAATAGTAAATACTTTGGAATCCAAAAAAAAAATCAGGTATTTGTAATCGGTTTCGGCTTAGGTAAGAAATTCTTTATATTATTTGTTTGGATTGCCTCCAACTGCTCCCTCCAAAAAAAAAAAAAGCCTACTGAGGAGGTTTCAAAAGAGAAATGTTCAAAAGCTGAACAAACACTAGGTAAGTTAATTCACAGAAGAGGAACAATTAAAGGTTCATTGACATGGATAAATAATTTTATTGAAGAGTTTATTCTTCCAACAGGGCAAACAACAGCCTTGGAGACGAGATTAGGTTCACTAAATAATATTTAGGATAAATTTTGGAGTATTCAAGATGAAATTGAAGATAAATCTTTTGAAAATAAGGAATTTCTAAGGCAACAAGAGTTTGAGAGGGGAGAATTTGAGGTTAGGTTTTTTGAAATTAAATCAAATTTATTACAATTAATAGAACATTTTGAAACCAAGGTTAATAATGTTTCTGAGGACTTTAAACGGATTTAATTTACCAGTTTCTTCTTGAGGACATATATAAGTTTATTTGGTTACATCTAAATTGGACGGTGACACCTTATTAGCTTGGGAAGAAGCTACTCCTAATACAAATTATCCAAAGTTTAAGATTTAGAAAAATTTTTTGAAGGCAGGTGTATTTGGTTGGAATCCTATGAGTGAAAGGGCGTAAATAATAGCAGTTATTTTAGTAAGAATGTAGATAATCAACGAGTATCGAAATCTTTTGGTTTAAAAGGAGAAGGTAATAGGAAATATTGCAATCTAATTCAGGAAATTAAATGTATTCTTTGTAAAGATAAACATAAATTATATGCATGTAAGCAGTTTGGGAATAAGTCCATAGAGGATCGTAGAGCATTTGTAAAAGGTAATAATTTATGTTGGCAATGTTTAAATTTGGGGCATAGAGTGAAGGATTGTAGACTGTCCAAGTGCAAGAATTGTCAAGGAAGGCATCATGAAATGTGCAATAAGGTTGAGGAAGGAACCTGTTTTTAAAGGGAAGTCAGGTTTGGTAGGTTCCTTTTCAGAACCCAACGATTTTGAAGGTCAGGCTTTATTGGCTACTGCTTGTCTGTACATTTATGATAATGAGAATAAACCAATAAAAATAAGGATACTTTTAGATGGGTCGGAATTAAATCTTATATCTAGAGAAGTATCAGAAAAATTAAATTTGACTATGTATACTTCAAAAAGTCGGATAGTTAGTATTAATAATTCAGTAATGCAGAGCGTCCATTGTTTAAGTGCCAGCATTAAATCATGCTACACTGATTTTAAAACAAAGGTAAAATTTCATATATTGTATAATTTTACTACCCTGAATTTGCCTAAGAAAACTTTGATATAAAGAAATGGAATTTACCGCGTTATATTTCAAAAAATTTAGCAGATCCTTATTTCAATTCCCATTGATGGAAGGGGTATTGATGGTATTTGGGAGCGGAAGTGTTCTTTAAAATTTTAAATGGAGAAGTGCGGTTTATTCCTTCCCAAATCTCTACAGCATGGCTTTATTTGCTTGGTATCCACAGAATTTGGCTGGATTGTATCTGGACGTATTCCCACAAACTCTGAAGATAAGGCATGTTGTATGGCACAACTTTGCCCATTACGGCTCTGATAAGGTAGAAACTATTGATAGGAGTAATCAGGAACCTGAGGTGGCTGGTGAAGAAAATTTATTTACGTTTAATAGAATGAAAAATGGAGCCTTTTCTGTAAAATTGCCCTTTAAATCAGACCCTTCACTTCTCGGAGATTCTTATAATGGTGCTAAACGCAAATTTTTGAAAAATCCGAGTTTAAAAATTAAATATAAGGAATTTCTCGACGAATATATGAAGTTAGGTCATATGGAAGTGGTTCCAGCTCAACAAATTTTTGCGGTTTCAGCTTATTATTTGCCACACCATCCAGTATTTAAGGAAAGTTTAACAACTCAGATGAGGGTTTTTGATGCCTGTTTCCGTACTACTTCTGGAATCAGTTTGAATAATATTTTGTTCCCCGGCTCTTCATTGCAAAATGAGCTGTTT
The DNA here is from genome assembly GCA_011037195.1 of Triatoma infestans. NCBI lineage: Eukaryota > Metazoa > Arthropoda > Insecta > Hemiptera > Reduviidae > Triatoma > Triatoma infestans. The sequence goes on from JAAEAF010000084.1 coordinate 111,464, forward strand.
TCAATAATTTTTAATTTTAGATTTTACAAAATTTGCTTTAATGGGAGATGTTTGTAAAGCTTTCCGTCAAATTCTAATCTATAGATCCCAAGTAGATTGGCAAAGAATTTTATGGAGAGAGTCACCTGATAAGGAGATTCCGCATTACAGACTTTTAACAGTTACTTACGATACCACATCAGCTCCTTTCTTAATGATTAGTTGCTTTTTTCAGATGGCGAAGAAAATAAAAAGTATAACCCACTTGTGGCTCAAATAATAAGAAATAATTTGTATATGGATGATGTTATGACGGGATGCGACAGCGACATTGAATTATTAAATTTACAAAGGGAGTTAGTTAACTAGTGTTTTTAAAGGTTCTGGGTTTGAAATTCGGAAATGGTGTGGTAATTCTAAATTGATTATGGAACAACTAGCGAAAGAAGAAACGGATGAACATTATTTTGTTAAGATTGGTGACAATGAAGTTATCAAGGCTTTAGGTTTAGAATGGGACCCGACCAGAGATAATTTCAGATTTAAGGTACATATTTATGATACTAGGGAGGGTTTAACCAGAAGAAAAATTTTGGGATCCTCTCGGGTTTTTAGCGCCAGTAATAATAAAAGCGAAGATATTTTGTCAAGATATGATTACGTTAGGTTTACATTGGGATGAAAGACTTCCGGAGGAATATAGTAAAAGATGGTTGGATTTCAGGGATAAACTAGTACATTTAAAGGGTATAAATGTACCTTGATATATTAACTTAGGAATAAAGGAACGACATGTTCAGCTACATGGTTTTGCAGACGCCTCACAAAAGGCTTATGCCGCGTGTATTTACTTCGTAAATGGGAAGGATAAATCGAGACTAGTGTGTGCAAAGGCAAAAGTATGTCTACCTTTTGCTAAGGTTTTAACAATACCAAGGCTTGAATTGTTGGGCATTTTATTATTAAAACAACTTATGGAAAAGGTTGTGAGGACCATTCGTTTGAAACAAATTGAATGTTTTGGTTGGTCTGATTCGCAAATTGCCTTAACATGGATCAAGGGATCGCCCAATCAGTGGAAGACTTATATTACCAACAGGGTGGCACCAATCCAGGATTGCCTTTTTAAGATTAAGTGGAAATACGTTGCCTCGGGAAAAACCCAGCAGATATTGCCTCACGAGGAATGTCATCCTCGCTTTTAGAACAGAATACTATTTGGTGGGAATGACCACCGTGGCTTCAGGATATTAGCCTTTAGAAGAAAAGGTTTTGTTTTCAGATGTGGACCTAGAAAAAAGGAAGGTACATATAAGTCTTTTAGTCAAATCAAATTTTGGGGATTTGATTCAACAGTTCTATCTTGGACAAGGCTCATGAGAGTAATTGCCAACATCAAGAGATTTTGCGATAATTGTCGTAACAAATTTAATAAATGCAGAGGAGTTCTATCTGCAAAGGAATTGGCAGAGGCTAAAGTGTGTTAAATAAAAAGGATTCAGGAAGATGTTTTTGAGTATGAAATGAAAATTTTGAAAAATAACAATTTGCTTAATATAAAGGGTAGGTTAAGTTCATTAAACCTGTTTATTAATGACAATGATGTAATTAGAGTTGGTGGAAGACTTGCTTATGCAGACATTACTGAAATCCAAAAATATCCGGCAGTATATCATACAAAATACTATACAACCATGTTGGTACTAACTTAATTTTAAAATATTATCATTTAAAGGGTTTTCATGTTGGACCACAAACCTTAATAGCTATATGGTTAGAAATGAATCCTGGCCTTTAAACAGTAGGAGGGCTGCCAGAGCTATAGTTAATAAATGTGTAATCTGTAAAAGGTGCAGTGGTAAAAATTTAACACCCTTAATGGCTCCTTTACCCAGATCTAGAGTATCACCGGGAAGAACTTTTCAAACAACGGGTATAGATTTCTGTGGACCGATCTATATAAAGGTAGGGTCAAGGAGAATAACTAAAAGGAAGGTATGGATAGCTGTCTTTGGGTCCTTTATGACCAGAGCAATACACAATGAACTAGTGAGTGACGTCTCCACAGCAGCGTTTTTGACTTCGTTTTTTTGCCAGGACAGGTATTGCGGTGGATATTTATTCAAACAATGGCTCTAATTTTGTAGGTGCCTATAAAGAATTGAAGAAGTTGTTTAAAGAAAATGGTGCTAGTAGATCTATTAAAGAATTAATGGCAAATGAAGGAATCGATTTTTCTCCACCCGGTGGTCCACATTTCGGGGGTCTTTGGGAGGCTGGAGTGAAGGCACTTCATTTTATTTAAGAAGAGTAAATGGGGCATTGCTGACATTTGAATAATGTTATACCGTTTTAGCGCAGGCAGAGGCAATATTAAACTCTCGTCCTCTCACTCCACTTTCCTCAAATCCCAGCGATTTTACGGTCCTAACGCCTGCTCACTTCCTTGTGGGTGGTCCTCTTATCTTGCCGGTAGAACCCGATTACATAAATATACCTCAAAATCGAATTAAACGATGGAAGCTGCTCCAAGGATGATGCAGCAATTTTGGAAAAGGTGGTCATCCGAATATTTATCTTCATTGCAAGAAAGAGGTAAATGGAAGACCAAAATAAAAAATATCGAACTAGGAACATTAGTCCTGCTAAAAGAAGATAATTTACCACCATTTCAATGGAAGATGGCGAGAGACGTCGAAACCCATCCAGGTAAGGATGGAATAATTAGAGTAGCCACAGTTTCTACAGATTCAGATACCACCTACAGAAGACCAGTAGTTAAATTGTGCCAAATTATTGACGATTAATTATTGATGAACTTTATGGACATTATTTAGTGATTATATATTTCATTTTGTTTATGTTTAAATTTTATTTTGAAATAATTATGAAATTTTTCAAGGCGGGGAAGAATGTTTGGTACTTGTGTATGAAATTTTATATTGTTCGGTTGGTAATACTGGGCAACACACATGTATTTTTAAATTAGCAAAATCAGGTGATTGCATTTTGTTAAAATTCTATTGTATTGGTTTGAATGGTGTACGATTTAGAAGTACAAATAAAGGGATTTTTCTATTATTAAACTGAAGTAGCAGACAAGTTAGTCGAATACCACAAGAGACAACTCATTCCGCTACAAAGGGCTAGGAGAGCGGATGGGAAAACCGTGTCTTAATCTGTATGTTGTTTTGGAAATTCCAGGAGATTGTCATAACAAAGGGATAGGTTTTTGGTGTTGTTCTGAAATTGATAGATAATTTATCTTTTTTCATATGTATCATTTCCAATTATTTCTTTTTTTATTATTATTGTTGATGGAGAGAATTGTAGTGTTTTCCATGTCAAATTCATGTTTGTATTGCATGTAATGTTCCGGTAGTCATGTCAATGGTTTTTTAGTTTATGTTGGTACAGTCTATTTTTTAAATATTGAGATGTTTGTCCTATGTATGTAGCTGGCCCTTGTAAACAATTTTATAAATTACATCTGATAATAAAATTGTGTATTTTTGGGGTCTTTGGGTTTAATAAAGAGTTTTTTTAAAGGATTGGAGTTTTTGTGAGCAATGGAAAGGTTATATTTCTAGAAGATTTTAGCTACTTTTTCTGATAGACCTTCTATGTATGGGATAGAGATATAGGGTATTGGAAGTTGCTGTGATGGCGTAGAGGGGATTAAGTTGGTCATATTATCTGTGGATCGTTGATCAAATATTTTTTTACTACATGGAGAGGATAGCCATTATTTTTAAATATCTTGGATAATTTTAACTTGTTCTCACCATGGAAACGGAGATGGCTAAGTTGAATTACACGTTTGAAAAAGGATTTAACAAAGTTGATTTTCTGATTATATGGATGATTGCAAAGGAAATGGAGGAATCTATCAGAACGTATGGATTTCATGAACCAATTGGTAATTAGAGAATCATTTTCTTCACGGATAATCTCATGTCTTAAATATTAATTTTATTATCTATTCTACTTCGTGTGTAAATTGTAAATGGGGAAGGTATGTATTAAAGGTATTCAGGATGGTATATATATATATATATGTATATGTATATATATATATATATATATATATATGTTCTTTAGGGACAGCGGTTAAACAGTAATCAAAATATTTGAAGAAAACAGGAATTGTAAAGGTAGTTTTTAGAATTTTGAATTAATTCAGCATGACGATATTCGCAAGAATAGAAAAAAAGATAAATTATCTATCAATTTTAGAACAGACACCAGAAACCTATCCCCTAGTTATAACAATATCCTGGAATTTCCAACATATAGATTAAGGCACGGTTTTCCCATCCGCTCTCCTAGCCCTTTATAAACCTTCACCCATCCAATGTCCGTAACACTTGGTGATGGTATGTCACAGGTTAAACTACAGTTTGTAAATAATTCTAACTAAAAATTTGTGTAAGTACATTTTCTAAGTTATTTCCATACTTTACTCTATATATGCCACATATTGTCAAAGTTTCAATAGTTGTGATTTAGTTTAATATTGATCTGTTCTGCAACAATAGTTTAAAATAAATTTAAATGTGCTATATATATCATACTTTTTATTTAGTTTATTTAAAAAAAAAATTAATTGAAAATATTTATTTTAAGTGTATATTTTATGGTATTTTTCTATTTTTCATTTGTATCCTTTGTAGAGACCCTGAAGAAGGCAATAAATTTGCCGAAACGTCGGTAGGATTTAAAGAGTTCTTTTGTATGACTGAACCTCAACATCCAATTTACAACATTGAATACAGCGGTCGTAACGAACACCAAAAACATTAATTTAGATACTTATATTTGTATGATCAACTCCCTACTAAAGGAATTTATCCTATAAGTTTGTAATTTAATAAATAAATAAAAATGTTTAATGAATGGTAGGATTTTTTTTTAGCATTAGGTAGAAAGCAGCAATTACATTTTTGATAGTATCGCAATTTTTAAAAAAAAAAACAAGAAAAATAATAATTCAGTGGAAAAAGAAGGGATTAGCTCAGTGGCAGCATGCTGGACTTCTTTGCATAGGTCCCGCGTTCCAGCAGTGCTGCCCTTAGGTTTTCCCTTCGTGGGAGGCACTGCAGCTCAGTGCTACGAAAGAACACTGTCTGGAGGCCAACAGCGCACTGAGAATGCAACGGGCGCTAATGATCATAACTATTGGTTGACGCACCTTAAACAAACAAAAAATTCAGTGGATTCCGGGTAACAGTCAAAAATCAGAAAATAAAATAGTAGACAAGGCCGCAAAAGAAGGAACAACATTAGAACCAAATGAGCAAATGCGGTGCGTCTTAACGATTCTTTCATTCATTAAACAAACTGGTGTAGGCACGCACATGACATTCTCTTACTGCAGGTTACAGAATTATAATTAACACATTTTCTGCAAATTTATAATTTTTACTAAGTGATTATTTGTCTTCAATATTATATTAATGCAAGAATCTAAACTTAATGAAATGAAACTTCTCTTCTTACAAAATCGGGTGTAAAACACTCCAACGACTTAGTCTTACAATTAATAGTGTAATCAAATGACAAATTTTCTTTAAACATCAAATTTGGTTCATTGAGAGAAGTGAGGGAACACATACTGCCAGCCAACACAACTAACACACACACAACTTTCTCTTACTCCAGTTTTCAAAATTGTAATTGACAAACTTTACAGTTGGTATACCAAATCTATCAAATTGTAGCAAGTGTTGGCCGTTAGAATTGATGAGAAGTATCTGTTGGTTGGCTGATCGGCCGAAGGGTATCATAAGAAAACACCAAACATTTTTTTCCTTTCAAGTGTTTTTTATTAGTAACCCGACGTTTCGACAAACATTGTTTGTCTTCTTCAGGGGCTATCTACAAAGGAAACAAAATATACATAAAACACTAGCTATCATTAACAACAAACACAAAAATTATGGCAACAGAACAATAAAAAAAATTTAATGGAAAACAAATAGTGTAATGAAAAACCTATTTATTGTATTAAAACCAAAACTAATATTGTAATGGAAAACAGATAGTGTAGAAAAAATTATAGAAATGTTACAGACCTTAGATTGAAAAATTTGTATGTTCTATCATTACATGTTTAATTACTACTGTGGTATGTGTGTACTACCAGTGAAAGGTTGAGAAAGTACGCAGAGGAATGTAGTGGTGGGGGGAAAGTACCGTTAGGAATTTTTAGAGTGAATTTATAATATATATATAGTTTTTTGAAATGGGTAATATATATATATATAGACATATACATGTTATTATATTTGTCCTACTTCCTTTCCTTCACTCCAAAATTCCAACGGACTTCCCCCCCCTACATTCCTCTGCGTACTTTCTCAACCTTTCACTGGTAGTACACACACACCACAGTAGTAATTAAACATGTAACGATAGAACATACAAATTTTTCAATCTAAGGTCTATAACATTTCTATAATTTTTTCTACACTATCTGTTTTCCATTGCAATATTAGTTTTGGTTTTCATACAATAAATAGGTTTTTCATTACACTATTTGTTTTCCATTAATTTTTTTTTTTTTATTGTTCTGTTGCCATAATTTTTGTGTTTGTTGTTAATGATAGATAGTGTTTTATGTATATTTTGTTTCCTTTGTAGATAGCCCCTGAAGAAGACAAACAATGTTTGTCGAAACGTCGGGTTACTAATAAAAAACACTTGAAAGGAAAAAAACTTTTGGTGTTTTCTTATGATGCCCTTCTATACCAAATCTAATGAAATTTGTCGGTGTCTTTATGGAGAACATCACAACAACTGAAAAACTTTCACTAAAAATGCACTTCCTGTTTACTAATTTTTTTGAAATCGGAATTTTGGCAATCTATTTCTTTCTAATTAATTCTGTCTCGACGGTAGAATTGTGCAATTAACTAAGATTCTCTTTAGAGGCAAACATAACCCTAACTCTACCCCAAAAGCACGCTTAAATAAGTTTGCCTGGAGAAATGTTTCAATAAAAGTTGTAGCTCTTTATATGTGCACTTCACATTACTAGATTAAAGAAAATCGTTGGAGCAGTTTTCGAGAAAATACCAGAAAACTGAAGAATACATTTAAGAAAAACGCACTTCCCGTCATCCGATTTTTTCAAACTCGGAATGCCACCAACACATTTCATTCTAATTAATATTACTTAGATGACAGAATTGTATAGCAAACTGAAATAGCACGTTAGAGAACAACTTAACCCCACCCCTCCCCCAAAAGTGCCACTTAGATGCATTTTCCTGGGGTTTGTTTCAAATAAAAATTGTAGTTCTTTGTATGTGTACTTGATGTAACAAGTTTAAAGAATATCGTTGGAGTTATTTTAGAGAAAGTTACAAAAAAGTGGAAAAAAATATCAGTAAAGTGATACTTCTGGTTGCGGAATTTTGACAGATAACGTAGTATCAGATCCCATGGTGATACCCAAGTTTGAACTTCCTGCGGGTTTTCGTTTCTGAGCTACGATGTTCACATACACAGTCAGATGATCTACATACAGACAGACCATTTGCTAAAAACCACTTTTTTAGGCTCAGGGGACCTCAAAACGGATATTTCCGGTGAATACTCGATATCGAAAATTTGATACGACGACAATACTTCCTCTTACTAGGAGTTAGAGAAAGTAAAGATGCATTGCAATAATAAAAAGCATTATAAAAATGCACCCTTTACAGAGAAAAAGTCTCTCTAGGAGGTTTATGAGTTCATATTGTTCATTCCAATACAAAAGTAAGCACTGTAACTAATAATTTTATAAATAGACTAATTAAAGCAAAAATCCGTAATGAAATTAATACGAGAACAAAAGAACAGAATGATACATTATAGTGTGACCAGTAGAGCGCACTAGTAACATTGCACCAATTCCTATAGAACGACAAACAAAAAATAATCATTGAAATTTAACGCCACAAGATTCCGCAACTATCTAAAGTGTTTCAAATAAAAGAGGTAGGTTTCTATTCCTTGCTTAAAGGAAACTGTCACAGTCGTATTCGAGAAAATTCAAAAATCCCTTTTGTAAAGTCTCGCTTCCGGTTAACCGATGTAAGTACCACCTGATTAAAACCTCATTGTAATTTAATATAACATATTATACATTTTGCTTTTTATTAACAAACAAAAATTTTTTTTTTTTAGTTGCATCAAAATGAATGTTTAGTGGCACCCAGAGCTACTGCACTGCCAGGATTAAGGGAGGAGTATGTTCTGTCATTATAGAAACACTACCCTTCACCGGTCAGTGAGCAAAAAGGCTCCCAGGACGAGAAAATAAGGCAGCACGAGATTCGAACCTGGGCCTCGGTGTACGAATCTAGCGTGCTACCACTGAGCTAATCCCGTCCATTATTTTTCTATTTTCATTACTAAATACAACTGAATGAGTGAGCATTAACTATTTTTGAGATTTTTGTCGTCATAGCGTTCACCTATTGCTCGCTGGCCGGTTTGCATTCATACATCTTGAGAGAATTTGACAAAACAGTGAAGAATTGACTTGCACAATTTGAAGTGGCGGTAAAGAATGTTTTGTTAAACCTCTCAGACGATGGATGACGTGATAGATAAAACGCAAAATCTCACATTACTTTCCAATGCTTTAGGCGAGCTATTCAATACATTAATTATTATTAACATACAATAAAGTAGTATGGAGAAATTAGTTATTTATTTAAAGGCTGTCAAATGTGAAGGAGATCGGGTTTCGTCCATTCAGTCTATTTCTTTTTTTTCCCTTTTAGAGATTTTGCAGATGATTTTTTGCCAAGAGCCTTCGCTACTTCTGTTGTCGTATGTAATTCGGTTTGAGGTGGAGGCTTTTTCTTTCTAAGTACGCCCTCAGTCTGGCTGGGTCTGTCAGATGTGCACTTGTGAGCTGATAATTGGGGCACTTTCGGTGTCTTCAGGGTTACTATTAATTTTGCCGGTTTGTTATCACTATCTTGCTTATCAAATTTTAATAAAAAAATATCGTTTTCATCGTCAATTTCCGGGGTAAATTTCTGGCTTACTAACTGAACGTTCTGACGTGGCTGGTCAGGTTCTTGGTTCACTTTGAATACTGCATCGTGATTAACATTGGCCGGCTTTGATGGATACAAAGGATGGCTAGTTTGAAAAACTATATCATCTCCTTTGAATCCCGCCGAACCTACTAAAGGCCCAGTATAATTTCTACCTCCTGCCGCTCCGGATAGCTTTCCTTTTCCATTAAACCATGGTGGCCGCGGGTAACCCTGAGGGCAACTTCGATGAAGACAGTACGGACCTTTTTTTTGACCTTCTGAATCACTAGAAACGATATCCGATGGAACTCGACCACATTTGGAAACGATTGGCCTTTTCTTTAATGGCACCTTGACAGTTTGTGCACCAGTGAGTGGCATTGAAGGCATGAAGGGCGGCATCATTGGCATCATCTGGGGTTCCCCTGCCCCATAATGCTGCCTTTGATCGGGTATTTGAACTTCAGAGGCAGCAGGTGCTGTTTCATCTTCGCCTCCCCTAAAACAAAATGATTTATCTTCCAGAACATCAGCTTGGAATTGAGTTACTATAATCTTTCCAAAGCAGGATAGCCTGACAAACACAGTGACATAACCAACTACCACTCCATTTGCATCAGTAAACGGATATGAATCTCGGACAGTTCTCGATGCAGGACAAATACCTTCATAAGCTGTAGCTTCCAGTAGATTTATAAAACTATCACCTAAATGGATTACCGTTTTTCCTAGATCGTGTAATTTCCATTCAATGGCAGCCTCAGTGTTTTCTTCTTTAGCACTCTGTTTTTTAGTAGCTATCTTTCTAGACACTGTGACATTGATATCGAAAGTTTGTCTTGCTGGCCCAGGAACATCAGGTAATGCAAAAAGTACTGATTTACCACTTTTAAATGTTACTTCCGAATTATCAAATCCTTCTCCAGTTTGACAGAAGTCCACTTCTCCAATATCGATGGCCGGAAAATCGAAAAATTTAAATCTGACATTAGTATCTTGTAACTGACTAAGTAGATCTGGATCGATCGTGGTTTTTTCGTAATAAACATTATCTACTAATATTTCTAATAACAATAATTTTTCCAACGTGTCCATTGCGCACCTCTCTCACTTGAAAATTTAATTTTATTCCCCCCAAACAAAAAGGACAAAAAGAAACGGTATTTCTCTAAGATCAAATCATTGTATTGCACATGTTTTTAAAGAATTGTTGCCATGTTATGTCCTAATTGTCACATGATTAAAAATTAAGTTTATATATTTTTTAAATTATTTCAGGAAAAAATGTTATCTGTTAATAAATCATATTTAATTAATAGTAGATTTCTAATCAATCTGCAGTAAACTATACCTCTAACACCACTCAGACCATCAGATTATATGGTTTAAAACCATAAGCGTTATGTGGTTTAAATTCCTCTTGTTGAGGAGGCAGAATTTAAAAGCCTCATGCAGAGAACTGATTACAACAAAAAAGCCTTATTTCCGCTGTTTGGTGACGTGAGATACTTCTTTATTATTTATCGAACTGCTTCAAGGAAAATTATTGCGATTGTTTCAAACTTTTGCAATTATGTTTTCCCAGGAAGTATATGCTTCGAAGTCCCCCTGGTACGATAAAGAAATATTTTCACCTTTTTTCATTTTCTTTCGGATCTCGAAGAGATGGTCAAAATTGGGAAAGACCACGTACAACCTAGCGCATTCTAAAGTTGTTTTGTAAACTATATCCTTCTCTTAAACCATATGTTATGCTTAATATGTTATATTTCTGTTTTAAAAATTATTTTATAACTACATATATATATTGAAGCTGTATACAATCAATATACAACAAGCAAAAGTGATGAAAGTAATTTATGTGCATATATACATTTTATATTACATATATACAAGAGACTTGAGTGATATTAATTATATATATATTTATTTATTTATACAAAATTTCGGTGGAGCCTTTAGAGCTATGCGACCTTAATATTAGTATTAATTTTGACAAATAAATCAAAACTAAAACACATCATGTGCTCTCTCCATATCACATCACCAAACACTATTTATTTATTTATTTAACGGATAATACATCCTTAAAAGTTTACAATACATATAGGCTGCCAAAAATGAATTTAGTAAATTAAACATTAGTCATAAAAAAAAATATATGTACTTATAAAGAACAGGAAATATAAATGAATTTCTGTATAGCTAGAAATAACATAGCTTTTTTTTGTTTCGATTGACAGAAAACACATCCAGATCCTTATCAAGTGAATTGAACAACCTTAATGCTCTACGGATACAAGACTTAAAACAATAGCTAATTTTATAAAATGATATATGAAATAATGAGGTACTGCGAACTTATAGATGGCGCATATAAAGAGATAGCTGAAACAAATCTTCACAATCAACTCTATTGTTTAAAATATCATAAATTAACTTTCAATCATTAAGTTATCTACGAACTTTACAAGAATTTAAATTTAAGGATATTAATATTGCATTTTTGTATATTCTATAGAATGGTAATTGGTGCTATAATGGATTTAACTTAAGAAATTTATTCTGTACGCTCTCACATATCGATATGTTTGTTATATTGTGGTGACCTCACGGGTACAAACTTCTAATAAAGGTGTGAGCAGTGTAGTAAATAAAATCTTATAGAAGTTTCGATTTTTAAATTTTGTAGCATTACGATTTACAAAACCAAGTGTAAGCCTTAGGGTATGTCCACACTTGTGCGCTTTCCTCTTTCTCTTCCCTTTCAACTTGCGCTTCCTCTTTCCATTTCAACATGCGTCACGCATGCCTTTCGCGCATGCCTCTTGAGGCCTTCAATTCGTTGTCCACACTTAATCATCTGTTCAGTGTGCATTTTATCGATGGATTCAGAAGCGGCATTAGCTATTTGTGCAGGTTATCTGTTTTTGAAAAGTGCACGAAAAAGAAAAAACAGCAAGCCCTGTGGACAAAGCATCTTTACAGAAAACGAAATATTGGACTAGTCACAGAACTTCAGCTTGACTTAGGCGTATTTCGGAATTTTACACGTATGTCGAAGGACAACTTTTACAACTTGTTAAGAATGAAAGAGCCAATCACTTCAAAGAAGAACACTCGTTTTCGAGATGCTATTCCACCTGAAATGGGGCTACTGATTACGTTGAGGTTTCTCGCTACCTGGATTCACTAACGTCTTTGGCATATCTGCAATGCTACCAGAAGTAATGTCGAGATATTATTAATTAATAATAATAGCTTAATACTATCAGTTAATAATAAAATTATTATTAAAATAATAATTAAATAATATTTAAAATTAATAATACAATATATAACCTATAACAATATCACACAACACGTAGCGAGATCAAAAGACGCATAGAATGTTGAACGAAAATCGAAGTAGTTGGATTCACGTGCGCTATTGCTTGCGCCATGAAAACAAATGCCTATTCAACTCCAATGAGGCATGCAATAACGCATGCCTTTCATTCATCACACCGTGCGCTAAGACGCATGTCTCTGTTGAAAGGAAAGTTGCACAGTGTGGACATACCTTTAGATATGACATTAGAGACCTGATATTGAAAGATTACCTACTATCAAACAGAACTCCCAGATCTCTAATGGAGTCAGTTCTATTTAGGCAGACATCATTAATATTATACATAAAATAAATCGGCGAATAACTTCTGGTAAAGCTTATCACAGAACATTTATTTACATTTATAGATAGTAAGTTACTGTCATACCATCGAGAAAAGCAGCATTATAATTTATTTTGTAGCACCAAGGCATCATTTAAATTATCTACAGAAGCAAATAACTAAGTTATCAGTAAGCAATAAAACATGAACATTGGCCAGATTGTTTAATTCGGGCTTGCTCTACCTAATGCGCTAACTGTAGCTTCCCACTTTTTTTCATGATGCTGGGTCACACCGCACTTTGCCCTCAAGGGAATCGAACCCTCAATTCTTGCACCAAAGACGAGTGCCCTAGCCCCTAGACCAATGAGTGAGGATGTAACTCTCTAACCATGACAATAAATTTCCAGTCAAAGCAACTAATTTAGTTAAAAGAATTTCGTGACATACCTTGTCGAATGCCTTCGCCAGATATGCGTAAACAGCATCCACCTGTTTAACTCCAGACTCAAATAAATCAACTATACGATTTTCGTAAGTTACCAGGTTAGACAAAACTGATAAATCCACGTTGATATGGTGATATTAAAGAGATATATGTAATATTAACATTTTTTCAAAAACTTTCGACAAAACTGATATTTTTGTAATAGGGCGATAGCTTTTTATATCAGATCGATTACCAGACTTAAGAATTGTTACAACATAAGATTTTATCCATTGATCAGGATAAGTTCCCGTACTCAGAGATAGATTAAACAAATCACAAAGCGGTTGTGCCAAGATGGCACGCAAATTCTTACAAAAAACTGGAGGTATCCCATCCGGTTCAGTACCCTTTGTAACATCTACATCATTTAAAATACTTAGATAGAACGGTTGGCCTTGAGCTTGTAGATTGCACATGTATTAAAACTCGCTCTTCAATTGAACATGATTTTAATGGATTAAAACGTTTTAATTGTAGATTTTTTGCGTTCCGTGCATTAGTGAATTTTATATTGTAAATTTTTTGTATATTTTGTTTTATTTTTACTCGGTTAAATACTACTGGCTCTTATGGAAGCTATATCGCAAGATGTAAATTAAAGTAGGGCTCGAATTAAAGAGGAAAATAAGCAGATTGTTGCAAAGGTAAATTTGTGTGTCAAAAATCTTAAGCAGTCCCCTTCAATCACTTGGAAAAGATTTAGTAAAGATAAATAAAGGAATTCTTAAACTTAAAAAAGAAAATATTTGTTAAATAGAGACAATTTGACTTTGAAAAAGAGGTCAATATTTTAAAGCAAACACACAATATAATTCCAGAAAGTGGTCAATTTTCCTGCGAGTGAAGGTGAAGATGTGAACTCAATTTTTAAGCAAATCTGCGAGCATATTAACTTTAATTGTTAGAATGATCTTTTTGAGTGTTACAGACTGAAAGCGAACCCCCCCCCCCCCATAGCACACCACCATTGTGATAAAAATTTTAAAAAATAAAGATAAAATTGAAAACTCATAAAAATTAAAAAAAATGTTTTGTCAACATCTGTTTTCACTAGCAGCATTCCAGCTCAAAGATTTACATCTCCGAATTTATGTCACCTACATACGCTGCATTATATACAAAGGCCAGACTTATGAAAAATAATAATGACATACAATATAAAAAAAATTTGTTAACCGTTGATGAATTAAGGTATGAAAAAATATATTTGGTTCAGGAAGAACCGTCTATTTATAAAGGTTTCTCAGGACATCCAACCTTTATTATTTCTAATGAAGATTATTTAAACAACAAACAGACGCAAATTGATTTTCCATCCTATGAACTTCGCATCAAGTCGCTGGATATACCGGATAGTCTGACCAAGATGGGCATGACACAGATGTCTCTGACATTTCCAGAGCCTCAAGTAAGAAGAGAAAACTCAAATTACTTTCTGCAGAATTTTCGAAAATCGGTTTTTTTTTAGTCCCTCATCTGACGGACAGCAATCAACATAAATCTTAACAGATGGTACTTTCATAATTCGGTAACTTTGGATGAAAAATTAGGTAACAAATCTAATTATTTTTCGAATATTAATACACCTCTAAAAATAGTTTTTCAAAATATAAGTGGATTAAAGTAGCTTTTTGATGTTGATACAAACATTCGATATAAACTTGTTGATTTTGATATTTTATGTCTCTCAGAAACTTGGTCATTAGCTGATAACGTTATATTGCCCCAATATTTTAATATGTTTTTGAGTAGCGCGGTTAAAGAAAAGACGATGGGTACTAAGGCGGACTGATGATACTAATTAATAAAGTATGTTCCTTCACTTCTGAAGTTGTATACAGTGATCATTGTTTACTTTTTATTTTATTGCAAATTGACAATATATTTCTAATGGTTGATATAATATACTGGAAAGCCAATAAATTGTTTGATTGTTATTCCTCAACTATATATAAGAAAGTATTAAATGATATTCAAAGTAAATATGAAAATGACTTACTTCTTTTGGAGGGGAGACTTTAATTCACGCTTAGGGGACTTAAATGAAATACGTGACGAAATTTTTGAAAATTCTCCTTTATTATCACTAAGAAAATCCTTACATTTGACAATAAATAAGAGAGGGAAATTATTAACCGAATTAATGGAAGAAAATGGAATGTTTATTCTAAACGGTCGTAGTTTACTCTAATCGACTCCCCTGCTCAATTTACATATATCGGCCCTCAGGGCTCTAGCTTTATTAATCATGCGGGGACTTAATGTATTTGTTATTCCGTTTTATAATAGTTTTATGACTGAATCTTTATTTCCCACACATAATCATTTTGCTTGCGTTGTAAGTTTGAATATTCCTCGAATTGCTAAGAATATCTCTAAATCTGTCGAAATCTTTCCCGTTCAGGCTAAATATATTTGGAATGATCAAATTAAAGAATCTTTTTCAAAGTAATGGAACAATCTGAATTAATCTATTTTTCTAATTGCGATTCAGAGGAACTATCTTCAAACTTAAAATTGGCTATTGTACGAAGTACTACAAACTTAAAAATGGTTTATTCTTCACGCACAACTTGACTGCCTAAAAAGAATGTATGGTTTGATAATGACTGTTGGTTGGCCAAGAAATATGTATAAAGCTTTTGCACTTAAGTAAAGTATCCAAATTTGCAATGAAATCTTGAATCAGTATTTAGAAGCACGTGATAATTATCGCAAACTTATTAAGGCTCTACCCTACCTTCTGTGCTCCTCCCGTCCATTTGGCTCCTCTCTCGTCTGCTCCGCCCTGACTGTATTGTGCTTTCTTTAACGTGGAGCCAATCATGTAGTGAGCAGTGTACTAGCCTTTTAACTTACCACATTTCTAGCAAACACAGACAAATTACCACTTACCACATCACAAGCAAATTTCAACAAGGGGGAAAAAATAAATAAAAAAAATCTTCTCAATTATACAAAAAAAAAAAAAATTATTTTACAAAAAAATTAATTTTTTTCTAAGAAAAAGGCCTTCTTATAAATTATTATATATTTTTAATTTTTTTTTTGCAACTTTTTGTTTTCATTATTAAATTTGGAACAAAAAATACAATACATTAACTTAAATTTCTTTTATAATATATATATATATTTCATCTTGCAAAGTATCGAAATGTCCATAGGCATATGTAGAGATTCCATCAGTTCTTTTTATAATTCTTTTATCATCGTAAGGTGAGAGTGATGTTTTGTTTACTTCTATGTTATAAATATCGTGTAAATGAGACTTTATCATATTGACCTTATTCTTTGTGGTTTGTTGAATTCAGGCAGTTGACATAGTCATTAAAAGTTATTTCTTGACGAACCACTGCTTTACTTATTCCTTTAATTTTTTGTATCTCTTCTGAACTATTTGATTGTTTTGTGAGGATTTTTATTGGGTACATTTTAGACCGCAGTCCTACAAAGCCTAGAATTATCTGCCCACCGACTTCATCTTTAAATTTTCCCATTACTTTTTTATTGAAGCTAGAGTAACACGGCAAATTATTGTCATAGTTGGATGTATCCAAATGTGGAAGAAGACCATTGACTACATCATCTTAAAAGTTATGAGTTTTAATCCAGTAGATAAAGAAATCTGTGTCTGTATACATTAGTCGAATTCTTTCTGGTCCATATTTTTGGAGCATCACATTATAAAGAAAATCAAACATAAATGATTTTGCAATGTCTAAAATCGCCATTCCTATAAATATTGGTTTGTCTATTTTGATTGTGGTTTTTCGTTTATGCACTGCTACAAGGTTTTCATTAAATATTGTTCAATCTAGGAAATTAGACCGTGCGATCAGTTTATCTAATTGTTTGCCCGAGGTAACTAATTGCAAATTAATTCTTTTCTTTACATTTTCAATTGTCTTGCCATAAATGGCATTCTTGAATACTTTATATAGATATACGGCCAAATCATTGGTGAGCAGATTGTCTTAAACTGGTATTGCATTGCAAATAACTTTCTAACCAACAACTTTGTCTAAATCTTGACACTTTATTTATGTTTGTAACTTTTACACCAAGTTCTGTTGCTTGTTTCAATGTCGTATAGTGAACAATATAGTTATTTCTATCATTAAAGTGTAAAATTAACTTATTAAAGGAATTTTTAGACGGCATTAGAGACTCAGGAAGAAACGGAAAGTCCTCGAGGC
Source organism: Triatoma infestans (assembly GCA_011037195.1). Lineage (NCBI taxonomy): Eukaryota > Metazoa > Arthropoda > Insecta > Hemiptera > Reduviidae > Triatoma > Triatoma infestans. Next base: position 128,823 of record JAAEAF010000084.1, read on the forward strand.
AGGAAACTGCCGGGAATCTCCCGGCTTCTCCTTTGAGAGGGGTCTCCGGCCTGGAGAGGGGTGCCTCCACGGAGAGTTTAAATAAGAGTATTGAGGAGCTATTGCTGGCTTTCCCTGGTCGAAGCGAGGACCCCGAGTGGAACCAAAACAAGGGAATCTAGCAAGAAGAGAAAGAAGAAGGGTATGGAGGAAACGCCAGAAAGCGTCCCCAAAGCCAAACGCCCGAAAGTGGAGAAGACCAAGAAGCTACAGGTCGCCGTGGTCAGGGTAGATGGTGCAGTTATGACCGAGGACGACGCGGAGCACGTCAGAGCACAACTCGGGTCTATCAGTCTCGGCGGTGTCAACCACCTTGTCAACTGCTAAGGTCTCTCTGACCATGTTCTGGTTTATAGCAACCTTAGGTTGCTCTCAAATAATTTTCGTCTTAGGTTACCCACCATGCCTTTCAAGCTGGGTGGTCTAACCTCAATATCCGAGAAAGGACTAGACGATCTAGCGTTTCTCGGTGCGCTCGTCATATCTTTTTCTTTTCTAATTCTACTATTTACAATTTAGGCCCGCTTTACTATTTAGTTAAGGTCCGCTTCACCGCGTACTCCCTCTATAAAGGCCGCCAGTACCCTTCGCTGCACCTCTCGCCTGGTCCAGACCTTCTCCGCCTCTGTTTCAGCCTTAACCATCGTTTTACTGGCGATGGCCGTGATTCGGTCGGCAAAGACCTGCGCGGTCTCCTCCTTGCCTTGTTTTGCGCTGGCCAGCTCACGCATGTAGGAATCCGGGGAGCGTACATCCCTAAATCTCTCCACCATGGCGGCTTTAAATGCCTCTAAGGTGGCCCCTTCTGTCATTAATTCGGGATGACCGGCTAAATATTTCGCCGCCACCCTGGTCAGCTTGGCCTCACAAATCATCAATTTGTCCGCCGTGCTCCAGTTCCCGCACTTCGCGACTCTCTCGAACTTGCCCCTCGAGCTCCGCTAGCTTCTCGGCAGCCATTTGGACGTTGTATGACTTGGGTTCAGTTAAATCTTATGTGTATATGTTTTTTTTTAGCGAACTTTAGCTTGGAGCAGGACAAATATAATGCGTTAATAAATATAAAGATATAATATTTAATAAGACATAAAGAAAGATTAAGATACAATACGATAATTACTCGATGGTCACGTAATATGTACCCTACGTCAGTTGACCTTGTTATATAAGGGAAATCAGACAATGTAGAAAAGTGTTAACTACGCGGTTTTCACCAGGTCAGCATGCTTCCGTCAACTATTGTTTACAATAACAGGCTCGATTTTTGATATTTCGCAACGTGTACTGTTTGCTGCCGCCACGTCACCCCTATGTCACTCTGGCCACATCACATTGCCCACTTCACCTTTGCCACGCGCTGTTGGGTCCTGCCATGTGTATTGTTGCAACACCCCCTTCTACCTGACACCAATTGTAAGGATCGGCCAAGGAACCCAAAGTAGGCCACACTCAGAAATCCTACGTTTATTATAATTTAACAGACTATGCAGGACAACTTATACACTATATAACAATACACTCTATCCAACTACCATATAACCCAGACTAATACAACACTACCCCGTTAAAATATATATCTATGCAACTATATGACATACACTTACAACTATATCAAGAATCCCCGATTGAGTAACCCTTGGCTTACTATCTACTATCAACTAAGTACTAAAAATTATCTACTATCACTTATCTACTATATATTACTTGCTGTCTGCTGGGCCGACTACCACTCTGGCATACCAACTGCGCATCTACCTTTAAAATAACTTAGTGCGTTAGGACTTACCGGATCAGCCGCAGGTGCAGGACCACCCTTCACTCACCGCGACACTCACCAGAATGAATTCAGTCGCTAGCTGCTATGCCAGCGTGGTACATGTCGACTCAGCAGTGTCCTAATTTTCTAACTACTCAACTCTATTTTGATTACTTTTAATATTATTTTGAACTATTCTAATACATTAAATATTCCCCTAAAAATAATAAGGCAACTGGGTGCGATTTGATCCCTAATGAGTGCTACAAAAAGGAAGTTGAAAAATGATTGAATTATATATTAAATATATTTAACAATATTCCGACAGGTGAAAATATTCCTGTACAAAGGGCGAAAATAAAATTAAAATTGCTTCATAAAAAAGGGGATCCGTCAAACCCATTATAGGGGGATTGCAATGTTTAATTCCATTCGAAGATATTTACTTCCATTATTTATAACAGGTTGTCTGCTTGGGTAGAATCAAGGGATTTGATACCATAAAAATAAATGGGGTTTAGAAAAAATCGAGGGTGCAGAGATAACATTTTTGTGCTTTCTACCGCTATTAATGTTCATCTCAGATTGAAAAAAGAAAATAATTCTTGATTTTCCTAGACTTTTAAAGAGCTTTCGGCTCGGTACCCCACTTAAGATTGCAGCATAAGTTGTACAATCTTGGAATAAGCGGTAAATGTTTAAGTCTTGTAATGAATCTATACAATAATGCCAGCTTTATAATTGTAGAGGGCGCCGCTGACTCTAATTGCATCATACCCGTCTCAGAGGGCTTCTTCAAAGGGAGGTATTGTCCTCTTTGCTATTTTCCTTGTATGTCTCAGATGCGGTAACCTTTTTTAATGATCGAAACATTATCGGAATTAACATTAAGGGTAACAGAGATCTCAGTTTTCTGCTTTACGCCGATGATATGACTATTCTATGTCACTCTTGGCATGATACGCAGCGCAAATTAAATATACTGGCAGAATATTGTAAATTAAATGGTGTAACATTAAATACAAGGAAGACAGTTTTTTAGTATGTCATAAAGGGGGTCGAATTGGAAAGATCAAGGATTTTTACTTTGAAAATTCTATTATGCAGCGCTGCAGCTGTTTTAACTATTTGGAGGTTCCCATATCTTCATATCCTAGCTTTAGGCTAGCTAGTTTGGCTTTTATGCAAAAAATGTTATAGCCAACGCATCAGTTGCTTAGAAAGAGCAAATCGGATAAACTAAATGCTATCTATTCGACGGGTATCAGTAAATATTTATATGTAAACAATACCAAAAAGGAAAATATTGAGCAGTTACTTGTAATAAACGATGAGCACTAAATTAATTATTTATATTTTTTCGTACAAAAATCACTGTTCCAGCCTATCGATGTTTCTCGATATTTGAAAATCAGGTGACGACTGCAGAAGAGAGAGGTTACACTGGAGGGATTAATTATTGCGTGAAAATTGTTCAAATATCTGTATTTTGAAATTACTTACTGTTTAGTGATTGTTATCTTTGTATTCATTCGAATTGTTTTAATTTTGTTTATTACTTACTTTGAAATGTATCTGTTTTGAAATAAAGTATCTGAGTTTGGTAAAGTTATTATTAGCCTCCATAAGCTCTACCACAACCAAGAGACAAGTAGACATCGCTCTTGGAACATTCCTCGCGACCGTGACAGGACCTTTTCCTTCAAGATGGATAGGGCTTAAAGGTCTAGGGCGGCTAAAGAGCTGTTTTTACCAAACATTACAACGAAATTTTAAAGCATTTTGTTTCAGATTCTACTGAAGTTGAAATTCAAACAGTTTTTTCAGTACTTGAGAGTAAGTATAATGATATTAAGCTTTTAGATGTGCAGATTTATGACTTTATGCTTGATAAAGTGAGAGTACAGAAGAGGAGTTAGAAAAGGAACTAATTTCGAGTAGTGAGTACTTTGCAAAGGTTTCAAGTATATGCTTAAGAATGAAAGATATGACTAACAAAATTGAAGAGAAAGACTCAGTAAAGAGTTTTAATACAGTAAGTAGAAATGTTAGGAAATATAAACTTCCTCAGTTAGAGCTGAAGAAATTTGGAGGAGAAATCAGAGAATGGCTTCAGTTTTGGTCACAATTTAAGAAATTGCATGAAGATCTTTCTCTCGATGATAGTGATAAATATCATTGTTACAGAGCACAATTTCAGGTACTAGAGCCAGAGAGGTGGTAGAAAGTTTTCCACCTACTGCCAAAAATTATCCAAAAGCTATAGACAGTTTAAAATAAAGTGACCACACGTCCCGATTTTGGCGGGACAGTCCCGCTTTTTGGTGGACTGTCCCGCGTCCCGCCGATTTTTAAAAACGTCCCGCTTTTTAGAAAATATCTGCATTTCTTATTTTAAATGTACTGTAAAAATATATTACCTATTATTTATTAAGTATTATGGTGAATATAAAGAAATAAAAAATACATAAAATGCATGCAGAGTAAACTAAATTAGGCAATGTACCGAGTTAGATTTACTCGGTGGTGTTCGATCATTGTCGTTACGCCTCGGCTTAATTCAGATAAGTGCGGACTGCCGTTAGACAGTGCGATTTGTTGTTTTCAATTTGACGTTCGGTTTGACTCATTATTTGATTGACGAAGGTAGAGCAATAGTCGCCACAACGTAACGGTCAATAAGGTAAAATTTAATACTCTTTTTTAGCCTTTGTAGTAAATTTTTTATTTATTTCTAGTATTTACCCACAGAATAAAAGGTAAGTAATAAAAAATGAATGCAAATTTAATGAAGAGCTAAGCAGAGAATTTCCGTTTATTAAAAAACCAAAATAGACTATATGGTACGGTGTAATAAATGCAATGCTGAATTTTCGGTCTCACATGGTGGAGAAAACGATATTACTAAACATCTAGCGACAAAGAGGCACAAAAGATTTTTGAATAATGCCGCTTCCTCGTCTAAAATGGAACAGTTTTTTCGCAGTGCTAGCTTTGGCAACACGGAAAAACAGCTAGCATTAGCGGAAGGGCTATTTGCTTTCCACACCATAAACCACAATCAAAGTTTCAGATCAATGGATTGTACGTCGCAAATGATCAAAACATTATACGACAAAAAATGTGCATGTGCAAGGACAAAAACCGAAGCAATTATTTGTAATGTTTTTTCACCATATTCGTTTTCACAACTGCAGAAAGAATTAGAAAAATGCGCATTTATATCCATATATTCTGATGCTTCCAACCACAAAGATTTAACATTATTTCCCACAATTGCTAGATTTTTTGATCCAGAAACAGGAATTAAAATTAGAATATTAGATTTTGTTTCATTGCCGGGTGAAACTTCACAAATAATTTTTGATTCAATAAGTACTATTTTAAAAAAGAATAATTTGAACAATAAAATTATTGCCTATTGTGCGGATAACACTAACGCAAATTTTGGTGGAAAAGCTAGACGTTTTTACGAAACTTAACGAACATTTGAACCAAAAAATTATTGGAGTAGGTTGTGCTATTCCATAATACTATTCTACATAATACTATTCAAACAGCATCTGACTTACTTCCAGTTGATGTTGAAAATATTATTGCAAAAATTTATTCGTATTTTTATATATATATTGTGCGTGTTGAATGTTTGAAGGATTTTTGTGAAAGCGCAGAAATCGAATATAAAAGAATTCTTGGTTACAGCAAAACACGATGGCTAGCTCTTTTACCAGCTGTAGAAAATATTTTAAAAATATACGAACCATTAAAATCATACTTTTTATCACAAGATAAATGTCCAAGAATATTGCAGCTCTTTTTTGAAAATGACACACCACAAATTTGGCTTCAGTTCATCCACAACCAAGCTACATTATTTCACAATGCTGTGAAAATTATTGAAGGGGACAAAATTTCAATTACGGAAGTGTCAAATGAAATCAATACTTTAAAAACAAAATTACGAGAAAGAATTGATAACGATTACATTCCTTTAATTATTCGAAAAGACATCACTAGGTTGGAAGAACAAGGTGCCATTAAACGACCTGATTTTCTGAAACATGTCAAACATTTTTATAATAACTGCTTGGAATATCTTGAAGAATGGACAGTTCAATTCGAAGATATTAAAAATTTTCATTGGGTGACATTAAAAAAGGAGATTTTATGGGAATATGTGGAAAATCTTTTGAATATATTAGTAACCATTTTCCGAAAAATAATATTTGCGAAAATGATCTTTTTGATGAGGTGTCATTGGTAAAAAGATATGTTACAGATGAAAAAATTAAATGTTGGTTGTCTGCAAATGTGGAAACAGACAAAAAATGGACGGAGTTATTCCTTCATTTTAAACAGAATAATATTCCTTATCAAAATATTTTGAAAATTGTAGAATTCGCGTCTCCCTTCCAGGAACAAATGCAGCAACAGAACGTGTTTTTTCTAGTATCAATAAAATATGGACAACTGAAAAATCGCAGTTGAACATTAAAACTTTAAAATCTATATTAAGTGTAAAATATAATTTGACCAATTCATGTGAAATATTTCACACATTTTAATAAATGATCCGAATCTATTGCAAAGTATTCAGTCGGATCAAAAATATGACCGTGAAAGAAAATCATAATTTTTTTTAAATAAAAAATTTAATTTGATTAAAAATCATGATGTTCAAATTATTATTTTTTACAAATATTTTTATAGTTACCAATAATTAATAATAAATACATTTTTGTACAAGTATATGAATGTATACAATAAAATGTATATAACTAAATTTCATCCCATTTGTCCCGCTTTGTCTCAATGAAAATGTGGTCACTTTAGTTTAAAATCTCGTTTTGGACATGAAGAATTATTAATTCAAGTTTATGTGAGAGAACTAATCGCTCTCGTTATTCAGAATTCAACGGAACTCATTGATATACCTCTCTCCATTCTTTATGATAGGTTAGAGGTCATTTAAGATCTTTAGAAACCTTTGGATCACAACTGATATAAATGCTTGTCAATATATGCTTTTTCCCCTAATTGAATCATGTTTGCCAGAAGATATCATTAGAGTCTGGCAAAGGAATAATGCTGTGCATGGTACACACGCGGCTGAAGCTAACAATTTAGTAGACTTAATATCTTTTATTAAATCTGAAGTAGAGAATGAAGAGAAAATTTCATTAGCAGTATCTGGATTTAGTAATAAGGTTAAACCAAATTATAATTTAAATAATAATAATAATACCAGTCATAGAAATAAAAATACATCCTCTAAAAGTAGAATACCTACTGCCGCTGGATTGTTAACAAACAATAAGGGTAACAAATCTGAAGATAAACCTACTAAATATACAGGATGTATCTTTTGCAATAAAAATCATAAACCTTCTGATTGTTATAAAGCCCAGGAAATGCCCTTAGAGGAAAAGAAAACCATTTAAAAAAATAGTAATAGTTGTTTTGTTTGTTTTAAGATGGGTCACTTAAAACAAACGTCTTGACTGGCAAGACGTTGCAAAGTCAAAGACCGTCTAAAATGTATCCTTTGCAGAGGAAGCCATCATCCGGTCATGTGTCAAGATTTACCGATGGTATCGAAACGAGACCAGAGATCGCCAATAAACTCTGCCGGCGAACCTGTCATGGCCGACGAAACCTTGACCAATTTGGGAAGTTTCAGAAACATGTTTCTTCAAACACTGGTTATAAAAATAAGGGGTAAGAAACATAATCGTAAGGTTCGCACTATAATTGACACAGGTAGCCATAGATCTTACATACTGAAAGATACTGCGCGTGAGTTAGGCTATGAACCTTTGCGTCAAAGAGTTTTGTTTCACTCGTTGTATGGAGGTAGTAACTCAAAACCATATAAACATAATATTCACAAAATTTATGTAGAAAATTTAGAGCAACTTTGATGCGTTAGATCAACCTCTCATTTGTGGTGAGATCACCCATAAAACCATGGTCCTTGGTTGAAAGAAATAGAGGCAGCTGGAGTTACGCTTACTTATATTTATGAAGAGCATGGGCCAATAGAACCAGAGAGCATTCCTCAATACGACGAAAAAAAGATAAATGAAGAAAGGAAGAAGACTATAATTTCATCGATGCCAGTGGAAGGATCGGACTGATACTACGGATATTTCTCCAGCTTTGAAAGAATTGTGCGCCTAATTGGATGGATGTGTCGGTTTTTTGAAAACTCTCGCAAATTTGGCAGGCAGGAAAAAATCAGAGGGGAATCGACGACTTCTGAATTAGGTCTGTCATTCGGAAGTGCGTAAGATGTCGCCGACAAGACTCCAAGAGGATTGTAGCACCAGCATCATCTCTGCCCTCTGATCGAGAGTACGTGAGACTTCAGCTTTCGAAGTTACTGGAATCGATGTTGCTGGCCCTTTATCTCTCAAGTCAAAGCGAAAAGTCTGGGTATGTGTATCTGTTTGCGCCGTATATCGTGCAATACATTTGGAACATTTATCGTCCTTATCTACTGAATCATTCCTTCAGGTACTTCGGCGTTTCATCGCTAAAAGAGGACGCCCTTCTGTTATCTACAGCGACAACGGCACCAATTTTGTTGGTGCAGAAAATGCATTTGAGAAACTTGAGTGGACAAAAATATACAAGTACAGTTCAGCCAGAAGAACTGACTGGCAATTTATACCTGCTTCGTCTCCATGGTGGGGCGGATTGTGGGAGCGAATGATCGGCTTACTCAAGCGCCTTTTGCGCAGAATATTGGGTAACACTTGCCTTGAGATCGAGGAAATGACAACTATACTTTGTGACTGTGAATCTGTTATCAATGCGAGGCCAATAACATATGTGTCAGAGGCAGCGCAGATCTGGTTCCGCTTACACCCGCCATATTTATACAACTCCATTTAAAACAAAATGGAGTTCCTGAATTGGACAAGATTGACTGCTGTCATCTGAACAGGAGATTGGCTTATCGTCAAAAATTGAAAGAAGAACTCTGGAGACGTTTTAGGTCAGAATATCTTGGACAACTGAGACATTGGAACTACCTGTCGAACGTTTCGGGAAGGAGAGACCGTTCTGATTGGTAGTGATGACAAAAAGAGAATGGATTGGCCCCTGGCTAGAGTTGTGGAGTGCTACCTGGGCGCGACGGCAAAGTGAGGGTACTAAGAGTAAAGACATCCCGATGAGAATTTCTTCGTCCCATACAAAGAGTTTATCCATTAGAGATAAACACTGCAATAGAGAGGTCACAGTTAGGGGTCCACAGTTGACCGCTAACTTCAAATCAAACAACATTCTTTCAAATACTTAAATTTATGAGTGAATTGGATTTTAAGCTGTCTCATAGATCTTGAAAGCTTAAGGTGAGAGGATGTTTCGGCCTGTCGATGTTTATCGATATTTGAAAATCAGGTGACGACTACAGAAGAGAGAGGTTACCCTGGAGAGATTAATTATTGCGTGAAAATTAGTAAAATATCTGTATTTTGAAATTACTTACTGTTTAGTGATTGTTATCTTTGTATTCATTCGAATTGTTTAAATTGTGTTTAATACTTTCTTTCAAATATATCTGTTTTGAAATAAAGTATCTTGAGTTTGGTAAAGTTACTATTAGCCTCCATAAGCTCTAGCACAACCAAGAAACAAGTAGACACCGCTCTTGGAACAATCACTTAAGTTAAAAAAATTAATTTCTACTTAGATTTTATGTTTATTCCAACCTTAGGATTTAAGGTTTATTCGCACAGTATTTAAATATTTATTTACATTTAATTTCGTTGAATCCTTAAAATCATCCTTCGTTGAAACATAAAATATTCTGAAATATTTCTGTTCTATTATGTAAGAGTAATTGTATTTCTATTTTTGTTTTATAAATCAATCTCCTTGCTATAACTTTTGTTTATAAGCAATAAAAATACATACATATTTTAGGCCTGCCCCCATAGGCTCCAGCTCCGACCCTAGTCGGAGTTTCGGAGCCGTCTGTATACCATATCAAGTTACCGAGCAGAGGGATGTCACTGTCCCAATCACCTCAGAGTAATTTGGAAGTTCCTTTCAAGATGAAACCCAAGAACAATCCTGTCAGTTGGCATTCCAAGTAATCAACCTCTGGTTACTACGACATGCCTAGAGGTGATGGGTGGTGGTCGCTGCAGAAGCCTATAGATTCCCATTCTGGCTTCGCCTTGAACGAGAATGTGTCATTACACATTCATTGTGGCAAGTTAAAGAGGACTTCCAATGCCGCAGTCGGGGTGGTTTTCATGGCTCCCGTGAAACCCGGGCATGCTTGCCTTTGGATCCCACTAGCCTTTCCTCCACTCCTTTCTGCAGCGTCTTGGTCCACCAAGGCACCGACCCACATGTAATCATGGGCCTGATGATTTTAGTATAAATAAGAGGATCAAACTTGGGCGCAGGCCATTTAGAGTTTTCATTAGTGTGTCCATAACTGATTAGAGTTTCACAGTTTTTACCTTTTGCAGATTGCTTGCGTGTTTCAAAAAATCCATACAACATAAATGTAAGGAAATTACATTCCAACATCGAATGAGGTTGTTTAATGATTTAATGGACTCCAAGACATGTTACATAATCTTCCTACATAAGAGTCTAATGCATATTGTCTACCTATCTAAACTATGCATATTGTCTAAACTATCTTCCTACTAAGAGTCGTATGCATATAGAAACGTAACTATGAAACCGCTGATCAAGCTCAATCGTCAACGTTTAGTCACATATACGATCTCCGATGGAAAAAGAAATGTACTACAAGTATGTATTATGTATGTAAATTTGCAACATTGATTAACACAAAAGAAGATTCAAGTTTTAACTGAAAAAAAAGAAACAAGACGAATGCATTTACAAAGAAAAAAGAGGAAATACGAAAAATATAAAAATTAACGGTTGATCATGAAAAAATGGTGATTGAACATGTAAACAGCATTCGGAGGGAGAAAAGGCACGAAACCAGACAATTCCCGCAATTAAATTTTCACAGCCCTCGTGTTGACACTTGCGGTACATGTGATATACTCAATGTTCAAATAAATGCAGATTGAACTAATAAAACAAAATTAGAACTCCAACTTAGAAAAGCTGGAAAAGCACGCCAACATATGAAAGAGATTACAGAACAATTTCAACTACCCAATAGTAACCATATTATGGTTAACAAATATTATTGTATAATATTATGATTTGGAACAAATATTATTTTTGCCAGCTCTAACAGATACACCAGTTATCAAACTACAACCTTTGTATTGATATTGGTGATGACAGTAGCGCTTTGGCATGAAGGAATTGCCGGTCGTGGGGAAAATGAAGTTGCCTCCTATGATTTAAAAGTCTTTTTAAATAAGGAATCGCTCAAAAGTAAGCTAACTATGTGGAGTGATTACTGCTGCAGCCAGAATAAGAACCGTATGATGATTTTTATTTGCATCTATCTCATGTGCCCATCTTGCCCTACCTAGGCCCTTTAAGGACATATCCCCCGTTCGTTTTTCATCTTCCACCAGCTAGGCACCATCAAGGAACATCTCACCTTGAACGTTACTCATCTAGCATTAGCTAATGCCTTCAAGAAATACTCCGCTTCGGCCCCGCATCATATATGTAATTTCGAACCAAACTAATTATGATACATTATTTATTATTTCAATTTTCACTTCTAGCACTCGTATATTCTTTTCGAGATAAAGAATAAATAAAGAGAAGTTTTATAATATTTTTATAAAACTCAAAATGGCTTTTAAGCCTTGCCAGACATGCCACCGATAAAGGTATTAAACGTAATTGCACTTCATACCTGTGGCATTACTGATCATCAGAAATAAATATAATTTTTAACCTAAATTACAGATAGGTTTTATTAATTTAGGAGAAGGGCAGAGTGATAACATAGAAATAAACAAATTTATAAAAATTATATTTCTTTCCAGAGGATTTTACTATAAAATCATACCTAAGATAGTCATGAGCAGGATGCACACAAGAAACAGCTCCAACAAATTTTTACTGCCCAATAACACTATTGCCTATGAAACAAGGCACTGTGAACATGATGTGCAACTGATGGTATGAAAATATTGTTATTATTCTTGATTTATGAATTACATTTACTAATCTGTATCAACTCCAGGTACCTTCCAATGAAGTGATTTACCCACAGTATACATTTCTTCCAGACTGGATTGTACAATACCTTGTGCTTCTAGGTCAAGGTATTTCTTGTAAAGACGTAGAGCAGCTCTCGCGTCTTCTATAGAATCATGAGTTTCTGATTGAATTTTTATACCTTCAAACATAATCGCCCATATTAAAATAAGTTAAAGTTAGAAAAAACTATAAACAAGGAAGTAATGACTTTCTTTTTTTGGCCCTATATAACTTCTACTAAATTTATTAAGTTGTAGACAGAGCTTGGCAGCAGTTAACTATATTTTATTCTGCAAGGATGGATTAGTGAACATTAACTCCTCTTACTTTTATAGATTATTTATTTATTCTAGGAACGTTGCGATATTATACCATCAACAGCCTAGTTAATCCTAATTTAATGCATACTTATTTCTCTTATGACTTAGAAAGTGTACTATTTTATTACAGCTTACAATACAAATTTATTTTATTTGTAAGGAACTCTGAACTCAGGAATAATAGTAATAAGAATTAATGAGGGGGTTAATGAACCTGCGCTGAAAATAACATCTAATACCACATATCCATCAAATTAGGGGAGTCTGGTAGAATCACAGCTAGCTTTTTTATACAGGCTCACACCACACCACTCTAAATCATCAAAAGAAGTGCTGAAATGATGGAAAAATATTACAACATACTCTACTTGTTGACGTTCAAACAGAAGCGAAAACCCCATATGTTATAAACTGAGAATTGAAAGTCTGAAAATTACGCACATGATTTTGATTGTCATCACTGCCAACAGTACTAATAGGTGAATGGAAAACAATCAAAGTCCCAAACAAACATGTAACATTGCCGTATATTGAAGGTGGGATTACTGACAACTTAATTGGAGCTGAACAGCTTAATTGAAGCAGGTCTTATAACCGGACGAAAAAAGCTTTGAAGATTTTGAGCTATAGACTTCCAATATCTTTGGGCTATATATGTCAAATATTGCACTGTTTACTTCACTCCTCCCAACACAAGGAGCTGGACGCTTAGAATTGAAGACCAAAACAAGAGAACAAAAAGCTCTAGGAAATGAAAACTCACTTAGTCAGAATTGTTGTGTCACATCATCTGACGAATGTTTTAGAGCTTATAAGATCAGACAATCTACACTTTTTGAGGTTATAGAAAATTGCTCGAACTGTTTTTATGCAGACAATTTTTGTGGGTAGTTTGTCGGGAATCATACGTACGTGATAACGATTTCATGTAACCAGCACTCTCTCAAGCCTGCTTTGAATTAAGGGGTTGGGAATACTTTAATCCTGAGTTAGTACATCACAAAGAGACTTCCACAGTCATCGGAAGAAAGACTTAGCAAGATCTTAAGATTTCTAAGAGTTTTGCTATCGGCAATTCAGAAAGTTTTGATTCTATAAGCTACCACTTGTCTATAAACAACTTACAACTTATTTTCAAGTTGTTAATTCGGAAGTATGGTCTTTGAAGAAAGAGTGGGGCACTCCAATTAGCAATGACATAGAAAAACAATTTTTTTAAACTTATATAGATAGACATATAACTGTTAAAAAAATTTGTATAGGGAGTGACTATTTCGGAAAACAGGTGCGATCAAAATACTTCATTTTCAGCAGTAAAAAAAAAATTGAATGTATCAAAGATATTTTATGTGATAGCCTGCTTCTGCTTTGTCATCGACCGATTTCGGGAGTTCGCCCGTCATCAGGATGTTTTTGTCAAAACATTGAGTATATCAACTAAATTTGCTCTGTGCAAGCCTATGTTATCACACTGTTTTGACAAAACAGATGATGGGCGAACGCCCAAAACCGGTCGATGACCTCAAAAAGAAGCAGGCTATCACGGAAAATATCTCTAATGCTTTCCAGCTCTGCATAACCAACCACAACAAAAATTGAATGTCTTTTTTTTTAACTTTCTCAAATTTTTAATGGTGCACTGCGACCTGAAAAATCGTACCCCCTTCCCCAGACTTCATATGCATTGCCGGCTTCCTATATAGAAACACTGCCTATCGCCGGACAGAGAGCTGTAGAGGTTGCTCAACAGAGAAAATCGAAGCGCAGCACTGCTTGACTCGAACGGGGCCTTCTTCGTGGGAGTCCAACGAACCGTTACTGAGTTATTTCTTCTCTTAAACAGAGTTTATGCGAAAAAAAAGTCATTACTTTACCGCAAACACAGACTGTACGCACCAATGAAATGCCAAGCAAGGAATCTTAATGAAACCATCCTCTGATGAGGTAAATAAAATAACTGGACTGTGTCAATTATCTGACTTGGAGGAACCACCACGTTTATAACTCTGTAAACAAATATTCTTTTAATAAATTAATGTAAGGTATTATTTCAATAAATATTCTTTTATAGGAGATATTATCAAATAATAATCAAAAAGTGATTTAATGTACTTACCTAAAATCGTTATTAAGTCCATGTCCCACAAAAATCACTCCATTATCGATAAGATATCTCAGTTTCAAATAAGTTGATTTTAACGTGGTGAGATTCTTTGAAGAACATGTAGCATCCAAGTCACCTGGTTTGATACCCGAAAATTTGGTTAAATAATCATAAACTTGTTCTTGAGTGGAAATGTAATCATCTATGAAGGCTGTCCCCTCTAAAGGGCCTTGCCTGAAAAATTATTAAGATTATTTCTGAAACCCGTATACAATTATAACTATAGTTAGTTGGTATTTTTCTTGATAACTGTTAGATCATACACTAACCCTCTCACACACGATATTCTAGCCACGGACATGTGGGAAGGTTTCACTGTGGCCAGTTTACCATCACTTCTCAACTCGGATTCTTCTTGGTTTAATGTAACAAACTCAGCATCAATCGCTACCAAGTCACCTAAATACAGTATTTATTAGATGCAAATATCATTATAGATATTTAAAGCAATATTATTTAACATATTACATTTCTTTCTGAAGGTAAATATAATGGAATAACATTTTTTAAGGGGTCTTAAACGGGAGAAGGTACTTTATGATACAAGGACTTTATGATATAAACTATCCAAGTTATGAAACCCCGAATAATAATAACAATTTGTAGATAAAAGGTATGAGATTTTTTTGAAACTTCTCAGTCCATGGTTATTTTTTATTTATCCAGAGCTTTCGGTGGACTCATAAACCATCTTCAGTGGATCTATCTATACAGAACAAAAATTCTTTGTTGCTAATTTTTACAGGCAATTAATTAATGAAATAATAAGTTTTACTTACTTAATTACTAAATAATAATATTATTGAATATGAATATAAGAAAGATTAGAATATGTGGGAAGCCACACTTTTTCCCGCAACTTTTAATAAGGGAAATAAAAATTCTTAGATGTACAATATTTGTTTAATTAAGTAATTACATTCCATTCCGCGAGTGAAAAAAGCCGTTGCCGCCCCGGGCAGTCCAATACCCTGCTGCCCCAGCTTCGACCTCATATTAAGTTTAGGAATTTTGGAAATCATTACTTTTATGACCATTAATTTTAAATATAGTACCATTAATAATAAATCACTGTTAAAGTGATTAAAATGCTGTATACTCATAAAATAAACCATCGATTTCATCAATTGACCATTAAATGAAATGTAGTTATTATTTGCATATATGGAATGATATTCACTTGTACAATGGTGAACTGTTCAGTTCCACTAAATGTACACGTTATAGTTTTAGCACTTTTTCACATTATTTTATTTATAATTTAATTTTAGTTTTAATATATACCGACTCAAATTTCACTTTCCTAGCTCAAAATCAGAAATAAGTTCTGCGAAATCTGATTTCTGACCGATTCCATGTTCAATAGAAATCATGGCGAGTCCTTCCATTAAAAAAAAAAAAAAAAAACTTATCAATGTAACAGTCACTAACACTGAGCAAGATCAACTTTCCTTACATACACGCGAGAAAACAACTGAAAATTTCTGCATTGTTGTTCTGTAATTATTATATTTATTATTATTTATTTAATTATCTATTTTTTACGTCTTAACTTTCATTTTGGCTGCCCCCCAAAAGTTGCCGTCCCGTGCAATTGCACGGGTTGCACCGTCGGGAGTGCCAGTCCTTATCATGAATTATATTATCTTGAAAACATATATATATATATATATATATATTGTTTTAATATAGTGTTTTCCATATATATATATATATATATATAGACTATATATATTAAAACACTATATATAAAAACTATATATATATATAATATATATTCTTCAGTATTTATATATATATATATAAAAGTCTAGTTTTAATGAATAAATATTCGCTTTAACATCAGAATAAAAAACGTCAATTGGAATAAAAGGAAAGAAAACGTAATTATTTATTTTGTCAAATAGGTTTTTCTTAACAACGTATAATTACATTCTTCATTCACTACATACATACTATACCTATGTGATATCATCTGCACTTGGTCCAATTAAATATTAAATTTTATTATTTGTCACGGAATTCCTTTGAGCAGTACTAAAATAATTCGCAGAATTATCTCTGACCTCCTTGAATGGCGCCCCTTGTATGAGCAACACTGGCGCTAATTAATAACTTAGAAGTTGACGCACCCCCCCCCCCCCCAATAGCAACATTTTCCAATACAAATTTTATGTGAGTTCCTCCAAAGGAAGTGCATCATATTTTAACACATTTGTGAAATTGTACATGGCATGCTTTTACATACTGCCAACCAGAAAGGGCATACATACAAGCACCATCTATATGCCATCCATTTTGCACTAGGACTAAAAAAATACTCCTATTTGTTTAATCGCCCTTAATAAAAATTGCTAAGGGGCAAAGAGGCTTAGCTAATATATTAATGTTTCTAATGCTTTATTTTTTTTTCTTACGCCATGAGTTCGGCTACTCATCCATTCTGCATCGTATGGCCAAGTTTAAAATTTGATACTGCGCTAGAGACTGATGTTTTTCGTTTAGTTGGATCCCAGGGAGCTCGTGAGAACAATCTCGGATGCGAACAACTTCACCCCCCAAATTTAATTTTATCTTCAGGCTGTTATGATTAATTACTGTTATGATTACTGTTAGTAATAAAGTATCAAACACAGGGACGGAAGATTGTCTAGCAAAAACGTGTTGACTAGCATCAGCTACCGCGAGTATTATTTCTCCATTTCCAGTTTAATTTCTACTTTCATGTTTACTCTGAAAATCTGTGTTTAATCTAAGTCGCATCTGACTGAATTAAAATATTAAGTGGCAATAAGAGCCATCGCCGGTAAGCTTATTTGGCAATATGCCAAGAATATTTGAAATACCAAGTAGCAGAGCGCTGCCTACAAACTTGTTTTTTTACTTACCTTGCTTGGGTATTTCTGATGGCGATAGTGGAATTATCGTGGCACACTTGGGAACATTTATAAGAACTTCAGGACTGATAGCAGATGGCGCTACAGCAAAAACATCTCTAACACCAAACTCATTTTCTAATGGCGATGCTGAATTCTGACGCCAATATAAAACGCAAGGCACCTTCCAATCCATTGAAAACCAAACAGCTTCATGTCCTCCAACAGGAGTTATACTAAACATTTATTAATAACAACAAATATTCATACCCTTATGTATAGATAAAAGAATGGTTTACACTGGTCACAATAAGGCTTTAGGAATACCCTTGTAATTTGAGATCTGTGAATATTATCTGTGGTGGGTAGTAAAATGATCTGAGTTTCAGAGAGTAAAGTCTCGTAGAAAGAAGCGAGAGTCGGACATGCCTTTCGCTCGGTCTCCTACATTCCTGTCAAAATTGTCCCCACTAAACTCAAAATGTCAACTTGGTACCCTCAATTATTCAAAGCACACTTTTTTCTTTTTAATCATGCCCACAATGTGTCGACATTTTCTGGAGCCCTTCTCAAATATATTTAGGTCCCACAACAGAAGTCTCGTCCTATTTCTCTGAGCCCTGCTGAACCTAAGTGTCCATTTTTTTTTTTGGCTCTAACACGTCTAAGTATATGTATATTGGGGTGAATATTATATTTGTACAAAAGTACTGATTACTGAAAGTAAGAAGAGAGTAGCAGATGCTAAAACAAGGATACCGACTTATAAGGAGGAAATCAATATCCGGGAGAGACGGTGTCGAAGTTTCAAACCACCAGTTTTAGAAAGAGTACTTCACTCTTTGCGGGTCAAAGTATACAGTATCCATTTAAAATGAAGGCGTAACCGCATGGAATGTGGAAAAGGAAACAGCCCACGACACTTAGCGTCATTTTATTTGGTGAATTGCAAGCCAGGTTGGACAGAACTGACTGGAGCTCATCTTATTGTGTGGGAGCTAGCACTTCGACCTCCAGATTCAAAGACGACTTCGGCAGCAAACTGCAAGTACATACATAACCTTTGTATAATTGTACCTTAAAGGGATTCCTAGAATTTAAATATAGCATTTTGAATAGTTTCCCAGTAATTATTTACTACAAAATAAGATGATTTATATATATATATATATATATATGTGTGTGTGTGTGTGTGTGTGTGTATGTATGTATGTATGTATGTATGTAAAATTGAGATTCTTGTTTGAAGGATTCACTTAACCTAAATGCTTTCCAATGTAATCCAATTTATATATATATATATAAGTATATTAGGAGAAAATGTGAACCAATATAAACAAATACCTGAAATCATTGAATATATACCACAAGGGTGTGTGATGAGCTGATGCCACATTGATTATTGCTATAATATTTTTTTTCTCATCATTGACATAACAAACAACAGCATACAGATTGTAAATCACTTCTGCTTTGTTCGTTTCTGATGAAGCATTGTTGGCAGTGATAGTTAACTGGCCGGTATTCGATAATGCTGCCTTGAGAGAAAGTGGCACCCAGGAATGTGATTGATATAAATGAGATGGTACACTGATGCCCAATTCTTGAACAAAAATATTATTTTCAGCGGAAACAATAATTAAAAGCAGTTCAGATTGGACAGATATTATACATTTTTTCAATTTTTCATTATCATTTTTTTTATGGCGCTGGAACTTCTATGTCAATGGCGCCCAGAGCCTTCTCAGTGCACTGCCTGCCTCTAGACCTGTTCTGCCGTTACAGATAACTGTAACCAACACCGGACAGTGAACTGTAGAGGCTTCTAGGAAAAAAAAAGTCTAAGGGTAGCACTGGACCCTGGGATTCCAGCACGCTACCACTGAGCTAATCTCTTCCCTCAATTCGTTATCAGTGTAAATTATTACAACAAAGTTATGCATTGAATAAATAACCTGTCATCTGTTGAGGATGTTTAAATCTACATCCAACTCTTGTACATGCAGATCCGTAACGACACTGCCTTAAGCTACTAGACGCTTTTAAGTCGCCAGATCCTTGCAGCACTTTCAATACTACAGCGTCCATTTGATCTTTCCAAAATTTCTTATCCTATTTTAGAACATTTCAGATTAGGAAGTCACCATTCAAATGCTAATTGGTACATTTAATATTTCTAATTATTAATAGTGTATAAAAGGAGCGAAAGTAACAAGTGTATGATGCACTCCCTTGTAATTCCTAAACAAAAACGTATATTCAATTCAATATCTATTTCCAAATAATAACACTTCC
Source organism: Triatoma infestans (assembly GCA_011037195.1). Taxonomy (NCBI): domain Eukaryota; kingdom Metazoa; phylum Arthropoda; class Insecta; order Hemiptera; family Reduviidae; genus Triatoma; species Triatoma infestans. The sequence continues at coordinate 148,446 of JAAEAF010000084.1, forward strand.
ATCACAATTTCAACAAGCTCTAATATATATATATATATTTTTTTTTTTAATTTAAGGCGCGTCAACATCTACAATCACTGGCACCCGAAGCGCACTGCCTGACTCGAACCCGGGACTTCCGCGTACGAGTCCAGTGCGCTAACCACTGAGCTAATTCCTTTCCATAAAATATATTGAAAATTATTGTACTAAAATAAAGAATATTTATAAATAGCATTCTATTGAAACTCAGTTTTAAATTATTAAATTTTCACTGTTTCCACAATCTCATAAGGTTTATTAAAATTATGCCACTAAAATAAAGAATATATATATCAATAGCAATCTACCGAAATTCAGTTTTAAAATATTAAATTTTAATGTTTAAAAATCGGGTAATCTTTAAATCGGGTGGTATAATCTTCAAATACAAGTAAACGCAGTCTTCAACCTCCAAAAATGTATTCAAATTATTTATACAGAAGTTTCTAGTGTTAACTCGTCATTAATGAAATTTATTTATTGAAGTACATGGGAGTCCATGACATGAATCTACATCACTATATTCTCATGGAAACTACGTGTGCTGTGATTATGTCAGTCTACATTTGAATACCATTAATCGAAGTAATCTCTCTTAAGAGGAATATAAACAGTATAACTATAAAATAACCTCTGCAGAAAGTACCCTCTTTATCATCCTATAGCGGTAAAAATATATAGATAATGAGTCCAGGAATGTATTGGAACGAAACAAACAGTTTGAGTTTCGGAAATGTTAGTTTATAATCGAAGTGTTAGTTTATAAACTAACCAAATAGACAATAAAAAAATTTGTGTAAGGATTGAGGGAGTACACTTTGTAAAGTGTTATTTGTTTGTAAACAAAATGGACCATCACTAGTGTGTATAGGTTTCCGTTTAATTGAATTCTTAATTTTATTGCTTTCTCTAATTAGCGACTAGACGTGGAGGACTACATGGGTACTTTATCAGCATATTACCTTCACAACTAAGAATGCCTGTACAATGTTACTGCATTGTACAATGTACTGTTACAAAGTGTACAACCTCTACCCTCCCACAGATTCTCTTCTTGTAGCTACTAATATTAAAAAATATTTAATGAACATTTTTTGTAACTATTTTTGCAGTTTTTAATTATCGTGAACTGACTATTTTACGCGACTAGAGTGGCTAATCACAGTAATTTTTTCAATATGATTAGTAACTAACTCCTTAATTGTGAAATTTCATTTACTTCCGGTTAATGATATGATATTGGCGTTGACAAAATCCAGCACTCCACATTTAAATCTAGTAGTAGAACTAAATGCTGTAATAAAAATATTTGCACTAGAAGACCATGATTAACTTAGCTCTAAACCGCTCTGTTTTTCGGTTAACAGTTAGGCCAATTAAATCTGTGGAGGCTGAAGGTTGTGTTTACTTGTTTTTAATTTTAATGATTTTTTTTAATCATTTCAAAAAAGAACACAAAATTAATATTACTGATTCATTGTTGTTTCCACAATTAACGGACAAAACTGGCGGCAATGTTTTCACTTTTCTTTCCTGCAGTGTGGGCTGAAATTTGTGACATGGTTCACACCAGGCTGGCGTTATCTGGGAACCTCCCACACTCATTTGTAGTATTTGACAAAAACTGACCTCAATATTTTCGCCTAGAGATAAAGAAGAAATCTGCCCTAACAAGAGAATTAAACTAGTATTTAAAATGCTAATAAAAATCAATACAAATACTAATACATAAATAAATACAAAAAGCAAAAGAATGAAATCACTTGGAAGACAAGAAAATGTTTATAGCCAAAATATAGTATATTAAATGAACAGGATAATGCTTAGTTTAAGGGGGAGGGGCGTCAGCGAGTGAAGCATTGGTTAAATCAAGTTTTGTAGTGTATACAAGCGATTATGCTCAATGTAACTAGAGAGATAGAAGATAAAGGTGTGAAAGAATAAGAATTTAAACTGCCTAAATTATCAGAGATATTTACCGTACCAGCTGCTTCTTTTTATGGTCATCGACCGTTTCGAGCGTTCGCCCATCATCAGAATGTCTTGTTAAAACAGTGCCATAATACAGACTTGCCTAGAGCAAAATCTGTTTATACATTGTTTTGGAAGTCCTTTGTTAAAAAAGACCTAAACTAGGTTAAGCGGGGGTTGTCAAATTCTGAGTCAAGTATGCCTAAACTATATTGAGCTAGAAGATAAAGGTGTGAAAGAATAAGAATTTAAAGCCTAAATTTTGTTAAATATCTGGCCATCATAATTATAGTTCTTTTTTTATTATAATTTAGAACTAATTTATATTTCATGAAATTTATAACAGAAATTATAACTCTCTTAGTTGTTTATTCAGCTATTTGACAAAATACACTCAAAATTGGGGTAGGTCGCCACATGGTCGGCCGGCGAGTCAGTCAGTTGTTGAGTTGGTGAATGAATAGTGATTAGTGGCTGGCATGAGAATGGTTTGGATGATCAGGTTGCTCTGCGTTAGTGAGTAGTTCTAGCCTATTTTGTGAGCAAGGAGAGTCTGGAGTGATTGAATCTGAAGTAGTAAGGTTCGACTCACGGTTTAGGTGGGAAAGTTCCAGGGAATTAGTAGCTGTAGAATAATTCGGAGAATATTGTGATTAGCGGGGGGGGGGGATACTCCTGAAGTTATACTGTAAGCCTTTTGATTTACGTTCCGGGGAATTACTGGTTGTAGAATAATGACATACTGTATCCGTCAATGTATTACAATTCAATACTAATATGCGAAATATACTATTGGTGTTTGTGTAATTTTGTTCCCTTTGGCGGCCTTTACACTTACAATAAAGAGTGTGAATAACAAGTAACCCAAAGAAGGCCTCTTACTGCTGCATCGTGTCATAGAATAATAAGGGTCATTTTTGGTCCGACAAAATAGATATTATGAACGACAAATTTGGAGTAAAAATAAAATAAGAAAATATTCATAGAACAACAAATTTAATAATAAAGCGCTACCTACTTTCATGACAAATAATGAAATGTAGCGGCAAAAGAACGACAAAATTTCCATCGATGTCGCATGTGCATTCGAACTAAGTACTTCCGTTACATAAGTTATGATACAAATAATCACATACATTTTACTTGCTTTTGTTTGGGCATTTTTGTTATCATAATACTGATAATAGCGTAACTGAATAAATAAAACGATAAATATGTTTGTAACCTTTTTGATAAATAGATAAAAATTTAATTTTTAGTTGGGTCATGTTTTCTTTGAGAAATTATATACGTAAATTAAAATATAAATTATTTTAATAATATATTCATAACAATATTAATACTTTCTCTTACTAATAATAATAATAATAAGAGGTATTGTGATTGTGCCAAATTTTCGAAATTGAGTTTTCATCGGAAATACATGTTTTGAGGCCCCCTGAATCAAAAAAAGTGGTTTTTAGAAAATGGTCTGTATGTAAGTGTCTGTGAGGAAGTCGTGTGAGGGTTTCTCAGAAGATTTTTTTATAAAAAAATTTTATTGCACAAGTTGATAATTTATAAAATACGAAGGGAAAATTAGTAAAAAAAATTCAGAGTTTTCATTCCACTGCTGAAAATTAGGCTAAGTGCAAGATCCATGTAAGCCCGCCATTTTGTATTTGGCCGTTTAAACTAACTGAACAAAATAAAATTGATGTTAAATAACCACAAAAATTTCTCCAATGAATTCATAGTATTCAGATGAAAAACTTTGGTTAGACATGGAGTTTATAGCTATTCATTATATTGTCCTTAATTTTTTTTTGTTTATTCCGCCACTCGACGTCTAGCAGCCCACATTATTTTTGCTCTTGCTGAGAGCTCGTCATTAGCTGGAATATCTAAATCAGCAAGGGCCTCGCACTCGAAGGTGTGATCTCCAGTCACCTGCCCGGTCCTGCAGAGAACACATCCGGATTATCGACTAACCCAATTCTGTATAAATGTGCTTATAGGTAGTCAGTCTGGTTATTAATCGGAAGCATGTCACTGCTTCGCTTCGCGACTGATTGTTTGGCAGCAAGCTGTTTTCTTTTTCACACTTGCCCGGAGAAGTCGCTTAGCCGTTTCCAATGAAATGGCATCGCCGTATCTCTCCTAACACTTAATGGTTCCATTGCTGCTATAGGCGTGGACTTTGGGGCACCAATGATAATTCTCAGCGCTTGGTTCTGGGTGATATTTAGCTTCTTCAAAGTTGATCCTGATGCTGTAACAATAAGTTCGGTGCCATATTCCACCACAGGTCTTACGTATGACTTATATGCCTGGATTGGCACATCTTGAGAAGTACCTCACTTAGCACTTGTTATTCTTTTCAATAAGCTAAACGTTTCTCACCTTTATTTACCATTACTTACCATTACTTTATTTACTTTAATTTTATGTAGATGGCGCAGATCACAAATTATTGAAAGAGTACCTACTATAAAGATGGTATTCTACATATGAGCGGATTCAATCAAAATCTAGTTTCTCACAACAATATAAAAAAAAGGAATCGAACAAATTATTACGGCAATTAAACAAATAAATTATAATAAGAAGAAGCGTTATGTATTAAGAGTTCGAAAAAATTATTTAACTATGCAAACTGGAGTAAGAGAAAGTCATGTGAGTGTTTCACATCAGATTTTTTTCTTTAGATTAACAATACACTAAATACTTTAACAAATTTTGTTATCTTGAAATGTCAAGGAATCAATGGATTGTTTAGTAATATTGACTGAATTAGAATTATTGTTGATTAAAAAGAATTTTATACTTTAATTTACTTCTTTTTTTAATTTTTTGAGTTTTCTTCGCTTAAAGTGAACGAGAGAATCAAACAATAAAGATAGACTTCCTGATCGGTGAATTATTTATTGTGTAATTCGATCCCACCATACATTACAGGCATAAAGGACTGAAACACATCCTATCTTAATATTTTTCCTTTTTCCCCTTTTTCCCTGCATATTGTTCCTCGCCTTATTCCAAAAATCACTATACAAACAATGTAGGAAGGTTATAATGTTAATGTACATTGGAACTTGTATTTATTATTATTATTCATAATTTGTAAATTTGTAATGAAGCTTTTTATCTATCTATCTTTTATTGTGTAATTGTGCGAAAAACATAATTATTATATTGATGAAGTAAGTAAAAAATCGATTCTTCTTGCTGACAACATAATTTGCTGTGGTATCAACTATCGCTAGAAACACTTAATTTACCGTGCTGTTAGGTAAACGTATTTTGTTGAGCAGTTTAATATTCCCCGAAGCAATAGTGGATTGCTAAAAATTTCGCATCAAATCATATCTCACGACGAATTTTGGAACTAAATACAAAACTCTTTAAATTATGACACCGCTGCTTTTAGTTAAAAAAAAAAATTAATTTCTAATAATTATATATGAATTAGAATGACCCAGTCTTTAATCTTCACACATTTATTAGCACTTGTTTTCTATTTACTAACACAAACAAGAGCATTTAGATTATTTCTCTCGCTCTCTCTCTCTCTCTCCCCCTAGCGCTACAGCCGATTAAGGACCAAGGCTTGCTCAACAATTCTCCCCCTACCCCTCTCTCTATCCTTATACATCTCACTATCCTTATACACTATCTTTATACAACTCAGTATCCTTATACACCTCACTATCCTTATACAATTCTCTCTATCCTTATACACCTCTCACTATCCTTATACAATTCTCTCTATCCTTATACACCTCACAATCCTTATTTTCACTTATTTTCTCATTCAGGTCCCTTTTTTGTTTTTCGACACTGCTTTTATAGGTTCTTGTTTGAAATTTCCTTGTTTTTCCACCTTACTGCATAACCACACAATAACATTTTTCTAATATTTTACTTTGGAGGTGAAGTTGTTCGCGTCCGAGATTATTCACACGTGCCTCCTGGATATGCAACTAAACGAACAACACCTGTCGCCAGCGTAGCCTATTTGTAATGGCATAGATTGGCTAAATAGCCGAAGTCATGGCGTAAAAAACAAAAAAAAACACATTTTACTCCACCTCCGGACATGTTTCGTCTTTTTTCATATCCATTTGTTTCTTTCATTTTTCATTTTTTTTTTTTTTTCCACTGCTGTATTGCATCACATCGAATTTTCCATACAGAGTTTTCACCAGAAATGTACGCTTTGAGCTCACCTGAGTCAGAAAATGTGGTTTTTAGAAATTGGTGTGTGCGTATTTATGTGTGAGCACAACGCAAATACGCAAAATCGCAGAAAGTTCAAACTTGTTTAAAATCTAAAATGAATTTTAGGGAATTTTGGGAACGTCAGGCTTTTCTTGTAAAGCACCACTTTTGTATATTATATTATCCCACCATCTACATCATATAAATAACAATTAATGTGTTGCCAAAATTCCGAGTTTGAAATAAATGACTTGAATGATTTTCTCGATAAAGATAGTAACGAGCTGCTTACAACTTAGTAAACAACTACACATATGTACATATATAGACATATATAGACATCATTCTTGTTTAACATTTTTTCGAATAACAATAGATTGAGCGGATCTGGAAGGTCAAGCTTCACTCAAATGTCCTACTTATTTATAGGTCGACCAAAATACCTTGACCATCAAAATTACTGTGCTAGAAGCGATATACAGCCAAAACAAAGATAACAATGAGGTAAGGTTGGAAAGATTGCTTGTTTATTTACTACTATAGCTCGCGGTTAGTATTCATTCCTTCTTGGTCCAATTATATATTAAAATTAGGTTGCAAAAGAAACCTGCAAGACGTTGCCTTTTTCCTATGTATTTAGTGTGAGTCCTTTCAGTACAACATGGTATTTAAAATATTTGGCACCATTTGGCTTTCATATTCTTTGGACCAATGATGGTTGTAGTTCCTTCACTCGCTAGGGTTCAAGAAATCTGGACGTTTATAGTTAAAGATTCTTCCAGCTACCTATATAATATTGGAGCCAGTAAAAATTCCATGTTTGAAGTAAATGTGTCAATACTAACTGCGTAAATTGCAGTAAATTCTATAAGAGACCACTTAATTACGACAGTATATGTTTCTACTAACTCTGTATAATATAATATTAATGGTTTATAGTTTTTTTAAACTATTTCTATCAGTGAATGTTTAAAGCTATCACTCATTATGCAATAGTATAAGCAATTAGTGTTAAATAAATCTGTGGAGATTGAAAATTGCGTTTATTTGTTTTAAAAACAATTACTAAATCACAATTAAATAAAAACGTCAAATACCTTTATTATGTGGATAGACTAGATTATGTACAAGTAATGTTGCTTCTTTGCTTGATTTGTTGTTACATTTAAGACAAGTAAATATATGAGTCTGTTTACTTCCAAACAACCAGCTTACATCTGTTTCTCCTCTAGTTGTATCTTCTATCATTTCTTCTGCACAATAATAATATAATTGAAACAGTTTAAATCATTTGCATAACATTAGAGAGAGAGAACACTTTGCCGTATTGAACAAAAGTGTGGCTGCACAACTTTATTCAAATCATTCTCTTCTACAAATCCATAATATCAAAAATATTAATATCTAAAAGTAATAATGGAACTATCTAGGCAAATAACCAATACTGTTTTTTCCTCCTGTTCAGATTTGTTGAATTACTACAAAAACCAGCTACTTATCTTATGCGAATAATGTAAATGGATAAAATTAATATAAGCATACAGATCATTTTCAATAGTAACACTGAATAACACGCTAATAAATTAAATTTATTTCCAAAAACCATATTACATCCCAAAGTAATTAACAAATAAAGATAAGAATAAAGTTACCTGCAAGTTCTGGTTTAACTCTCTTTTTCCGCTGATTCTGTAATTCTATACATGGAAAATCTGTATCTCTATACACAAAAGTTGGTATTTTCGCCTCTTTCCTCTTTGTTTCCAATAATTCGGAATGCATCTGATGCAAAATGAATCTATTCCAACTCTGAAAATTATTTAATAATCATTTCCTGTTAATCTACGCCATTACTGTTTATCCTACAAGTTACATTATCTTATAAAAGAAGTTGAATAGCAAAATATAACTATTCAGCGACACTATTAATTGCTCTTGTTTAATGAAAACAACAATATACACTTGGCCCGACCACACACCGTGTTACACAGTTACGATTATTTAATAAAGCCCAAGATAACGTAGTAGTAATCTTAACCTAAGGAAAAGCATAAGAAAACTATTCAAACAAGTTTTTCCAAACGTTAAGTTGATACATTTAGTTTACATAGTAACATTCCATATAAGTACAGGTGGTAGAAGGAATTACTTCGAGGGGGTTTTCAGGGATATTGAATAGCTGAATATAACTACATTTTATTTATCAGTCCCAAGACTCTAAATCTTGGCAGTTAGAGTAAAAACCACTTTTTTCGGCTTAGAGGTATCAAAATTGTCTTTCATATGAAAAGACAATTTCGAATGTCTGACAGGAATACTTCCTTCTACTGATCCGCGACTACGCCTACCAGTGTGGTTCGGCAATGCAGCAGCGTGCGCGTGTATATTGGGCAGCACGACACCGTATGGCAACGCTGCCCCGGGTCGGTGTTGGATAAAAAAAGAAGTTCTTTTATAGCTTTAACAGGAAGTTCTGCGATCGCTTAAAATATTAGATTGAATTTTCACCGGAAATACATGACTTGAAGTCCCCTGAGTTCGAAAAAGGCTTTTCAGATATTGGTCTATACAAATATATATATGCGTGAGTCAGCATAATTCAAAAACGGAAAATCGCAGAAAGCTAAAACTTGATATTTTTATAGGTGCTACCAGGGGGACGCGACAAGGTAGTGGTCAAAATTGGTCGACCGAAAGTACTATTTTTCAAGTACAATAAATTTTTCAGTTCTTTTGCGATTTTCTCCATAATGACTCTAACGATTTCCTTAAAATTGGTATATCAACAAATCATAAAAACTTTTATTTGGAACATTTTTCTAAATTGGAAAAATCATTTAATGGATTGGTGAGGGAGAGGATGAGGATAGCTGACGGACAGGATGACGCTAGGCTTTCCTCTAAAGTACACTTTCAATATATTCAACGATTCTATCGTCTATATAATATTATTAAAAATTTTAAGTGTTCAAAATTTCGAGTTTGAAGAAAATCTGTTTATCAGGAGTACCAGTTTAATATTATATTTCGGATGCATAAACATTTACATTTTCAGCTATATGTGAAATTTGTAATTGGTTAAGACGCGTAAATATAAATCCCAACGTTTATGCAGTAGGAGAAAGTCGGGTGAATGTTTCACATCAGATTTTTCTATTTTTTTTATTGCTGTAAAACTTGTCCAATTTTAGTTTTCTGTGTTTAAGGGTTCATTTAAATTGCCTTTAACAGTTTTATTGTGTAAAGAAGAAGGAACTGTTATAAAGTATTAAATTTACAAATATCCAACCTCATCTATTTATGTGTAAAATATTTGACAGTTTAGTCAAAATTCAGGGTTTTAAGAGAAATGTCAAATAAATCTGTCATAATTATGTCGTCTTGAATTATTATAATGCACTGCGACCTTGAAAGATCTATTGTATCCCTTTGTACCAAGGTTGGACCTGAGTATCTAAAACAACCTTCTAGGTTAAATACGTAGTTCGGTCCGCAATGCTCTGGATAACTCTATGATTTTATCTGTCATTGCATGCTTCTTTTTTTATTTTGACAGGTTTCGGATTCTTCACCCATTGTCACAGTAAGGCTATCAATCAATTAGTATATAGAGATGACTTAAACTTTGTGTTTCTATCAATCTTTCTACAATCAACACTGTTAATTGTATGTGGGAGGTTATATGGTTATAGAGCATGTGTTTCGCGTTTATTACAGCAGAAAAGAATGAGAACAAATAATGATTAAAACTTAAAAGTTGGTATATAATAAGTAATCTCTACTGAAAAACTATTTCGAATTATGTCTTGTGGTAAAGGTAATGTAGTGTAAGTTACAATGCTCTGTGTCTTGTCATGGTATTTTGATACGGGGGGGGGATACGCAATTTGAAGAGTATATTATATAAATAAGGATAAGAAAAACCTTCTAGGTCTATGTCTTCGAGAAATTTTATGACCTGGAAAGGTTCCTGGGAGGATATCTACTCCTTCAACACCCTGTACTTAGGCTTCTAAACATCACACTGAGTGGAGAAAGTAAAAATATTATTATTATTATGTTATAAATTTCTGGTGGTTAAGAGATGAAGAAAATCAAATTACAAGCTCCGATAAATATCGCTGTAGCTTAACCACATATTTTTTTCAATACAAGCATAAATAAATGAATGGAATAAGTGCAATAATTTCTTTTTATTCTTCCTAAATTTTTTCTCCAATATTTCCTCTTAGAAGCGAGTATATTGTTACAATCTGCAAAAGGCATCAACATAGCATTTGCAGTACAATCTACTTTATTTTAAAAAATTTCAAAAAAAAAATGTTTACCCAAATTAAATTTAAATATTTAGCGAGTTTTATTTCGAAACCCATCAATGGAATAATTTCTTAAAGGATGAACAATCCGTGCCTGTATAAGAAGCAGCAGGTTAGCGTCTTGAGCTGAAGTATCCGACAGTATCAAACGAAGAGCGGAGGCCTCTTTGGCGGAGCGAAGAGCTCGTAGCAGATTCCCAGAATGACAGGGTGCACCACTTCCAAGCATGTGAAACAGAAATCCAAGTTCGCAACATACACAAAATTCTCCAGAACACTGATGTGCTAGCATCACGCTCCGTATAGTCTCGGTAAAGTAGAGAACCTTTAAATCCAAAACAATTTAAAAAACAAATATTTACCATATCCTGAGACACAAGAAAAAAAAGTAGTGATCATTATCTACCTGAATCATTGCATTACAATAAGAATTGGGAAGAGTTGCTTCGAGACCGGACAGTCCCGATTTGCTGTAATGATCAATATCTGATTCCCCTTCCGTCAGTTGGCCACCAGCTTTGTTATATTTTATATCTGGCTTTCTATATCGTTTTGGAATAGCAACAAAACCTGGCTGATCTTCTCCACTTCCTGTGACACTTGGTGTATTTCCACGACCACCGTCTGTTCGTCTAGTATAGATTTCACTGACCTTCGTCATAAACAACAAAACAAATAAATTATTTATAAATATATATATATATATATAAAACTGATATATTATATATATATAATCGATTACATATACATAATTGAGATATGTAAATTACATTAGATATCATATAAATTTCATAATTTAAGATACAACGTCTAAGAAAATGAAATATCATTTATATAAATGAAACATGATGTAACGAAATCGATTCAAGATTTAATTTGCAACTTCTATTCTATCAATTAAGATGAAGTTTGTTTTCCCCTGCGTCAACCTTTTAATATAAATCCATTTCTTAAATATCATATTTTATATAAATTGATATTCTTTACTAAAGCCGACTACACACGTTACTGCATACTTGAACGGTATACTTGCGCAGGTCTTTTGCGCAAGTATACATGTGATCCACACGGCTCATGTATACTTGAACAAAAAACAGCTGGCGACTATGGCCGACTACGACGATCTCGCTTTAGCTGCTTTTATTTTAATTTTTTTCACTGTTTTAACTGTTAATTTTTTTCACTACCATATCTCGAGTTACATTTGGCTCTATTTCTGACAGTTTTGTTACTAGTCTGGCATAAGCAACATCTTTTTTACCCTTATCGTGGTAGTCTTTACACTTAATATTCCACAGACACGGTTCGCTTTCATAAACACGAATAAATTCTTCGATAATTGATCTATGCCCCTTCCTAAAATTAGCCGACATAATTATTTATGAATTATATATGTTTTGATAAAGTAACCTTTATAAGCGGCGTTTACACGATCAATAATATTGACAATACTTTAGAGTATTGACAATAATATTGATCGTGTAAAGTGAAAAAAATGTATTGATGGTCGGTATTGACAAGAGTATTGATGAAATTCAGATTTTCTATCAATACTGAGAATTGGAGGGGATATCGACAATATTATTGGTCAGTTCAATAGTTTTATCGAACGTTGCAACTAACCTGTACAAAACAAAAGCGATACTATTATAATAGGTTAAAGAATTCTATGTAATGAACATCTCCTATAATATATTAAAGTTGACTGGCCCAATTAATTTAAAATTTCCATTTTAAGAAAACATTTCAGTTTGAACTCTGACAATTGCACTATTAGAAAAATCGTATGAGTGTTTCGCTGATAATTTAATTTTTTGTTTCAAAAAGGGTTTTTATATGCCATGCTGTTTAATATAGAGAGAAAATAGGCTTCTAACTTTCCTTCCGAATGGTAGGCATATTAAATCACTACATGTCTACATGAAAAGTCAATCAAACAATTTTCCTTGTTTATGCCTGATTTTGGTGGAATGTTAGATAAAGATTTAGTATTTTGCCTTCTAAGGTGTTAATAAAAAATAAATGTATCTAAAACATGCAACACAAAATTACCAGAATTATATTATATTTTATTAAATATATCATTAGGATAAATGTTTATTTTCGATGTTTTATAAAGGAATTAATTAAGAGTGAACGATAGTGGAAGTAATTTAAATAAGAAACATTAGAGCTGTCCCCCTTGAGTTTTCTATACAATATTAATAAAGTGAGCAGCAGGGTAAAGAGCTAACTATAACCATGGGCCAAAATAATAGCTACGCAAGCTTTAGAACGATTATTCATTTTTTAAAGGTTAAAAAAAAAACAACTAAACTGATGAGTATAAACACGTAAATACACTCTCCTAGTGGCAGAAATAGTAAGTAGTATTGACAATAATATTGATCGTGTAAAGTAATGAAATATTGATAGTGGTTAGTATGAGTATTGATGGAAATATTGTCAATACTGGTATTGACAATAATATTGATCGTGTAAACGCCGCTTTACACTTTTACTGACTGAGAGGTTGCACAATGACGTTTTAAACATGAACAAGATGGCGCCCACAAGTATGCAGTATGAAATTTTAAACATTTTCTGACTTGTGCAAGTCTTCCATACAAACGATCAAGTATGCATGTACAAGTCGACTGCGCAAGTATACCGTTCAAGTATGCAGTTACGTGTGTAGCCGGCTTAGGAGTGTTACCATTTGTATAAAAAACATGTTTTTGCCGACCTTAATTATGATTGTTCAAAGGATCGATATGGTCTATATAATCTATGATCTTTACCTATATGACCTACAAAAGGAATTACTGTAAAAAATAAACTCAAGTGTTTAGGAATAATTTACTGATTAAAGCCATTTCGCTAAATTCTATTATTTATAAAGAATTGGTGTTTGATGTAGGAGAGAAAAAGTTATGTTTGGGAGATAGAAACTTGTCTGCTACCTCTGCTCGTAAAAAATGCAACTTATGAACCACACATACATCATTTTTTTCAACTACAAGAGACATAATATGTTAACTGCTAATATTATTACAAAATAAAGAACAATTATTATTGAACATCGCAATAATGATTAAACCTCGATTTAGAGGGAGATTCAAAAGAATCGATGGTGATTCTGTGAACTTAGTCCTGTGTGGAAAAACTCGTGTGTTTGTTTACTTTTTATGCTGTGTGCTAAATAAGTAATTTAAGTGTTTTTATATTGGCTAGTATTTCCATTTGTATCCTTAGTTATATTATATATATATATAATATATTATTATATGTATATATATGTGTGTGTGTGCGTATATATGTTTATTAATTTCGTGTAATTTTTGATGTGGTTCTGAATCTAATAAATAAACTACCAACATATTGTGTTGCACGGATATTTGTTTTGTTTATCTTTAACGCTTCTCCATTTGTGTCTGTATGTGCTCCAATAACAAAAATTCAGAAGTGGGATTGGATTGCAGTGAACTGAGATGGTATGAGATCTAATCTAATTAGTGTTACTACTAAAAGATATTCATTCAGGCTTTAATAAAACTATTGGGTTTGTTGGTGCAGCGAGTTTCTGATAGTTCCTGACGGCTTGTAAACTGATTTCACTGCGCATGCTTCACCATGCCTAGTTTGAAACTGTTGAAAACTTTAACTTGCAAGAACGGTTTGGAAACTGGTTTCACTGCGCATGCCCCAGCATGCCTAGTTTGAAACTGTTGGAAACTTAACCTGCAAGAACGCTTTGTGATCAGTATTGTACCTTGATAATTATAAAAGATTCAGGAAAAAATAATCATTTATTTAATTATTATTAATTTAGTTATTAGCTCTAAATCTGTAATAAATTAGCTCACACATCTGTAAGAAATTAGTTTCATTAAAAATGGTTAGGTTGTCATTGAGTACGGCAAATAAATGTATAAGATATCAATTCGCATACTTTTAAAGGACTGTTTGAGATAGCACAGAACAGCAAATAGTTGTAAGTGGTTATATCCACAAACACAGATTAAGTCAAAAAATAAATAGAAAGTAGCAGAAAAATAGACGGTAGTGTTAATATGACTTTGCGTCGGACTGCCAGTTTGAAATGATTGGCGCGTTGAGCTCTGACTGCTGTGATAGTTTGCTGACGGTTTGAAAAACAGGACGAACACATTACTCTAAGTTGGAAACCGTTTGAGTTTGAGAAATTGCTGCACGAACAGCATAATCTCTGTGCGCATGCTCCTGACGGTGTGGGACTGCTGCATGAACAAACCTATTGTCATTATGACGCAATATAACAGTAAGTGAAAATTATTAACGATTTTAAACGAAGTTGAAATATTAAGTCAGTACTGGAACTTTTGTAGGTAACTTTTCTTTTAATGTGTAGAAATTATAATTATAATAGTAGTTTTATAAGTTGAAATTTTTGAAATTGACACACAGCATGACAACATTAGGTGAAATAAAGTGGGTGGATGAGGCGATAAAACTGTCACCATTTAAGAATATAAAAGTTTTTCACAAACTGGCTTTTGGTAGTGAAGAGACCGCAAAAATAGAGACTACAAGAAATAGAGACTTCGCGAATGGGAAGGTTTTACTTTCGAAGAAGACACTGAAATATCGAGTAAGATCCAAGAAGTTGCTGAAACTTTCACTACAGATGAACTTAGTTTAATTCGAGGGTTACTGATGTTACCTGGAGCAGATTCTGCAGTCGATATGGCAAATATAATCGTTAAGAGCCGGTGTGATTTGACAGTTTGGCCCAGAGACAGAAGAATTGCGTACTGTCTGAGGAAGAGTATTCAGAGAAAGAAGATGATTAAACCGGAGGAAATGTACCTTGTGATATATATCTTGTGGGATCGTTGGCTCGTGCGTTTACTCTGTTAACATCGTCTCTCGATTTTTTCATTTTTAATATAGTTCTAGTTAGTTTTATTTGATAATATTTGTTTCAGTTGTCCTTTAATATAAGGAGAGTGTATGGTGAAATTTTTGGAATTTTCTATCGATTGGTTTTCATGTAATTTAATGGTGAAGTTCTGATAGAAATTGGAAGAATTATTGAAAAGATACAAGTTACTTTGAAGTGGGGATAGATAAGCTTGGTAAAGTTTATTTGTTTAGTCTGTTTATTTATTAACTCTATTGTGAATGCTACTGGCGCTATCTATTGGAAACACTTCATATCTACGAAATATATAGCGTCTTTTTATTTTTATTATTATTATTACTTTCTGTTTTTTCAAAATTTATATTACACAATGGTTTACTGAAATGACGAAATTATGGCAGCCATTCAACAAAATATTCAAGAATCAAGAGAAATTAAAAAAAACAGACAATATTTCGGTTACTATTAAGATTGCCTTAGACGAAATATCTGCATTAAAAACAAGGTGTGCTCTTTTAGAAAAAAAAAATGACCTGTTAGAAAACGAGGTAAAACATTTAAAACGACAATTAAGGAATAACAATTTCATTTTGTATAAAGTCCCTGAACAAGAAGAGAACGGTAAGGAAGGCTTATTAAAAACTGTTCAAAGTATCTGTAACGCAGTGGAAATAAGCTTACCGGATGTTGCAGTCAATAAGTGTTTCCGATTAGGAAGAGCTGGCGCAGATAAAAATCGCCCCATTCTTGTTTCGCTAACCAGTAACCTTCTGAAGGAGCAAATAATAAAGCATAGGATAACTTTCGGCAGAATAATACTCCAATCAGCCATGACAGAAGCCCTGAGGATTGAGATTATGGAAGAAGAGTATTCAATTGCATTAATCACCTTCGAAAGGTTGACAAACATGCTTCTTACTATAAAAAACAGTTCAAATTTCGTGGTGTGTTTCACTCTTTGGAGGAGATAGAAGAAATCATTCAAGGTTCCTCATCCATCTCAGTGCCCGATGATTCTGCTAACTTGAAGAAACATAAACAGGACACTCAAGATAAATTGCAAAATTTTCGATTTCGCTCAAGAGTTCACTCAAAGTAAAAAAAATGTCTACTTCAAAAGCGGCACGGGCATCGGGATCTATGGATGCTTTTTTAAGGAAAACCACCATCCCTCCAGGAAAACTGAAATAGAAGATGAAGTAAACGTGTTCACCCCTATTAATGAAAATTATGGACGACTGGAAATTGGATACTGGAATATTAATGGTTTCTCAAGTTTGTTTAGCTTATCTAAAGAGGAAGTTGCTGTTTTAAGGAGGTTAGATATTTTTTGTTTTTCCGAAACTTGGCTTCACCAAGACAATATAGTTTTACCTAATTTTCTTAATGATTACGAGTTTTATTTTTCTAGAGCTTCTAAATTATATGAAAAAGGTAGAGCTTCGGGGGGATTAATGGTTTTCTTTAAAAAAAATATGTTATCAAATGTGAAAGTGGAAATATGTAAATACTTTTTGTGTTTAAAAATCTCATTAGAAAATGTTAATTTTATTATTGGCGTAGTATACTGGAAGCCGAGTTTCATAGATAAAAATATTATTGATCTATTTTATGATGATTTGTATCATTTGGTGCTTAATTAAAACAATAATTATATCATACTTGGGGGGGAGATTATAACTCACGAATTGGTTTATTAAACATTATCGATGATGAAACGTTTGAAAACTCTCGTGTTTCTGGAAATAGAAATTCACAAGACTCCATTGTAAATAAAAGGGGTATTTTATTAGTTGAACTGATGGAAAAATTAGGGTTCTTTGTAATTAATGGACGCTCTATTAGTGATGCTATAGCAAATTTTACATATATTAGCAAACAAGGACGTAGTGTAATAGATTTGGTTTGGTGTAACTTTCTTACTGCTAATTTGATACATGACTTTAAGATTATTAATAATTCCGTTTTTACGGACCATTGTATTTGCGTACTCTCGTTATCTCAGAAGACTAAAAACATAACTATCAAAACAAAAATTCAGAAATTTTCTTTAAACAAGTAGTTATTAGAAATAAAAGTAACTTAGAACAGTTTAAAAATATGGCAAATGAATCTAATGAAACTAACTGCAACCTTGATGACTTAAACGACATGACTAAATACTTTGTGAATATAATGCATGAATTTATGATAAATTCGGGAATGTTGGTAAACAAGAGATTTAAAAGTGAAAAGGCGTATGAGGGGATAGATAATAAACCTTGGTTTGGATTGGAATGTTACCGAGCAAAACAAAAAGTTAAAGTATCGTTAAAGGTATGTAAACAAAATTCTTTTAATCCAGGATCTCTCAATGATTACTTTGTTGCTAAAAAAGAATTTCGTTCTATAATAAAATTAAATAAGAAAAATTATTTTGAAGATTTAACCTTAGCAGTAAGAAATGTAAAGAACCCAACAGAATTTTGGCTTGCGGTTAATAAATTTAAATGCAAATTTACCAAAAATACACAAGAAATTTCTTTACAGGAGTGGGAAAACTTTTATTACTCCATTCTCCCCCAAAAGATTGTTGATGAAAGCTGTTTTTTTGGTCTCTTTGATGCTTGCCTTGATGCAGATATAACGTTGGATGAAGTTATAAGTACCATTAATAGAAGTAAAACAAACAAAGCTGCTGGTACAGATTTAATACCAAATGAGGGCTTTAAAGTTCTGGTGATCAATTGGCTTAATTTCCTCGAGCTTTTATTTAATAAAATTTTCCACTCAGAAACTATTCCTAAGTCTTGGTCATTTATAAAATTAAAATTAATACACAAAAAGGGAGATCCTCAGGATCCCTATAACTACCGAGGGATAGCCATATTTAACAGCCTCACTAAAATTTTTACTAATATCATTCATGACGGACTTGATTTATATATCTTGTGAAAAATCACAAGATATTTTAATTAGTGCGCTATTAAAACAAAACGAAAAGCTAATAGAGGCCCTAACTACAAAAGGCACTAACAGAGAGTTTTAAATGATGCCTGATTTTTATAGAAATATTAAAGACTTCACAGGTAAAGAACCAAGGCATGATGCTCTATCTTGGTGAAGGAGTTTGAACAGTTTGGCGAAAATACATGGCTGGCCAGACTCTTTTAAATTGGAAGCAGCGCGAGGTAGCTTAGTGGGACCGGCGAGAAATTGGTTTATTTCTCGAGATATCTCAAATTGGGATGAATTTGAAAAGCAGGTTTAACAGAACTTATTTAGGTGTGAAAGCCATAGGAGAACAGTGGAAAGAGATGCAGGAGAGAGTGCAAAGTCGGACGGAAGATGTGGAAGATTACTTCCAGGAAAAAGTGAGAATGTGTAAGATTTTGAAGTTGGACTTCCAATCTCTCAAGATGAAGGTGTTAGAAGGTCTTTGGTCGAGAGAGTTGTGCGATCATCTCTTAGGGATAACTCATCATGATGAAGATGAATTACATGACTCAATCATAGCTTACGAAAGCGTAAACAGAGCACGTTTAGAAAGAATTAGTAAAGGAAGAATGCATAAGGATCAGCACCCAATCAAGAAGGAAAGTTTTCACAAACATATAGAAGAAAGAAAGAAATCCGGATGGTCAGTGACCAAGGGAGTTGGGCAAGGATCCATATCGCGCACTGAAAGTAAAAACAAATTAATAGAAGTGAAGAAAAGTTCAGATCGGGAGAGGGGAATTTTGAGGTGCTTTACTTGTAGGAAAGAAGGACATTTATCTCGTGAATGTCCTGATGCTAAAACAGCTAGAGAATGTTGGACATGTGGGCAGACCAACCATACTTCTGGCGAATGCACTAAGAAGAAGAAAGGGGAACAGCAATGGATAAGTCAAGAATCGGGATAGTAAGCAGCTATTACCAACCTGAGGTGACAAAATACATTAAAAGAGTAGAAATCAACGGCGTTTATTCAGTGCATGGGTTGTTCGATTCTGGTGCCGGAGAATGTACATTGAGGAAATCTGTTGCCACGACATTTGGATTACATTTAATTCCTGCGAATGTGATATTAACGGGTTTTGGACAAGAGAAGCACCCTGTCAAGGTAGAGGAAGTGACTCAACTGATACTGTCCATTTATGGGGTAAATGGAACAGAAATACGAGTGATGGTTGTACCAGATGTTGTTACAAGTATACGATTTAATAACTGGACGAAGCTGGATAGATCAACCCCATATTGCTTGTTGTAACATGGATGGAACTTTGAAAATAGGATATAGAGGCGAGGATACATTTAGGGAACTTGAAATTGAGCCTGCATTAGCAATAGAGAAACTGACTGTCAAAAAGACTAACCCTATCACCATTAAGTGGATGCAACTGGTCGGAATAAACAATATCAGATCTTAGTCGAGAATAACACAGATAAACGGCAAGATATTGACGCAGGAACTATAATGGACAAGAGGTGTGCTATAGATGCAGTGAAATCTGTGGGACTCACAAGACTAATTTTGGATACGGAACTCAATGTGGAAGCGGAAGTGACTCTTGCTGATAGGGATCAATTACTTAATCTGGTAAACAATTTCAAGGAGTATTTTGCAACAACTATAGCTGAAATAGGTTTGACAAATAAAACTGTAATGGATATAATAGAAGAACCAAGTGGTCGTCGGCCAGTGCAGGCAAAGCCATATCGAACAAGTCGACAAGAAAGAGAGGTAATAGCTAACATTATTAGAGAATGGCGAGAAGCAAGAATAGTGTCCGAAACGAAATCTACTTATGCAAGTCCCGTCTTGCTGATTAAGAAGAAATCTGGAGACGATCGTTTAGTGGTTGACTATAGAAGACACAACAGCCAAACAGTTACTAAGTCCTTTCCTACTCCGAATATAGATGACCAGCTGGAAATGCTGTCTGGCGCAAAGCTGTCCGTCATATTGGACCTGGCCCATAGCTATCTACAAGTCCCTCTTAGCAAAGCTGCCAAGGAGAAAACCGCATTCATAACTCCAGATGAAAGAGCTCAGTTCGAAAGAATGATTTTCGGGCTGAAGAATCCCTTACGAATTTGAATTTACAAGGTTCATGAATAAGGTACTAGGATCTCTGCGGAATGGAGTGGTTCTGTGCTGCCTAGACGATCTTCTAATACTAGCAACTTCGTGGGAAGTATAAAATTCACAATAATAACGGATTGTCAAGCTTTGGTATACTTGAATTCTATTAAGACCAAGAACCCCTCCCCCCCAGCATGTCGTTGATACGGTCGATTGCAGGAATTCACTTTGATATCAAGCATAGACCTGGTGAAAAGATGCAGCATGTAGTTGCATTGAGCGCGCTGTCGGAACTACTCAAGATGATGCAGAGGTAGAACCGATCACGGGAAGTGTTTCTACTGTGATTACGGTAGAGAATGAAGTTCGAATGTGGCAGAGGAAAGACGAGAAATTGGATTTATTGCGCAAGATCTTGGAAAAGCCTGAAGAAGCAAGAACTGCAGGCGAAAGACAGATTATCCCAAGATGTTAGATTGAGAGATGGGCTCGTATATAGAAGTGTTAAGGGGAGAGATTTGTTCATGGTGCCCGGTAGTTTCAGAAAAACCCTCTTGATTAACTCTCATGATCTCTCAGGTCACTTTGGTGTTGACCGCACAGTCTCCACGATAAGTAGAAACTATTGGTTCCCATCTATGAGGAAGTATGCTAGAAAACATACTGCTTCTTGTTGACAATGTATTTTGAACAAGGTTCCAAGTAGTAAAAAGCCAGGAGAGTTGCACCCGATCCCTCCCGGCAAACGCCCTTTTGCTACCGTTCATATAGATCGCATGGGTCCATTTATCCCATGGGTACAAAGGGAAACCAACACTTACTGGTAATTGCGGATAATTTAACAAGGTTTGTTAGATTATATCCTGTTAAGGATTCATCGACCCGGCTTGTCCTCAAGCATTTAGCAACCGTGTTGGAGGAGAGAATACTACCCGAGATGATCGTGACTGACAGAGGAACTGCGTTTATAAGCAGAAAATTTCAAGAATTCTGTAAGGAAAGAGGGATAAAACATAAATTAATTTCGATGAGACATCCCAGAGCTAATGGATTAGTTCAAAGAATCAACAGAACTGCTCTGCCTGTAATTAGAGCGTCCACAGTAAGAGACGACGAGAGAGACTGGGATCGTGATATAGCCAAGTGCGAACAAGCCCTCAATCTTAGTGTAAACAAAACAACAAACCGATCACCGTTTGAG
This sequence comes from Triatoma infestans, assembly GCA_011037195.1. NCBI lineage: Eukaryota > Metazoa > Arthropoda > Insecta > Hemiptera > Reduviidae > Triatoma > Triatoma infestans. Next base: position 170,084 of record JAAEAF010000084.1, read on the forward strand.
ATGTTGAATGGGTATCACCCGCAGTGAATAATTTGGATGGTCAACTAAAACAGTTTCTATACCAGGATTATACGCAGCCCCAAGATCTCCAAGATGAGGCTAGATCCCGCATCAAGGAAGGACAGCTGTCGATGAAAAGGAGGTTTGATAAAACGATACACCGAGCAACAAAGTATGCAGCCAGATATATTGTGTTCTTGAGAACGGCTAAAACCCAAACTGGAGAGCCCACCAAAACCCAACCGAGATATCGGGGACCAATGGTGATTACAGCTATGAGAGGAGGAGATTCTTATACCGTAAGTGATATCCAGCCCCATGGAGGAAGCATTACATTACTTCGGCTCATGTGAGCGATCTGAAATTGTGGGCTCCTATGTCAGAAGAAGAAGACAGAATCTTCAGATTCTACAGAATCTTCAGACGTCACTAAAAAGGAGGAGTCACCACTTAGGAGCGAAAGAAAGAAGAGGGAGCCGAAGAAGCCAGCGTATCTTGAAGAGTATGAATAATGATATCCCACAGGGATCGAGGTCAATCCCACCGTAGGATGCCGAATGTTAACTGCTAATATTATTACAAAATAAAGAACAATTTTAAGAACATCGCAATAATGATTAAACATCGATTAGAGGGAGATTCAAAAGAATCGATGGCGATTCTGTGAACTTAGTCCTGTGTGGAAAAACTCGTGTGTTTGTTTACTTTTTATGCTGTGTGCTAAATAAGTAATTTAAGTGTTTTCATATTGACTAGTATTTCCATTTGTATCCTTAGTTTTATATATAATATATGTGGTGTGTTGTGTGTGTGTGTGTGTGTGTGTGGTGTGTTGTGTGCGCGCGCCGCGCGTATATATGTTTATTAATTTCGTGTAATTTTTGATGTGGTTCTGAATCTAATAAATAAACTACCAACCTATTGTGTTGCACGGATATTTGTTTTGTTTATCTTTAATGCTTCTCCATTTGTGTCTGCATGTGCTCCAGTAACACATAATTAATTAATGATCAAAATGGTTTAAACATACCAATCATTATCACTTAGTGATAATGAAATTAGGATGGTAGCTATTTAATCCGAATTTTAATGAAGAAGGGAAGTTGTAGTGCTCATTTTGTCATCTAGGTGCAATTGAAGATGCAGTTCATTTTGTAAAAAAGTGCACTATTTCCCAGAAACATGAGCCTGTTCAGGTGCAAAAGAGAGCTACAGAAAAGTGAAACGTTATATTATAGGTAATTTCAATAGTTAAATCAAAATAAATTAATAATGGTATTAACTGGGACTGTTATATATATATATATAGATATTCAGTCCAGCTTGGAAATATAGGCAGTACTACAATTACTGAAGATTAAGATAATTTTTTTTACGGTAATTTCTTTTCAGAAAAGAGTCATCTTTGGCAGCCAGACTACGCTATCTATCAGAATACGGTGAATGGGTACCTTTTCATCTACTCTCAATCGACCATAGTTTCAATTTTATGTTTATGATCAAGTACTGTATTGCTAACCTTTTTTGCGGACTGAGAGTCCTGTGCGACCTGTTGTGTTACAGTAATTTTTATTTTATTTTTCATTGTTTCATTGTGTTTTTCACAATGAATGACCTTATATGAGCGGGAACATGGAAGACTGGGATAGATGTTTGCAGAAAGTGTAGAAAATAATGTAACTGAAGATGAGGAGGAGCATAACGATAATGGCAACATGAATGATAACGTTTAAGTTTTTCAGGAAGATAACTCCACAGAGCAGGAAATTTCAGAAGAAGATGAATTACCAAGTAATTTAAATAATTAGTTTTATTTTGACAAGGATAAGATCACTAAGTGGAAAAAACAGAGGCCTCCAAAAAATGTCAGAACACGGGTTGAAATTTTAAGTCTCATTTGCCAGGTAGCAAGGCTTGTACAAAAAAATTTCAAAAAACCTTTAGAATATAGCATTATTCTTTTCATGAAGAAATGCTAAATATTATTACCCTGTGTACGAACCAACCGATAGAAGGTTTGATGGAGCGCTATTTCAGAAAAAGAGACGTAAAATGCACTATATCACAGAAATCCTAGCTACTATTGGTTGTTCTACTTCGCAGGTGTTTTGAAGCTAATCATTTAGACACAGAAGGTCTGTCTTCGAGCACTGATGGCACTGGGGTTGAACTGTTTCGCCTGACCATTTCCATCAAAAGATTTTTTTGAAAAGATTCTTGTGAGGCATTTGCCATCTGACGACGCAGCAACCCGCCTTCAACGTAAAAGTACTGATAAATTGGCTCCTATTAGAGAAATGTTTGATATGTTCGTCAGCAATTGCTAAACATATCAACAATAATTGCTGTATTAGTAATAATGATAATTAAAAACAATAGTGATATTTTAACATGAATAATTATTTTGATGATTTCATTTCATGCTAAATTTATAATTAATTTTTTTATATGCCATGCAATGTTTTTAAATAAAAGGATTTTAATGTTTTGCAATACATTATTGTTAAGAAAAAAAAACATATTTTTAAGTGCGGAGCATGAGGCCGCAGTGACCACTGATGTCATAAAATTAGGCGCGCCTCCAGCAGGGTTAAAGACGAATCAACATCTGAGGCGGGTTATTGGAACCCTCAGTCAACTGCAGCTTTCGAGCAATGTTCTCTCGACCAGACAACACTATATAAAAGCAATGAATTGCGTCAAGATATTCTAGATGCGGCGAATGTGCTTCATGCACTATTTTAGTATGTTACTGAAGTAATACAAAAAATGTAAGTAAACCAGTTTTTAAAGCGATAATAAAGCCTATTTCTGGAATTAGTGACATTAAGAAAATGTGTAAAGAGAATATAGATCCTGCTGATTTAAAAGGAGTATACCTAAATTAAAAGAAATTGTTGCGTCTGTTAGCCCGCCTAGCTCAAAGGTCTCCTCGATCTTGTATCGAGGGGCTAGGGTGGACGACCCTACCCCCAGCTACTCGTGGGAATCAAATGGGTAAGAAAACAAAAATAAAGAAAAAACAATTCAAGGCAATGATGCCATTTGGGACTGGTGAGGCCATGGTGAGGGGAGTAAACCACAACCAGCACGGCTATGGTACCAGGTAGGGGTGATCACGGCGGTTGCCCAAGGCCCAGAAAGTGGGGCTTCCGGCCCCACAGCCGTAATGGCCACGGCGGAAACAGGCGCTATGCCAGTGACTGCCAAAGGCCGAGTCTGCGGGCCTGGGGGCTTGGCGATCAGAAAGGCCAAGGCAAAGGCCGGGAGAAGCTATAGGGCGGAGTTGCTGGAAGCGATCGACAGCATGGCAGAGAAGGAGGTGCAAGTCGCCAAGTTGTCAGGGACTTCTAGGAAGGAGCTCAAAGCTCGTATTGAAGCAGGCCAAGAGTATCTCCAGGCCAAGCGACAACTTATTAGGGAAAATTTTCTCCAATGGGCTGAACGCACAACAAAGGCGACTAAGAGGCCCAGGTCGAAGGGGGAATCCCCGCCACAGCAGCGACCGCCCAAGAGGGTCAAAGCCAAAACTGTGGAGAAATCCTACAGTGAGGCTATGTCTTCGGAAAAAATTGCAGTTGTGCAAAAGAACATCCCTCATAACCAGTTAAGCACGGACAGGCTACAAGCCATCCAAGATGCCATATTGGGGGAATACGACAAAATCACGAGAGGTGGGCCGCAGGTCAGATTGGCCAAATGTGCCCATAAACCTGGGTTTCATCACCTGTGTAGAGGAAGATAGTTTAGGGTGGCTAAGGGAGATTATCCCAAAGCTTAAACCCTGGGAAGGTGCAAGCCTTCAAACACTCGGGGAGAGGACATACCGGGTCCTGAGACCTGTAAGGTCTTTATCCCTGAGGGTGGTAAGCAGATAGGGCCGAAAGGGTGCTCACTCGTTTAGAAGTGAGCAACCAAGGGCTGAATACCAAAATGTGGAGGGTCTGGGGTTGCTTACCCGTTGAGGTTGGGTGCCTCTGGACGTTCTCTATGGACAGGGGTTCATTGGTGGAGCTTAAAAAGCTGGACATGTCCCCCTATTTTGGTTGGGGGCGGGTGACTTTTCGTCACAAGCTCCGGAAAAGTAAAAGCTCAGAGGAGGCCAAGGCGATGGAGGTGGAAGGGGATCAGCAGGAGGCCGCGAGTACGTTAAAGGCGGATTCGCCAGAGGTGAGTCAGGGGGGCCTGGAAGGAGAAATGGAGGCGTTACAGGCCGCCCTGGCTGTGTTACCCGTAAGTGAGAGGCGGATGGAGGTAGGGGCAAACGGTAAGGCGGGGGTTTCCGTGGGTGCGTCTCCTGGCGGAAGCAATACCGGCTTGCTCCACAGGCCTCAAGGCCAGGAGCGGTTGCGGAAGCCAAGGGGCGTTCCTGGGGACCCGGGGCCAACGTTCCGCCCCCCTCGGAGACCTAACATGGTAATCAGGATGGTGGAGGTTCGCTGGTGGAGGATGCAAAGGCCGCTTCGGCCTTGCTAAGTAGGAGGTTCGACAGGGAGGGGCTACCATGTAGCTCTACTGCAGGAGCCATGGGGGGATCGTCCCAGGACTGAATCCGAAATTTGGGAAGGCACTGTACAACAAGTCTGTAAGTAGACCTCGAGCATGTTACAGCTCTCCTAACTATCAACACCGAAGAGGGAGTGGAAAGGCTGGTAATTAGCTCGGCGTACTTCCCCGGTGATGAGGATTTCCCCCTCTGCCTACTGAGAAGAATGGTGGACTATTGCAGAGGCGGGAACTTACAGCTGGTGCTGGGATGCGTCGCCAACGCGCACAACACTGCTTGGAGTGCACCGACATCAATCAAAGGGGTAAGTACCTTTATGAATTCATTATTGGTGAAGAGTTGCATGTAGCTAATTTAGGCTCGGAACCAACCTTCGTGACTGCAGCTAGGAGAGAAGTGCTGGATGTGACGCTAGCCTCGCGCTGTATGTTGAGCAAAATTGCTCACTGGCATGTATCAAGTGTACCATCGTGCTCGGATCATAGGCATATTAGGTTCGATATATGCACTCCACCATTGGTCATTAGTAGGCTTCGAGCCCGAGGGAGACTCGCTGGGAGTCTTAGCGAGTCCCCAGCGAGTCTCTCAGTGACCTTAAGGTGGATGTACGGTCGACAGAAAGTCTGGAACGGGCAGTGGCACGGGTGACCGAGGCGATTTTGGACGCCTACCAGGAAAACTGTCCGGAGAGGGAAAGGCCTAATAGGTCGAAGACAGTCTGGTGGAACGATCACCTCGAGAGAAAAAGGCGAGAGGTGAGAGGCTGTTTAATAAAGCCAAAATCAACCAAGACTGGGTATCGTATAGAAGGGTACTGACGCAGTACAACATTGAAATAAGGAAGGCCAAGCGTAAAGCTTGGCGGAGATTCTATGAAGACGTGGCGGACACCTCAGAGTGCGCGAGAATTCACAGAATCCTAGCAAGGGAAGGTACTGCGGACAGGATAGGGTTCCTGAAGAAAGATGACGGAACCTACACTAACTCGGTAGAGGAATCGCTGGAATTGCTTATGAGCACACAGTTTCCAGGGTCCTCTTATGGAGAGGCCCCTCTCGAGGTTGAGGGGCCGAGAAGACCTGGTCGGGCGGTTTGCAAAATCGCAAATTACGTCATACAGCCGAAAAGGCTATGATGGGCGATTGGAAGGTTCAAGCCCTATAAAGTACTAGGCGTGGATGGGATTTACCCGTCTTTCTGCAGAAGGCGGTGGAGGTGTTGATACCACACCTATGTAGAATCTTCAGAGGCTGTTTGGCCTGGGGATTCATACCGAGAGAATGGCAACAGGTGAAGGTCGTGTTCCTCCCGAAAGTAGGGAGGACGGTAGATCAATCGCCAATGTCGTTTAGGCCAATAAGACTGTCCTCCTTTCTGCTGAAGGCGATGGAGAGGATGACTGACTGGTTTATAAGGGACGAGATTTTGAGGACAAATCCTCTTAATAATCGCCAATATGCTTATCAGGCAGGGAAATCCGTAGACTTGGCGCTGGATGACCTGAATAGGCTACTCCAAAAGTCGCTTGACGACAAGAAAATTGCGGTAGTCACCTTTTTGGATATAGTGGGTGCCTTTAATAATGTGTCCTCAGAGTCTCTTGTTGGTGCACTGATAAGAAGGGGCACGCCCGCTACGATTGGTCAGTGGATAAGGACTAGTCTATTGGGAAGGACTAATATAGCCACCATAGATAACTCATCTCTTGTGGCCAGGGTGAGTAGAGGCTGTCCGCGGGGAGGCGTTTTGTCGCCATTGCTGTGGACATTATTAGCCGATGGCATCCTGAGCAAATTAACCGCGGAAGGCTTTCACTGCGTAGGTTTTGCGGACGATTTGGCAATCGTGGTGAGGGGGCGGTTCGCGGTAACTGTCTCAGAGCGCACTCAGGGTGCGCTCAATATTGTGAATCAATGGTGCAGAGCGGAGGGTCTCTCCATCAATCCCCACAAAACTCAAGTGGTTCCTTTTACAAGGAAGAGAAATTTACAAGGCTTACAACAGCCGATACTCGGAGGGGTTGTGATCCCCTTTGCAATGGAGGCCAAATATTTGGGAGTCATATTTGACCGAAGGCTGACATGGAATTCTCATATTAACATTACCGCACACAAAGCAAAAATCGCCATAGGTAGGTGCAGGAGGCTATGCGGTAAAAGTTAGGGACTAAGCCCGAAGATGGCCCTGTGGATTTATACCTGCGTAGTGAGACCAATAGTAACCCACGGGGCGGTGGTGTGGTGGACAAAGACCTTGCAGATGGGGGGGTTGGGAGCGCTTGGAAGTATTCAAAGGCTGGCTTGCCTGAGTACGACGGGTGCTATGATGACTACCCCCACTGCGGCCTTGGAGGTCCTGTTAAACCTTCCACCACTCCACATTTACGTCCAAGGCGTTGCAAGAGCAGTTGTGGCACGACTACAACAGGGACAAGCGCCCATTTATCCCAGGCATACTGGGAAGCACAAGACCTATGGGAGGAGCTGGGGGCGGACCCGATTTTGGGCCTGCCTACGGACATAATGACTCCTAGGTACGACTTCCAAAAACCCTTCAAAGTCTTGATATTAGACAGAGGGGCATGGAAGAATGGGCCGCCAATTACAGGCGAATCTATGTGGTACACGGACGGGTCCAAGATGGAAGATGGAGTAGGAGCCGGCGTGTACGGGGCTCATCCGAGATGTAATATCTCGGTGAGCCTGGGAAGGCTAGCTACGGTCTTTCAGGCGGAGCTAGTCGCGATTATTATCTGCGCCGCCGAAATAAGAAGACGGGAGTGTATAACTCCAGAGTCGTCATTTATTCGGATAGCCAGGCTGCTCTGCGGGCAATTGACTCGTGGGAGATCAGCTCAAGGCTAGTGTGGGACTGCCTAGGTGCACTCAGGGAAATTAGTAGCCATAATAAGGTCTTCCTGGTTTGGGTACCTGGGCACTCGGGTTATAGAGGCAATGAGGCGGCGGACCGCCTGGCCCGGGAGGGTTCATCAGAGCACTTATCGGGCCGGAGCCGTTCTGTGGCGTCTCAAGATGCCTCAGGAGTGCATCCATCAAGACATGGATGCAGGACCGATCAAGGGAATGGTGGGTCAAAACTCCAGGCCAGAGGCAGGCGAAAACGTTTATCTATAGCCACTCGCCCAAGCTAACTGCGGAATTACTCCAATTAGGCCGGGTGGCCATAAGGATAGCAGTTGGCGTTCTCACTGGCCATTGTAGACTTAACAAGCACATGCATCGCATGGGCCTGGCAACGGATAGCCTGTGTAGGTTCTGTCAGGAAGAAGAGGAGACGGCGCTGCACGTGGTATGTCAGTGCGAGGATCTGGTCTGGCTAAGGTACCGCCTCTTTGGTAAAGAGAAGCTGGTGCCAACAAGCCTCAGCCGGGGCCCCCTCTCGGACCTTTTAAGTCTTTTAAGGCAAGCAGGACTCGAGAGAGTGCTCTGATGGCAGGCGCTCTAATTGATCACCTGGGAGCCCTCCCCCCAATTCCACAGTCCGGTAAATGGCAGGATTGGGAAGGGCCTCCAATTAGAGGGGTGCCACAATAGATCCATGGGGTGTCGCGGTGGCGCAGACTGAAGAGCCAATCCCCCCGTTAGAATCTAATCTAATCTAGCTGTTTCCTACTCCCGCTCACGCGCGCGGCCGCACGTGCGTGCATGTGCCTTCTCAGAACTGTCTACCCACGCCGTCCGCTTCCCTTTATGGAAAGGGCCAGCTTCCTCCCTCACCCCATAGTATCCCCGCTTCGCCATCTCTCTCCTTCCACTATAGCACTCCTCGCACCACGCCACCAACCTTCTTTCCCCACTACTTCCGCTTGCCCATCCGGTCAACGCCGTGTGCTCTGCCCCTCTTACATTCAATATCTCGCCAATGCAACTTCGCATTTACCGCTTCTGCCCCTTTAGTTACTGTTATATTGTGAATTCGCCCTTTATATTTCGCGTCACTTTATACGCGTCTATTCGCCTTGTTAATTAATATTAATTCATCAGTGAATAGTAAAATCATCTCTCCGCGTCATTACCTTCACGAGGCTATATCACCTGCGCCTTGGTGGACTCGCCATCGCCCGCCGCTTTAACAACGGCGTCATCCGCTTCTAAAGGAGCATTCCAATCCCTTTACGCTCAGCTGAGTTCCTTTCTTTCGCCACCCACGCACCCACACCTACATGCACCCACACCCACACGCACCCACACCACACACACACTCTTACGCCACCTCTTCCTTTCTCAGTCCGCCATTCGTCCTCATCAACCCTTCGATTTATCACTCACCATCACCAAATGGTAAGTCACTTTTTCATTGGTTTTACATTATTATTCATTTTTTGTTTTTCCCCGCTACTCGCCATCTCGCCTTGGGTGTCTGCTGCTCAGACAGAAATAAAACAAGGAAAAAATAAAGACTGTTTGATGGTTGAAACTATATGTACGGAAGACATTGATATTTTATGCGATAATGTTACTTTGAGGATATCTGGCAAAGTTCAGGTTATGAAAGTACACAAACACTCTTCGAGAATGATTATTACGAACATTCCGAAAGAAATTAATATGCAAAATGCTTTTGATATTATAAGTAAACAAAATTCGGAACTAAATTTAAGTTATGATAATTTGAAGCTAAAATTTGTTTTTGAAAATAAGAAACTTGGTTTTCGAAATTTGATAGTAGATGTACAGCGTTCGATCTAAGTTATTAAAACAATAGAATTAAAATAATGTGGTCGATTTGCCACAATGCAGATTATGTTTACTTAAAGTGGTGTTATAATTGCAATAAATTCAACACAGCAAAGAGGAATGTAAAGGTTCACTTACATGTCCCCTTTGCAGTGAATTGCATGTAAAGTATATCACACTTATTATAAATGCATAAACTGTGCAAACCATAATAAATATTCCAAAAACAAGATTTTGTATAATATTCATCACAGGGCATTCAATCCCAACATTGAATATTGCCTATGAACTTCAAAACAACTAAAATTAATCAACAACAAATCAATAAAACATGAGCATTAAAATGGATGATAGAAAACGTAATAATGATAATAGCATTAAATGTATTCAAAGAAATATTCAAAAATCATGGAAAGCCATTGAAAACATAATGTAATGTAATGGTGGTCATAAATGAAGATATTGCATTCATACAAGAACCATATAATAATGATTGTAAAATAATGGGCATTCCTAATAGGTACAGATTATATCAGAAGAGTTCGCAAGTTAAAAGGACAGCTACAATTATTAGAAAAAAGGAGTCAGATGCATTATTTATATCACAGTATTCAGATGAGGATTTTGTAGTTCAGATTATTTTCGAAAAGTTTAAAATAATGGCAATTAGTGCATATTTTGATATTAAAATTGATATAGAGATTGATTTTAGGAAATTGTGGCAAGTATTGCAAGAATACTAAAATGTGCCTACTGTGATTGCGACTGATTATAATGCGCGTGCAAGGCGGGAAGAAGAATATTTTACTATTAATCAAACTTATTCGGACATGATAAACAAAGCGAAGATGGAATCCTGGAAAGAGGCTGTCAATGCAAGAAAAAAAAAATAACGTCTGGAATTCTAGTTATAAAAATATAATGGGAAAAATTAAATCTGTCGCCTATTACTACAATTAAGAAGAGTAAGGTAAGTGTACAAGGAATCTTAGAGAAACTTTGAGTTTATTTTGGAAAAGCTGATACCACAAGGTACAAATTCTGATGATTTAGAAGAACACAAGATTTTAAGGCTCCAAGCTGAACAAGAAATTAATATAGACAATTAGGTTTCATTTACTCAAGATGAAGTGGAATTTGCGGTTAAAAATATGAAAAATAAAAAAATCACCTGGACTGGACGGAATTACTAGTGAAATTTACAAAGAAATTTTTAAATTATTTCCAAACACTATTACTTCTCTCTATAATGAACGTTTGAGAAGAGGAATTTTTTCCAGAATACGGAAACCTCAGAAATAAAATTAATAGTTAACCGGGTAAAGAAAATATGGAATGTTACAGTAAATTTCGATCCATGAACCTTTTGCCAGTATGCGGTAAAATATTAGAAAAGTTAATGATAGATCGAATAATATTTAAATTATACAAGGAAGAAAGACTAAGTTACAATCAATATGGCTTCAGACATCAGAAAAGTATCACGGATGCTATTTTTGAGGTTAGAGAAACTATAGAAAGTCATCTTGAAAACAGAGGAAATGTTGTTTTTCTAACCATGTGGCAGGTGCTTTCGATGCCGCGAAGTGGCTAGAAATTTTAAATCAACTGAGATCGCAAAAGTCCTAGAACCTATATTTTCTTGTATTGTTTATTTGTTTTAGGGGAATTCCCTATACAAATAGAGTCAGGCTACATTTTATCTATCATTACTACTTACATACAGTTAATGACAGTCATATTCACTGAGTTACAATCTAAATACAGTAGTCATAATGTACATATGTGCATAATGTATACGTACATGGACTTTTTTTTTTACCAACTTTATATGAAATATATTTGGCACAACTAGCTGCTTGCTACAAAACAGTAACATTTGCTTTATCTAAAGGAATTTATTAGAATAATATAAACATCAAAAACAAAGTAGCAAACTGATGCGACCTTCGTATTCATACACACTACTCATTCATACTCATTCATTCTCTAATAATTGTTGACTATTTCGTCTCTAAAGATATTCATTGGTCAAATTACATTCAGTTTAATGTTTTCTATCATTTTTAGTGGGTCTAATTTAAATTTAAAAGTGAAAATGGGAAGAGGTAAAGACACGAGTAGTGAAATTCGTAAAATCATAATTGAAAATTGGAAAAGAGGAAAAAGTTTGCGTGAAATTGGAAAATTAATAAGTGGAAGCCATGCTACAGTACAAAGTATCATTAACCGGTACAGAATTGAAAATAAGGCAAGAAATTCAAATAGAAGGTTGCTCAGTGATTATGATGAACGATTCCTAGTAAGAAAAGTGATAGAAAATCCTAAAATAAGTGTCCCAAGCTTAGCTGTGGAGATGAGTTTTAGGTTGGGAAGGAATATTAATCATCCGAGACATTTTTCGTGGTAGCCTGCTCCATTTTGTGGTCATCGACCGGTTTCGGGCGTTCGCCCATCTTCAGGATGCGTTTTTCAGACAGTGTGACAACACAGACTTGCACAGAGCAAATTCAGTTTACACACTGACTGGTGTTTTTAACTGTATTTAAAAAACCAAACTCTTAAACTAGGTCAAGGGGTATGGTCAACTGGGTGGGAAAACACGTGTTTGGGTTGTTAAAGGGCAAATTGTCCTTACAATGGAAACAACACGTGGGGGTCTAATTTTTAAACTCTGTTGTTGGAGGTTTACTGGACAATTGTAGGAGATTTACTGTACAATTAACTAATCAAAATAAAATATTAAATATATAAAAAATAAATTAAAAATTAAATTAAATAACGATTTAAACTAACACAATTTAAAATTAAGCGATTTTTATAATTAAGTTTTTATTATGCATTCCACTCAACATATCACCTTTTTACACAAAATTCACACACATCATCCAAATAATACGCACGCATACTTTTTTTTTTAATATATATATACAGGGTGTAACAGCAACCTCTGGCAATATTTCGGGATATGGTTTGCCACTTCATTTGGAACAAAAAATTTCTAATAAACCATGGTCCGATTCGTTCGCCTTCAAAAGTTATTCTTCATTTTCTAAAATTTTCAATTTTCCCACTTTTTCTCATAAAATTGATTATATCTCAAAAAGTTTTTCACATAAATCATATTCAGTTACACCTTTGGAAAGAGCATTAAATTTCCTATAAGAAACACAAGTTTTATTTTAATTGAATTAATTATGAGGTTTTTCATAGACTTTAAACATAACTCTACAGCTCTTCGACTGTTAAAAACCACTTTTCAATAGTATTTCTAATAACTTTCTTTAAGGCTAGCGTACGGTCCGGTTACAGAACAAATATCATGGGGTTTCTTTCTTGTTTTCTTGAAGACAATGCGAAATAATTGTAAAAAACCACAAAATGAAAATTGAGAGCTGTTACAAAAATATCTTGAGATTAATTAATGATCCTGGAATGAACTTTGGAATTGTTATCTCACGATAGAAATCCGTCTAATTCTAATAATCAGAAACATTTAGTCGTGATTGCTGGTCATACATTCAAAATGCCAGAGTTCTTTGTCATAGAATAGCGAGATATGGTTTTTATTTGTGGGTTTTGTAACGGCAGTGCGGAAGCTGCAGCTGAGTATTCTAGGCGCTGGCCTAACAGGAAACCATATAAGCAGCGTATTGAAGACTAGGGGAAACCGGTTCTGTGAGAATAAACTACCCAGGAAACTTTGATCGTTCTTACGAAAATTCATGATCAGTTCTTGAATGTGTTTGATGGCGATTCTACCCTTAGCACACGCAGAGTGGCATTGTCGCTAGGTTTGTCACATCAGACGGTGCACAGGTATCTTCGACGGGATGGTAGATATCTGTATCACGTGCAGCAAGTACAGTATTTGCTAGAACTTGATTACGCCTGTCGTACTCAATTCTGTATTTGGCTGTACAACAAACAACCCAGAATCGTCGTTTCCCCCAAAACATTTTGTGGACCGATGAGAGGCGTTTACTCGAAATGTTTCTTTAAACACCCGCAACATGCACTATTGGAGTACGAGAATCCCCGTGCAACCAGAACGTCGTCAGAACGAACAGTTTCCTCGGTAGTTTATTCTCACAGAACCGGTTTCCCCTATCTTTAATACGCTGCTTATATGGTTTCCCGTTAGGCCAACGGCTAGCATACTCAGCTGCAGCTCCCGCGCTGCCGTTACAAAACCCACAAATAAAAACCATATCTTGCTATTCTATGACAAAGAACTCTGGCATTTTGAATGTATGACAGCTAAATCACGACTAAATGTTTCTGTTTATTAGAATTCGACGAATTTCTATCGTGAGATTACGATTCCAAAGTTCATTACAGGATTATTAATTAATCTTGGGATATTTTTGTAACAGCTCTCAATTTTCATTTTGTGTTTTTTTTTACACTTATTTCGCATTTTCTTTAAGAAAACAAGAAAGAAATACCATGATATTATTATCGTTGGAAAGCTGGTGAAATGTAGATATTTTTTCTGTAACCGGACCATACGCTAGCCTTAAAGAAATTTATTATAAGAAAATACTATTGAAAGTGGTTTTTAACATTCGAAAGCTGTAGAGTTAAGTTTAAAGTCTCTGAAAAACCTTATAATTAATTCAATTAAAATAAAACTTGTGTTTCTAATTGGAAATGTAATGCTCTTTCCAAAGGTGTAATTGAATATGATTTATGTGAAAAACTTATTGATATAATCAATTTTATGAGAAAAAGTAGGAAAATTGAAAATTTTAGAAAATGAAGAATAACTTTTGAAGGCGAACGAATCGGACCATGGTTTATTAGAAATTTTTTGTTCCAAATAAAGTGAAAAACCATATCCCGAAGTATTGCCAGAAGTTGCTGTTACACCCTGTATATATAACTAGCAGATTTAAAACTAACCTAAAACTAAAATCTGTTTAAGAACTATGGGTGCATGTATAATGTTTGCACTGGTAATTGCGTTTCTATTGCTTCTGTGGGAAGAGTGTTTTGAATAATTCTTTGAATAATAATTTGAGTAAATTTGAATAATAATTTGAGTGTTCACTGGCAAATTTTGTCTGTTCGTTCATTAAGTTTTGTGTTTATATATTTCGAGTTGTTCTATTATGTCAAGTCGTCGTCCTTTGTGGCCAGAATGTATTAGCTTCATCGTGGTCGTGATGTCATCGGGTTTGTGTTTGTTAGTGCTTAGGTGATTGGCATAATTTGAGCCAAGTTTGTTGTACTTGTATGATCTGATATGTTCGGTAAATCGTTCCCTGATTTTTCTACCTGTCTGCCCCACGTAAATGTTGTTACAGTCCGGGCATTTCAACTCGTAAACCCCACTGTTGTCATACACGGCAGTGAACACGGTACGAGTGCAGATTTTGTTGCCTAATTTGTTGTTTGTTCTGAAGAATATCTTAATGCCCAGTTTTTGAAAAAAATTGTGAGTTTGTATGTTTGGCTTCCAATATATGTGAATGTGGCGAATTTGTCTGCCGTTTCTCTGTCAGTCCTATTTCGGTGGTGTGGTTCGTTTTTGAGGAGTTTATTAAGGATGTTCGCATTGTACCCATTGTTCTCAGCTATGTTGTAGAATGTCTGCAATTCTTGTGTGTGGTTCGCGGGTGTGAGGGATGTGTATTTAAGTCTGTTCGTCAGATGTCTAAGTGCAGCTAGTTTGTGTTGGGTAGGGTGGTTGGAATTGTGCGGTATGATAGCATCGGAGGTAGATGGTTTTCTGTGTATTCCGTATTCCAGTTAATTGTCGCTTCTTGTGAATTTTATGTCTAAGAAGTTGAGGGTGTTGTTCGTTTCTTTTTCGTACGTGAATTTTATTTTCTGGTTTATGTTGTTGTTAAGGTAATTACTATTTTGTGTATGTCTATGTCGTTTTCCAATATGAGGAAGGAATCGTCCACGTATCGTGCATAAAATGTTACCCCAAACTCCTCTTTCAGTTTTGGTATGTAAGTTTCTTCCATGTTTTGTATAAATATTTCCGATAGGATAGCTGATGTGGGGAGCCCCATTCCTAGTCCGTCAGTAGCGAGGTAGAACTTGTTAAATCTAAAGTTGTTTTGTGTCGTTATGGTTTGTACTAAGTACGTGAGTTGGCGAACCACAACGAATATTAATCCTGTGTCTGTTCGTAGAGCCCTCAAAAGAAATTCGTTTTTTTCCAGAACAGCAAGGAAGAAACCGTTTGTAAATAAAAAAACACGGGATCCAAAATACAAGTCAATTTAAGGAGAAAGTAATTGACTTATATTTTGGATCCCGTGTTTTTTTATTTTTTTTATTTACAAACGGTTTATTCCTTGCTGTCCTGCAAAAAAACGAATTCTTTTGAGGGCTCTGCGAACAGACACAGGATTAATATTCTTTCCCAACCTAAAACTGATCTCCATAGCTACGCTTGGGGCATTTATTTTAGGATTTTCTATCACTTTTCTTACTAGGAATCGTTCATCATAATCACTGAGCAACCTTCTATTTAAATTTCTTGCCTTATTTTCAATTCTGTACCGGTTAATGATACTTTGTCCTATAGCATGGCTTCTATTTATTAATTTTCCAATTTCACGCAAACTTTTTCCTCTTTTCCAATTTTCAATTATGATTTTACGAATTTCACTACTCGTGTCTTTACCTCTTCCCATTTTCCTTTTAAATTTAAATTAGACCCACTAAAAATGATAGAAAACATTAAACTGAATGTAATTTGACCAATGAATATCTTTAGAGACGAAATAGTAAACAATTATTAAAGAATGAATGAGTATGAATGAGTAGTGTGTATGAATACGAAGGTCGCATCAGTTTGGTACTTTGTTTTTGATATTTATATTATTCTAATAAATTCCTTTAGATAAAGCAAATGTTACTGTTTTGTAGCAAGCAGCTAATTGTGCCAAATATATTTCATATAAAGTTGGTAAAAAAAAAGTCCATGTACGTATACATTATGCACATATGTACATTATGACTACTGTATTTAGATTGTAACTCAGTGAATATGACTGTCATTAACTGTATGTAAGTAGTAATGATAGATAAAATGTAGCCTGACTCTATTTGTATAGGGAATTCCCCGAAAATAATAAACAATTGGCTCGGGTAGTGACACTCTAACAAGGCAAAATATCATTGAAATTACTAAAAAATGTGTTTAATCATTTATGCAGAACGTTCTTATTTTAAGGCAATTTATGATATAATAGAATAGGTTTCTGATATGGGATTCATTGTTTGCGGAGAGAATGCTGGGAAGGTGGTCTATTGAAGTGGAGTTGACGAATGGGATGTAGGATTACTTATGGGAGAGTAGATAGGACAGGTAAACTATTAAGTGGTGTAGACCTTCTAAGGGGTTAAAATTACAAACAGAACAAATTTCCTGAGGGTTAATTAAGTAAGCAGAATTCTTATAAGTTATTTTGATTTGATGTTTACCAGACAGTTTTAATTGTGTGAATATTTTGATTATATTGAAAGGAATATTGAGGTTGATGTAGGATTGGGCAGGACTGTTAGTGACATTAAGTTCATATATTTTAGTATTATTGCAGCTGTAATTGGCCTCATACAGGGATTTGACATCAGATACTTTTGAGTACTCTTTGTATTTAGCTAGAATCTGTGGCATTTCATTATTTAATTTAGTAGGACCAGGGTCTAAAAAAATATGCTTATAATTAATTTTATTCAATAAGTCAATTTGGGTGAACCAGTTATATTTAGAGGAGGGATGGTTTTGGTGCAATTCTTTGAATTTAAGGTAGCAAATTTTAGGAATACTATTGTCATTCATTGAGAGCAGTTTACATAACCAGTTCAATGTTAGTTTCTAATATTTTGTAGCTTGAATGGTCTATATTAAGATCTGTCCTGATCAGCCAATAAGGGGTATGTATTCTTGTATAAATTGAATAATCTTTTGTAGAAGTGTAGATGTGCCTTCTCAATAGTGCCGAGATAACGAAGCCCCCATATTTCAGCTCCATAATGAAGAGTACTTTCGTTTAAACGCATTCTGCAATCCATGGAATGAATTTTCGATTTTCTGCGGTGTCTAACAACATAGCTCCTACGGCAGAAGTTGCCTTAGTTTCAGCAAATTTCAAGGCTAGATGGAAGAGGCCAGAGCTTGAGAATTTCACACCTAGATATGTATAGGACGGAACAACTTTTATTTCTTCATCCAAACAATAAAACTTCTGTAATGTTTTGGAGAGACCTTTATGGAAATGAATTATTTTAGTTTTGCTACAATTAATTTTCAGATCGTTATCCGTACCATAATTAGCGAGTAATTTGACTTTTGTCACTACATCAGATGAAGAGTTCGCAAAGATGACATCGGCATACAGCAATAACAATATCCTATTTGGGACTAGAGGTATACCGGGAGTCCCACTTGCTCGAAAAAAATCTTCTACATCGCTTATGAACAAACTGAAAAGATAACCGGACAGAACTTTACCTTGGAGGATTCCTTTAGTTAATTTTATTTCTTCAGTAAAGATATCACCCGTTTTTACTTTGATGTATGCATTTTCATACATATATTTTAAAATCCTAATTAATTTCCCCCTAACGCCGAAGCGGTTTAATTTATGCCATAAAAGGTTACGGTTTACGTTATC
The DNA here is from genome assembly GCA_011037195.1 of Triatoma infestans. Lineage (NCBI taxonomy): Eukaryota > Metazoa > Arthropoda > Insecta > Hemiptera > Reduviidae > Triatoma > Triatoma infestans. Next base: position 187,930 of record JAAEAF010000084.1, read on the forward strand.
GAAAGCTTTCTTGTAATCCACGAATATTGCAAGTAGATCGCTTTGTCTATATTCTAATTTTATTTGAACAATACTGTTCAGTATAAACAAATTGTCAAGGCAGGATCCACGCTTTCTAAACCACTCCGGTAGCCCACCCACTTCTTCATCCCATGACATTAGTCTGTCTAAAATTATTTGAATGAAAATTTTTAAGACAGAGTTAAGGATATCGGACGATAATTGTCAGGGATTGTTTTGTCACCTTTTTCATAGATCATTGTTATAACTGATTTACACCAGTCGGTGGGAATTTTTTCGGTTTCTATTATTTTATTGAAAAGGGAGAGAAGGTATAATTGCCAGTTTCCAGGGAGATTCTTACAGAATTCGTTCGGTATTTTATCAGGGACTCGTTCTTAATTTTACCTTAGTTTAATTCTTCTAGGGTAATTGGGGAGTCTAAGAACGGGTGTGATGCACCAAAGAAATTACTGTTGCAGCTAGGGATTTTACTGTAAAAATTTTTGAAAAATAGGGACCATTGATCAGACGGTATAGGGTTTAATTGCATATTTTTAGTTCTAAATTTATTAATTGTGTGCCAAAAGGATTTACTAGCTTTGCTATTGCCTAATTTGTTAATTGTGCGGAGTTCATGCTTTCTTTTCTTCAATTTTGTTAAATTTTTGTATTTTTTTTTCTTAGAAGTAATATACATTAGTCTAGTATGGCTATCAAAATTATTTTTCTTTAACAGATTCAAATTAGTCTGGACTTTATTCTTTGCTAATCTGCAGTCGGGATCAAACCAAGGTAGTGAAATTCTAAAAGTACTATTTGAAATTAGGATACAAGATGTAAAGAGATGGCTTACAACTTGCCATCGCTTTACAGCGGAAACGAGATTAGAGTATATCCCATCAGGATTTTTATAAATGCTAATTACCCGCGGACAATGCATTAGGTTGTTTTTGTATGGCAAGCTTTTCTCAGAAATCCAAGAGAGTTTCTGAGTGAGTAGTTTCTTTGTAACACAGGGTTGTTTAATGTTATTAATATACACATTTAGGATAATTTTAAGAGGAAAGTGGTCAGAATGAGATACACAGGATTGCACATATAAATCATTTGTTAGACATATACAGTTGAGGTTACATCACACAAGGTCCACCACACTCTGGCCATTGTTAGTCATGTGGTAAGGTTACCAGGATTGTCACTGGGAGCTCTTCCATTAAGCAAAATAAAATTATTACTTTCTAAAAGTTGGCCTCTAGTATTTGTTACATTATCAAGACTATCGAGATAGCCTGTAAAGTATGTTCTAGGAATTAATTTAGTATCTAATTGATTGAGCTGGCCAACTCTGCAGTTGAAATCGCCACCCAGTAACAAGTATCAATTAATTAAACAAGTACCATACTTCTCCTAATATTATTAAGTGCTTCATTAAACGTATTTAAGATAAAATTTAATTGTAATGAAGGTTTAAAGTGGACTAGACCTAATATAAACATGTTATTAGAACCTTTTAAGTGGACTGACCGAAAATCCAATACTCACATTTATCGAGGATACATAGGTTCTATAATTCTGAATTACAGAACTCCGCTAAGCCACCACTTCCTCTGCTCTTATTGCAGGTGTTGAGAGTGATGAAAATCCTGATAAGCCCGATGGTGAATGGAGTGTATCTGATGTAACCCACGTTTAAGATAAACAATAAATGGTTTGCTTATGGGAAGGAGATCAGTTAGGCTGGAAGTTAGAGAAGCCATGCACGTTCCAACAACATTAATAGGCAGAATTTCTTCAGTCATTTTAATATTATTTTGATGTTGATATTCCTTTGATTGCTAGGCCATGGTTTCTTTTATTTGGGCTTTCTTGACAGCTCAGTAGTATCTCCTGCAGTTGGTGGCGAAGTAGTTTTCCTTTTATTATCTCTAGCAGTCTGCATGGTGTCCTTGTTATAATTACCTTCGCTATCAGTGTTAAATTCAGAAGAATCAGTGTGGTACGTTATTAACTGTAGGAGATATTCTTTATTATCTGTAGGAGTCAGCTCTCTTTATTAAGACTTTTCTATTTTTGAATCACACATAATCCAGATTCCTACCTTTCTGCCGCTGATTAGCTGAGCTGAATATTTCTTTATTTGTGGTACTTATAACTTCAGAGTTTAGAGAAGACAGAGTTTACTGTCTTTATCAAGGCTGTAATCTAAAAAGCAATATAATAAGGAACCAGAATTTGTTTTAGAAAAATCAAATTTATGATTTTTTCCTAAAATGTTTCAAGACGGTTGAGGCACCGTTGGCCACGAGACCAATTGGTCAACTAGTGACCCCTCTAAAAAGTCCTGAATTATTACAAGTATTATCTAAAACAAAATGCAACAAGGTAACTGGTTACAATAGAGTGCCCTACGAGTTTTATAAAAACAGCCCTCCAGATTTCCAAGATATTATGTTAAATTGCTTCAAACATATGTATGACACAGGAGTAGTTCCTGAAACTTTTAAGACCAGCGTTACATTCCCCTTACACAAAAAAGGTGATCGAAATGATGTGTTAAATTATAGAGGAATCTCCTTTTCCGATGCCATTTTAAAAATATTTATTAGCTTGCTTTCAAATCATCTGCAAAATTGGGTAAACGTAGAAAATAAATTAACGGAATTTCAGGCAGGTTTTCGCAAATCATATAGTAGCATTGATAATGTATTTAACCTGTTAAATATTGTAAATTTAAAAAAAAGAAGGAAAAGGGAAGAAAGTCTACTGTTTTTTTATAGTTTTCCGGGCCGCCTTTGACTCCCCGGAAAGAGATTTGTTGTACTAAAAGTTGTACAATATTGGTGTTTCCCTAAATTTCGACATTTTGCAAAGTCTATATAGGGACCCCTGATCTGCTGTGTGGACGAAAAATGGATTAACTTCTAGTTTTGAAACAAAGGTCGGTTTAAAACAAAGCTGTGTTCTGTCACCTTTGTTATTCAGTCATTTTGTTAACGATCTTCCTGATTCTTTGGATGAAGGAGTCTGGATTGACAACCTAAATATGAAATGTTTATTGTATGCGGATGATGTGCTACCGCTCCGAAAACACTACAAAATATGATCTACAAGCTCGAAGAATATTGTGAGATTTGGAATCTCAGTATAAACCTGGACAAGTCGAGAATAAAGTATGTCTTCCAAGTAAGTTTGGAAGTACATACTTGTATTTGGAATACATACTTTGTGGGGAATGTTCCTAAACCATAATGAGGTTCCCTTGTCATCCAAGTTTCAAGTGTTCAGATCGGTGACAAAAGCGTGTATCATAGATGGCCAAAATTCAGAGTTTCAAGGAAATTAGTAAACCGGAAGTGCGCTTTCACCGAACAGTTTTTTTCAGTTTTCGTCGTATTTGAATTAATTTGGTACACAAACTATAAAATTAGTCAATTATAATTTTGAGAACTGGAGTAAGAGAAAGTTGTGTGAGTGTTACACAGCAGATTTTTTTTTATTATATTCTGTTTTTTTGTTTCTTGATTTTGTCTTTCAAAAAAGAACCTGTTGCATTTGTATGTTGTAGGCCTTGAAAAAGACAATATATTTGTCAAAACGTTGGCAAGAATTTAAGTTTTTTTTTTTTTTATTTCTTAGAAAGACCGAATCTCACAATCCTTTTCCTACATCATAGAAGATTGTCGAAATTTAGAAATATTTTTTTAAAAAAAGGAAAAAGTATGAAACAACAATAAAACAATAACACCAACAACAACATAATAATGAAGATGATTCTGATATTATTTGTGATCATTTAATGCTTTCCGTCTATTTCTTTTTGTAAATATTTTATTTTAATATAAACAATGTTATGTTTGCCCATTGTTAATGAAACAAGCAAAATATTGGTTGATTGGGGCTGGCTTTATCTTTAAAAGTTTATTCGTTGCTTCGGATACCTCTATTCTTCCTTAATAATTCCTGAGGAAAGACAACAAAGGTGTCCAAAACTCGAATAAAATTTTAAAGATAAAAGATTTTTTTTTTTTTTTTGCCTCAGTCAACCAATATTTTGCTTATTTTTTTATGTTATAGATATGTAAATGAGTAGCATCAAACAATTCTGTGGTATTTGGGTTAGACCAGGAACATATAAAACACAGATCATTCGCTAAACACATTTTTTTTCGTACTTAGAGGACCTCACAAAAAATTATTTTCGGTGAAAAGCTATTTCAAAATTTGACACGTTCGCAAGACTTCTCTTACACTAGAAAAGAAAATAAAAATGAAAAAACTACGCGATGAGTTACTTTACGATCAATCAAGCTCAAAACTTGTTGTCAAGCTCCAAAACCGTACATGTCCTAATGAAGAATTTTTGTATTCAAAAGAAAAGTGTGTGCTGGGAAACATCTAAATGAGAAGATTACCAACTTATGCAACTCCATTACATTGCTTTTAAATATAACTGTTTTCATCATAACACATGAAGAAAATAAATTACCTGGTTCCTCCGTCTTGTGTTTGGATTTGGCGCATATCCTACTGTTCCCTGCATTTTCATAGTCTTCAATATTTCTGGATCTATGGGAGGGGTCCTCCTGAGCAGAAAATGTTAAAATAATAATAAGCTATTAGATACCTAATCAAATAAATTTAGTATCTGGTATACACTGAAGTAGCAAATTCTGTCATAATCACTTACAGTATTAAGATCTAGTACTGATATTTGGCCGTTTACTTATAGATTAAGAAGGGTCGAAGAAGAAAACATTTTCTTTAAAATAATATACATCGTTCCAGTGGCGGCTCCTGGTATTCGCGATTGCGCGACTGAACCCCCAAGCTATTTGAAAAAAAAATAAAAAATTAAAAGTAACAAATTATCATGTTTATTACTTTCTCTTATTTTTATTTCGTATTTCAATTTCAAAAAATATTTTAATTTTTATTTATATTACTTTCAAATATTGGTCAAAAATTGAATGAATATAGCTTATAAAAATTGAATCCTGATATAGTTTCAATCAAATCCATGTAAAATGAATGAATATGATGTGAAAAAAATAATTTGTTTGTCAAATCCGAGGAGAATTAGAAATTAAAGAATAGGAACGTATATCAGTATAGGAGCTCACTCTGTGTGTTGTTTAATGTATTGTGCATTTTTGTACGATTGTAGGTATAATGCGTGCACATATCAGGAGATGTATAAAGTGTAGGAAGCAGGGGGTTCACAATTCGGTATCGCGCTGGAGAATTTAATATATATATATGTATATATAAAAACATTTCTTTGTGTTAGTGTAGAAACGTGTGTTTCCTATTAACTTTTTAAAATAAGAGTGGGTGATTCTTGCGCGATGAACGTTGAATACTAGCTAGCTGTAGTTGAACGAACTTACCCGATCTTATCCGAAGTTAGTTGCACATTCGATATTGCACTGTAACGGCCGTTCGTTATTTTTTTGTGCGATGTGGCCTCTGCCAAAGTGTGAATTTTTATATTTTTATCAAGCTTTTGGATTCGAATTGGTTTATTTTTTTAAGTAATTATATTTTATATATTTTTCTATATTTATATTATTATATTTCTAAATATTATTTTTACATTAGATAAAGTTTTAAACATTTTTTCATTCCTTCTGTTTTCAATTTATCATGTCACAATCTGTAGCAATTAATAGTGTTGAATATTTAATTAAAAATTCGGATAATTTAACTTACGAAGATAGAATAAGGATTAAAAATGCCGGTCCCCCGCGTCCCAACTTAATTATTAATACTAATTACAAAAACAGAGGTAAAGATTTTATCAGAAAATTTAATATTGATATATACAAGAGAAACAGTTGGATTTGTGGATGTGAGATTAGAAATAAATTGTTTTGTTTCCCATGTTTATTAATAAGTAAAAGTAAAGAAATTACTTGGACACAAACTGGCATTAACGATTTATCTCATTTAACCCAAAAAATTAAAAAACATTCAGAATCAGTTTCCCACTCAAATTCAGTCATAGATTTTGAAATTTTAGGTAAGCAAAACATTTCAATTCAGTTAGATACTGCTTATCGTCAAAACATAGTTAAGCATAATGATAATGTTAGGAAAAATCGCTACATTTTATCTAAAATTATTAATTGTATTACATTTTGTGGTGCGTTTGAACTTGCCTTAAGGGATCATGATGAAAGTGAAAATTCAACGAATCCGGGAATTTTCAGGGGATTAATTAATTTTACGGCAGAATTAGACTTAGCTATGAAAGAACACTTAAAAAATGCAACAGTTTTTAAAGGGACTTCAAAAGAAATTCAAAATGATTTATTAGATTGCATCCTTCATGTATGTCGCTCTCAAATAATGAAAGAAATTGATAATGCCAGTTTCGTTTCAATAATTGCGGATGAAACAACCGATATATCTACCCAGTTTCAGTTAGTAATAGTATTTCGCTATGTTCTTGATAATGGACAGCCTGTGGAAAGATTCTGGACTTTTTGTAACCCTTCAGGTCACAGTGCGGATTTACTTGCCAATAACATTAAAATTGAATTAGATAAAGTAATTAACAATAATAAAAATAAATTAGTTTCCCAAAGTTATGACGGGGCAAATGTCATGAGTGGGCAGCATGCAGGTGTTCAAGCTCTTATTAAAAATGACTATCCGTTTGCTTATTTTGTCCATTGTTATGCTCATCAATTAAATTTGGTAATGGCTCAATCTTGTCGAGCAAATACAGAAGCACGAATTTTTTTCTCAGATATTAGTGATATTCCAAATTTTTTTTCCAATTCTCCTCAGCGAACTTCAATTTTAAATGAAATAGTAGGAAGGAAAATTCCTCATTCTTGCTCCACCAGATGGAATTTTCATTCCCGCATCATTCAAACTGTACATGAAAATTATGATACCCTTATAGAATGTTTTGAAAAAATAGAATTGACTAGCCATCAACCAAACTCAATTTCCCAGGCTAGGGGACTAAGACTTAAACTTGAACAACCTACTTTCAAATTTTGGTTAGAATTATTTTATAAAATCATGCCCCATGTTGATATTTTGTCTGCCCAGTTACAAAAACGCTCCACAGATCCAACTGAAGTTTTTAAAGCCGTTCAACTTTTTGGAGAAACTATCAAATCTATTCGTAATGAAATTGACAGCATAGCTAATCGTCCTGAATTTGATTTACATTTACAAAAACGTCACAAACCAGATCCTTTCTTAAACAAAAATGTAGCTGCAAAAGAAATTTGTGATAATGTTATTAGTCAAATGACAAACAGATTTCAATTTTCTACCCATTTGTTAATTTCAAAACTTTTGGATCCTCAAAATTTTTCCACTTATCAAATTCTATTTCCTAATGATCTTTTCAAAACTGTTTGTGATTCATACCCATTTTTCAACATAAATAAATTAAAGACAGAACTTCAAGTTCTTTACATGCGCCAAGATCTGAGAGGGGTCGACGGTGCTGTCTCATTGTTAAATTTTTTTATAGAAAATAATTTAAAAAATCACTTAAGTGAAATATGCCAACTGCTTATATTATTAATCACTATCCCCATGTCAACCGCTGAAGCTGAACGCAATTTTTCAACTCTTAAAAGAATTAAAACTTTTCTACGCAGTACACTTACAGAAGACCGTTTAAATGCTTTAGCTATGATGTCAATTGAAAAAGAATTGATTAAAAACATTAATAATTTTAATGAACAAGTAATTGATTATTTTGCCGTTAAGAAGGACAGAAGGATAGATTTAATGTATAAAACTGTATCAGAATAATAAATTGTTTAAACACTTTACACTAGTCAATTTTTCTGCTAGTCAATTATAAAGATTTAAATATTTTCTGTTAAAGCTACTGTTAAATTTATTATAAGTAACATATTTTAAACAGGTATTTAGGAAAATTTTAATTTCTAGTTTTGATAAATTAATATGTTTTTGTTCTAGATTGTTTTGCCGCTATATGGCTCCAGGCGAACTCTCCGGCATTATAATTGAGAGTAACGCGCCTATTATGGTACCTCATTGCACGTTGATAAATTGATATATTTGCATTCTGTTTGTTTATTAACAGGGTCAATTACATTATTTGCAAACAAATGTAAACATACCGGTTTATTGATATGACTTAAGGTGGTGTGGAAAACCATACAAATTTGATATTGGTATTTGGTATTTAGTACATCACTAAGATATATGACCCAGCAAAGAATCGATGCTAACTCCTTGACATTTCCTTTGAATTGAAACACTTTATTTAGATAATAAACATTTCCATTAAGTTAACCACCTAATTTTCGAACTCAAACGGTACCTAACTCTTTTTTTCACACTTTTTCTTTGGGTGCACAGTGACCGATTATTGTTAATTTAACACACTTAATTGTAGGGGAGGGAGACAAGTTTTTACCTGGCTCCTGGCTTACTTCATGATTTCTATCTAGCCAAGCTACTAATAATGATAAGTAATGTAAGTAATTTAAAAAAAAAATGTTGAACCCCCACATATCCAAGTCAGGAGCCGCCACTGCATCGTTCTGAACAAGGTCAGTGTCTTTTTCAAGGAACTGTACAATCATAGGCTAATTTTCGCTCAAGCGGTGGAAGCGGCAGCCTGAGGTTCCGCCTCCCAAGAGGAAATTCATTTTATGATAGTACTACCTATTTTAGCAATTTCTAAAGAGCAAGTTGATTATCCAAAATATCGCCTTATGGCCACTAAATATATTGGACAAAAGTGTAACTATTTCTTAATTATTAATCCGTTAATATAAGCTTATTAATAAATCAATAATATACAAGATACAAAGACTGAAGAATGAAACACGTGAATTACAGTTCCATGAGTCTAATACAGTTACACACTTTTGAGGGGGAACAAAATTGTATATGGTAGAAACTCATGATATAATTTGTGTTGAAATGGCAGCAGGTATTTCTACAAGAACAACCGTTTATAAAAATGATTATTTAAATTATTGTTTGAACCTTGAAAAAAAGCAAGTTAGCTAGTGTACAGGACCTCGCGGCCACAATGGCTGTGGCGAAGAAGGAGAAGAAAAAAAGCAAGTTAGCAAGTCTACAGGTCCTCGCGGCCACTATGGTTAGTGCGAAGAAGGAGAAGAAAAAAGAAGGTTGGCAGGTCTACAGGAAATGGCGGCCACTATGGTTAGTGCGAGAAGGAGAAAAAAAAAGCAAGTTAGCAAGTCTACAGGTCCTCGTGGCCACCATGGTTGGGGCGAAAAAGAAGGTTGGTAAGTCTACAGGAAACGGCGCAGCCACTATGGTCAGTGCGAAGAAGGAGAAGAAAAAATGCAAGTTGGCAAGTCTATGTGTCTCTCCTGGGAAATATAGTGAGACACAAATAATGATAGTGGTGAAAAATTTTTCAGTTCTGCGTGGTTAATGAAATGACAGTGGGAAACTCCATGTTTCCAAACAAAGATATATACAAGAACACCTGTGAAGAAAAAAGTAAAGATGAAAGGTCAATAATTATTGATTACTTCCTAGTGAGTAAAGGGACTTGGAAAGAAATAAAGGATATAAGGGTGAAAAGAGGATCCAAAGTCGGATCTGATCACTACCTCCTTATTATGGAAAATGGAATAATGAAGATTATAAAAGTCACAACAAAAATAGCAAAAAGAAAAAGGAGAATATTAAATCAAATAAGTTAAAAAATGAGGAGGTAGCTGAAGAATATAGGAAGAGGACAGAAGAGAAGAGAAGGTAGACATTACAGAGTGGAATGGGATAATGGAAGTGGAAAGAACGTGGAAGGCATTTAGAAGAATAATACTGGAAGCAGCAGAAGAAAGCTGCGGAAAAATTAAGGTGGGCCAAAGGAAGAAAAGAACAGCATGTTGGAATGAAGAAATTAAGGCAGAAGTGAAAAAGAAGAAAATGGCTTGGAGGGATTACTTAAGAACAAAAGAACCTGCACAGTATCATAAATACCAGGAGCAAAAAAAAAAAAAAAAAAATAGGATCTAATATTGCAAGAGAAAAGGAAGTGGGAGGAATTTGGAAAGAAACTGGAAGAAAATCATAAAAGAAATCAAAAACTATTTTATAAAATGCTTAAGAATATGAAAAGAGAAAAAGAACCTGCAATAAAATTTATAAAGGATAAGTGCGGAGTCTTGATTAAGAAGGAAGAAGATATATTGGAGAGATGGAGATAATAATTCAATGAATTATTATAAGAAGGTAACACCAAAGAGGACGCAACGATGAAAAAGCCAAATGAAAATCAGGAAAGCACGTAGAGGTGTTTCCTTAAACCACAAGGACCAGTAAGGGATCCGACCAGAGGTCTGAGAGAGCTCCGTGAAAGATACAGAAACATCTCACTAATAGCCCTGTCCGGATCCCCAATGAGCATCTTACACTGCCGAAAACCCACTGTGCTTATCTATAGGGATGAATGCTGTCAAGCTATCCATGGAAGCTTGACAGACATGTGCCTGAAGACACAGCAACCGCAGGCTCGGGAACAAGTGTTTCCAAGAAACGCTTCTTATACTGTTTACAAGAAACGCTGTTCCTAGGCTGTCTCTCTTGGAGTTGACAGAGTTGTAGTAGAGAAAACTGTTAGTATAGATACAACAATACATATTAACATATACGAGGGTCATTCAATAAGTTGAGAAATCGTAGCTCAAAAACGATTTATTTAATCAATACAAAACTTCGGCTACTTTTCAACATAGTCCCCAGCAACATTTATACACTTGTCCCATCGTTCTAATTTGTATATGCCTCTGGCATAAAATTTTTTCAATTCTTGGGTTATTCGAAGCCATTTTTGCACCTGATTTTTAACTTCTTCACTGGATTGAAAATGTTTCCCAAAGAGCCTATTTAAGGGGTCCAAACGAATGGAAGTCCGATCGGGCGAGAAGGGGGCTGTAGGGGGATGTGGAAGGATCTCCCACCCCAATTTTTGAAGTGTTTCTTGAGTTAACTGTGTCGGATGAGGGCGCGCGTTGTCATGAAGCAAAATCACGCCTTTAGTCTGGAGTGTTAGTTCGCATGGCAGGCCTTACTTGTTTATGAGCATATCACTGTAATACTTACTGGCTGTTGATGGTTCGCTGATCTTCGAGATAGTCACAATAAATAGGCCCCTGCGAATCTCAGAATACTGTAATCATGATTTTACCTGCAGGCGGCTAGGTCTTGAATTTCTTTCGAGTGGGAGAACCCCACATGTGTTTCATCACATGTTACAAGTCTACTGACAAATTCTTTTTCAATTAAACATCGTTCTTTCAACTGTTGACTGATTTGAACCCTGGTTTCTTTGTTGGCGCCCGTAAGTTGTCTTGGAACTCATCTCGCACAAGATTTCTTATACTGCAGCTTATTCTGAATAATGTTATGGACAGTTCCAACACTCGCGTGCATTTCTTCAGCTATCAACAGTAATAAGCCCGTAGTCCTGAATTAACGCGTTAATGCGAGAATCGAGGGAGGAAGTTGCAACTTCAACTGGTCGTCCACTTCATTGCACAGACACTTAAACGGCCACTTTTAAACTGTTCTACCCATTTGTAAAGTGAGACCTCTTCTTACAACATTTTCCGCTTCCTCAAAAATGTTACACATACTAACTTTCTATACTTTATACTCATTTTATAGTTGATTTATATTCATTTATTTCACTTATTTCTACCACTCTTCATATTTCCCAACATGTAAATTTTCCCTTCTCTATTTTCTTTGCAAGCATCCACAACAAACAATAACCTCTTCCAACATTTAACTCTCCATTCTTTCTTAACAGAGATCATATCTTTTTAATATTGTTTAATCTTTAGGTATATATTTTAATTTTTAACATACAATTTTCTTTATTTCCGTATTTTTGTTTTGTAGTTCCTGAGGAAGAACACCAAGGTGTCCGAAACGTCGCATAAACTTTTTTAAAAATAAAAAGTTTCTTCTTTGGCCCCAGCCAACTAATTGTTTGCTTGTTTAATCCGAACAAAAATATTGTTTACATTCGTTTGAGGTTATGCTTACCAAATACTCTCGAATAGCTGACGAGAAATTAGGTGCAAGGATGCCAATTTGACGCACTGAAACTATTGTATTGATTGAGCAAACTTTCTGAGCTGCAGCGATTTGTCTCGTTACTTATAGAATGAGCCTCATATATGTATTATATATACACATATTAAATGAATAATAAGTAAGTGAGTAAAAAATGTATAAAAGTATATATATATACTCTTTTTGCAATCTAACTAATCTAAGGTAGAGAAGTCTATAATATTTAAACTTTTTTGATAAGTATTGGAATATTTGTGTGCACAGAAATATATTTGCGAAAGATTTTCCATTTTTAAGACACGATTTAACCCTCTACTGCATGATTTCTTTTTTTTAATTACAAAATTTTTTTTTACTTTTATTTATATTCTCTATTAGGAAAAATGTTTAAAAAATAATATATATATATATATAAATTGTAATGGAAAACCGTAAATAATGTTAAGTAGCAAATATGCAACATCATGGCGAATTGCTTCCTTAAAATGTGTCTCAGTGGTAAATAAATAACCCAATTCTTATAACTTACTTTAGGTACCCTAATTGTGAAACTCAAAAAACAGTTCTTATCTTTATTGAAACATAATTTAAGATCACACTTTTCACATTTTACATAAGTAAAACCTTGGCATCTAATTTTTTGCAACGGTTTCTTTTTTGGTCTCAGATTGTCCAATGATCTAATCCATCGGTTTTGATATCTTTTGTAGGACTTGGTGCAGCAGATTTTTTTTTAGCTATTACACATTCCAGCGCCGAAGATGGCCGGCCTCTTTTTGGTGTCAACCTCCTTCCTATTTTACACAAAGTTTCTCCCAATTCTTTCCTGAATTCTCTTTGAGGCAATGTTTTCTCTCCTTTCTGTTTTTGAGCTTTGTAATAAATTATCCAACTGTTTATTATTGCTACATCCACTAAATGATAAAATAGCCTCATATACCATCTACTTCTAGTGTTCATCCTTATACTTTAACGCCCGATGTGACTTGTCCATTAAATCTACACCACCCATATTTTATTATACGCCTTAATTATTTTTGGGCATTTCATTTCGGTTTATGATTTAGTTTTTCTATCATACTGCTGCTTTGTAGTTTTGGGCTCAATATCATACAAAGTAGATAATGAATGGACAATTTTTGAGTCTTTCCAGATAACAGACGACACAGTGCATCCCTCAACATTGGTACAGTATTCCTCGCTGTATCCTTTTAATTTGCTAATTGTTTATCTGTGTTTAACTGTGTTTACAGTTAGGTTATCTATTCCTATGAATAGTATCTAAAAACAATATTCTTCTTGATTTTAAATAAACTGCCAGAGGAATTAACGTGAAAAAATTACCTGTATAAACTTTTATAAATTTTTACGTTCTGGAACTTCCCGGGTTAGGCGAACTACAATATTAGAACTATTGCCGATATCAGGCTCTCCAGTATCCTGTTTATTTTCTTGCCCGGTATAAATTTCTGTTTTATAAGCATATCCGTAGCTGTCGCATAACACAAAACAATTTATAGCCTCATTTATGAGGCTTTTTTGGGTTGTACTGCCATAAATGATGACTTGATTTTGTTGGACATATTAGTTCATCAACACTTACGAATTCACACATGGGTATTTCAACAAAAACATTTTAAACTGGCCTAAGTTTAAAAAGTTTATCATAATCACTATGCTCTCGTGGTAATGCAATAGAGTTATCATTGGAATGCAACAATGAGCGTATTTTTTCAAAATGATTTACTGGCATTGTCTGCTTGACTACTTCATTACCGATTATTGGATCCCATAAATCTCTAATAGGGCACTCCAGAAGCGATGACATTATACATATCCCCATGAATTTTTGTACAGAATTTGTAGTAAAATTAAAGATTTTGTTGGGAATCGTCTGAGGGTTTGATCTACAATTAGTAGTGACAATTCATCATTAAAAAAGTATTTAAAAAATTGGAATGGAGTATCCAATTGGTGGAGGCAATCATTCTTTCGCCATGAAGTTTATTTTTTCTTCTTTCAGTTTCACATTCTTCTTCTTCTTCCAAACAAATGAAGAACGTGACTTCTTTTCAGATTTTACTGTTGTGGATTTTGCACTAGATACAGCATTTCTGAAAGAAATATTTTCTGCAACAATTTGCCGATTATCCACCGCACTAGAGGTTACTTCTGGTAATTCAGTAACTTATTTTCCTTCTCTTCCATGAAAAAATTATTTTTTTCCAAAAGAATATCTTCTGTCAAAAGAGACATGCCTCTGAATTCTTCGCTAACGGAAGAGAAACTGCCATCACTTCCATCTGGAAGATTAATCAAATTAATTATTTCTTCACAGGTCATTCTCTTTCTTCTTCCATCTTCTTCCACAAATTCAATGGTGTTAATTTCATTTGACATCTAGAAAACAAGAGATATACAAGAAATAGGTCCTGAGAATAAAAATAAAAAAGAAATATAAAATACCAACGTTGGGCATGATGTTGCAGATTTGCAACATTAATATTTGCACTCATAATTTTCAAACAAACAGTCAAATTAAATCAATTTTCAAAATAATAGATTCAAAACACTTACCTGATATACTGAAATAAATTTAATCTACTGTTAAAACACTTATAAAATGTATAAAACACAATCAAACCTTTTACAGTGTCAGCTAGTGAAAGCACGAATGTCGAGAAGCAGTAAATAATAAATACTAAAACATTCCACTTCATGTTAGAACAAGTCCAAATTTTAAATGGAAAGTAGGCATATTGTTGCATATCTGTTACATAATTTAGTTCTAAAAATATTCAACAGATCGTGCTCTCATGATAAAATAGTTTACGTTACATATAAGCAACACTATACAGTATACCAGTACAGGGTTAAATAAGAATCATATGCAAGAATAGTAGGAATAATTAGTTACAGATAGTCTTGTAGTTCGTTATCGGGAGTAACTGTCTGGTACAACTTGTGGAAGTATATTTTTTTATTTGGATAAGTTGGCCATTATTTTTATTTTATTTTCAACATACGTATATTTATTCTTATTTCTTAAATGTTATCAAAAAAAAGTGTTTCCAGCAAATGATTCTCGGTTTATTCTTAAACTATTAGAACGGATTTTCGATGGACGTGGAGATACTGAATGAATATACATGTAAATAAATATTTCAAAAATTGATAAATAAAATAGTTTAAATTTCAACCAACCTATAGCCCCTGGAGACAAACTGTTTAGGCCAATCTGAGAGCAATGGGCCATCAGAGAGCGGAAGTGGAATAGCTGCCAGAACAGCCATTGTATCATCCAGATTGATGGGAGAATCGTAGGTTTCTATAGGGTCAGCAAATTCTGTCTGTCTTGAAAAAGGATTGTATAGAGGTGAATGGGTTGATGACATTAAGTGTAACGAACCACCGCTTCCCCCAACCACTACAGCTTGACTACTGGAGCATACATCTAGTGAACTTACCACACAACCTGCACTCGGCCAATTTACCTTTAAGAAATTAAAAAAAACATATATTACTTAATTATTAATAGATAATAAGTATTCTGTAAGCACTAGGTTAACGTAATACCTGATAAAGTGTCATGTCTGGCTCTGAAACAACAGTTTCTACAAACTGTAGCTGACCGGTAGGAGATGCTACAGCCAATCTTGATGAGAAAGATGGCATAAAACGCAGCAACAATGGGTCCAAAAGAACGTTTATTGGTGCTAAGGCGCGCAACATACGCAAATCAAAAACCAGCAAGAGAGTGTCACAAGATAGAGCGCCTTGTCTGCTGGCAAAAGATTTAAATTTCACCAAAAAAGATAAATAAATTTATTGATATATAAATATACATATACTTTTTTCAGGTGAGCATACATCTCTGAACATTGGCAACTGGATCCATTTTCGGCCTTCAGGTAGTGTTCTCTCGATATGAAACACTGCCCATTACCGGACAGTGAGCTGTAGAGGCTCCTGGGAAGAGAAAGTCTAAGGGCCTGGACTCGAACCCGGGAACTCAGCGTGTGAATTAAGCGGGGTAGCATTTAGCTTAATATCTTCCCTCAATTTATTAATTATTTTGGTTTATCTTTTGCTGAAGAGAGCATCTTCAGGAAGCTCATTGCAATATGAGCGAAACGTCGGTTTCTAGCAAACCACTGATCACTTCTTTAAAAGAATTACATATTTCGTTCTCATAATATTAAATTATATTGAAAGCATTGCTAGAATTCCAATTGGTTAAGCAAAAATGTGACTTTTCAGATAGGTTTCTTGAGTTTCCTCGAAATTAACAGTTCTTTACCTTCTCTTATTGCTTGATATAAGAAGTATTGCGACCGGATCAAATTTTCGAAATTGCGTTTTTACCGAAAATACAAGTTTTTTGCGAAAATTTTACATATATTTATTCTAAATAATATATAAAAAAGTAAGCTATTTTTAGAAAAACAATATTTTAGAAGCGGTAACAGTTACAAGTGGCATTCAAGTGCTACAAACAAGCAACAACTTCTGATGTGATATTCAAATATCTGACGAGAGCCATTTTACAGATCGAGAGTCCTTCACAGCTAGCTGTGAAGAACATCGTCAGAACAGCCGAGAGTTCTCAGTCATCTATCCTACCAGTTCTCTTTACAGTGATTCTCCCCATACACTAATCGCTAAATAAAGTTTGTGAGTACAATTTCAGTAGTTGAGTTTTTTCATACAACACAATACACCTCAGGCTTAACTTTAAAGAGCAGTTAGTTTTGCTCGCTTCTTGCAAGTGTAGTCAGTGTAGTCAAATTCAGTTTAAAATCCTCAAATCACAACCCCAAAATTCCTTCCACTATATTAGGTGAGATAGTAAGATAAAATAAGATCATTTATTGCAATCAATAAGATCGTTACAATTGGAGTTTCGTACACTAGAAAAATGGAAAGAGATTGCCGTCTTCTGCAAATAAAAGTAAAATGTTCTAAATAGTAAACAAAACGAAAAAAAAGAAAACAGAACAAAAACTTGATTTGACTACACAATAACATTTTTTAAAAAGACAAAAATCATAATAGCATTAATTAAAAGTTATATATGTATGTATTTATAAAGGAATAAAGTCAGTGTTTGTTCGAAAAAGTGTCAATTCCTATTAACTATGAAACTATTATTTTTTCATCACTCATTAGAAAGCTGAAAGTTTATTCTAACATCTTTAAAGAACGACGACTGCAAATTTTATGGACCAAATTTTCAATTACATTATTTCAGAAACTACAAGGCCTAATATTATCAATTTTATATATTAGATACCCGATGGCGAATTTCGCATAATGCTTTCTAGCAACGAATCTGGGCAAATTATCTAAAAATTTAATTGGCAAATAAGGTTGACAGGATGGTTCTTTAGGCGATGTTTAATTAATATGACAACAAAAAGTTGAGTTATTAACTTTTGATGTCTAGGTTAATAAATTTTGTTTATTTTGGTCTAAGATAAGTTTAATATGTGATTTGGACGAACTAAAAATGACACTTAATTAATTGCCAATAGTTCAGTAAAAATTGAAGACCAAAAAAAAAGTTTATCAGTTAGAACAATGGTAACAATTGCAGTAAGGAAAAGAAGTCTTGTGAGTGTGTCAACTTTTTTTTTTGTTACTTTCTTCAACCTAATGTTACAGCTCCACTTCGTTCCCAAAATGGAAATTTATCAAGATGCATGAATTGTAAATTTAAAGGGTCATTAAAAGTGTTCTTAAACTGCAGTACATGACCTGCTAACTCAAAATGAAATAATGTAAGAAGTTCAAATTTGATATTCGGAAAGTGATACGAAGTTTCCATTAGAGGTGGGAACTACACCTTGCTTTAAAGACCATTTAAGAAATTCTCTAAAAACATTTTTCTATTTATTACAGACCTCAAAATAATTTCCAGTAAAACACCATTTCAAAAAGTAGCACGATAGCAACAAAAAGAGCCAGGCAAGCTAGATTAATACGCTATTTCTTGGCCGAATCCTTTTCTTAGCAACATACGCAACGTTACAACTAAACAAACTTACCTGCTGGAAAATCCACAGGTGACCAAAAGATTACCATGCACATCAAAATCTGATAAGCTAACTGAATGAGTTTCCAATGAATGTTCAACCTTCAATGTAAGAGGATCTCTCAGTTCGACTTTACCACTTGGATCACCACAGCAAAGAAATCTTGACTGCTGTCTCATTATCGCACATCCGCCTTCGCCAACATCAATCTATTGGAAATATCAATTGCACAAATATTTGTTAACTTTTAATTGACTAAATAAATATTGGCACAATAACCAACCATTTGCAGTTCACGGCCTTCAGCTAGATTTAATTCTATAATTCTTGGATTGTGCCCACCTAGAAGGAAACTATCTGGGCAATGTTTCATCGGAATCAAGCACTGCATTTCTTCCATATTTACAGAACTGAAAAGTAAAAAATTTATCATTCCGGATATGTTTAACATAAAAATTTAGCAAAGGTGAAAATATAAATAATTGGAATTTGAAAAATTCTTTGACTACTTTTTCTTCCGGGTGAAGTTATTAAAATAAAAAAAAAAAGCCTATGGCGCCTCAGCCCATGAAGGGGCAAAACATGCCGGACGGTGATTTGTGCTGGAGGACGTGCGGTAAGCACGCCGCGGTTCCCTCGCCAAACGGCAGAACTAAACAGTTCTGACCTTGTTGTGGTAGGTTCCGCAGAGCTGGAAAGCATCAGAGATATTTTTCGTGATAGCCTGTCTCTTTTTGTGGTCATCGACCGGTTTCAGGCATTCGCCCATCATCAGGATGCTTTTTGTCAAACAGTGTGATAACATAGATTTGCTCTGTTTTTCACGAAAGTGTGTGAGGGAGTGGGAAAAAAAATATCTCAAAAGCAAGCACTGCAGAAAGCTCCGACTGATATTCTGTTCAGGAACTAGCACTGCATCTAACACGTATGATTCGGGCAAAATCCATCAGCTGGAAGAGCGACTTCATCGACTGTTTTTTTTTCAATTTTTTGCGATTTTTATTATAAATGGCTTCTATAACTTTTTTTAAACTCTGGATACTATTTACACACAAATACCTACTATTTTAAGTGAAACATTTTCCTGGAAAAATTGTTTTTTTGGAGGCGGATCTGGTAAAGCAGTAGCATTTCGTCTACTGTCTACTTAGTGCAATCTATGGTTCGGCTGTCTTTACAAAATTAATATACACTAGAAACTTTACTAGGGTTCCAAAGTTGAAGAAAATTGGTTAAACGGAAATATGAATTTAAAAATAGGTTTTGAGTTTTTATTTTTTTGAAAACGACTATAAAGATTTCCTTTAAATTTGGATGCTAACTGCACAGAACTCGGAATATTTTCCCGAGAAAATTGGTTTTGGTAGTTTTGTGAAATTTGTAGCGTTAAATTTCAAACGTTACACGTCTGGGTTTGGTTCAATGTTTTGGCGCTCTCTTAACTACATGCAATCATTCACTCTACCTGCCTCGGTCGGTCTTCCCCGTCATCCCACCACCAGTAAAGACCAGTAAAATTTGAAGGATAAGAAAATTTGTCACTTCACATAACATTATATAACAATAGTAAAGAGAAGCCTTGTGAGTGTTTACAGCATTTGTTATGAAAACTCCAACTAAATCTGGTGTGAGATACTCACACGACTTTTACTCCAATTAATACAATTTAATCAACCAATTTCCTTTAATAATCTGTAACACTCTATTGTCAAGCTACTGCTAAAGAAGGCCGCTTTATAACTTAAACAATACTATATTAGCGTTCGAAATACGTACCATGAAATTGTGCAATACATGAAAAAATATATATCAGTTCATAGGCAATTTTTTTTTTGCCTTTTGTCTTGCAGATTAGCCAGAGATGTTCCCATTTTGGGGGAAGATGATTGTAATTATTGTTATCTCTGATTGGTTTTTGCCGTAATACCTTTTTCGGGATAAATGATGAGGGGAAAAGTTATGACTGAACCGTGGTCTGACCATTGTAGTAAGGAACCGTTTACTTTCGTTATGGTTAAAGAACCATGGTCTTTTCGGTATAGTTAGCTGTAAGGCAGTGTAAAATTTACCTTTGAGGGTTTTTGATCTCTCATATTAATCGTTTCTGAAATAGTTTATAAATGTGCATGGTTATCCATGTTTATAATTATTTTTACCAGTAACGTGACTGACATTGTTTTAAAAAATTGGTTAATTAGACGTTTGCAGCTAAGGTAAACTTGTTATCTGAAAAGCCATTATAGACATCCATTACGAAGCTGGAAAGTGCTCTTGGATGCATCGTTTCTTTCTGAATCCATTCTAAAGTGCTGAACGGAAGTACCGTCTGATTCCTTCCACCATCTGACCTTCTGATTCTATCCATCACTCAAGACGAGTTTTATCAGACGCTCAAATGTCTTGCAGACACAGGATGATAGGGCTATTGGTCTGTATAACTGATACTCATCCGGGTCCTTTTATGGTTTCAGGAGTGGAATCACGATTTGTTTACTCCATTCGTCTAGCTAGTGATGTTGATCCATATATCATTGAAGATGCGTAGCATCCTCTTACTCCTAGTAAGAGGAAGTATTGTAATCGTGTCAAATTTTTTACTTTCTCTTACTCCTAGTAAGAGGAAGTATTGTAATCGTGTCCGAGTTTTGAGGTCCCCTGAGTCCAAAAAAGTGGTTTAGCAAATGGCCTGTGTGTGTATGTGTTTTTTTTTTTTATAAATATATATTTGTCAGCATGCTCCACTAAAGTATTACATGCAATTATATACAGTTCATTAACTGTTTAGGACTTAATTGTTTAATATAAAAAAGTAACTTAGTTGATGGACACATTTGTACAATTATTATGAATATCTCAATATCATCAAAGATATAAATATATTTTTATACAATTATTCTACTCATTTGTATAAAGTATATGACGAAAATTATAAGCAAGAGTAAATTGAGATGCTAAGAATTCTAGTAAAAGAGGACAAAATACAGCAATTTTCATATACGTACAGAAGATATATATGTATAAGTATGTATAACTTTTATTTATTTGTATATTTTTTATTTATAATTTTTATTTATTTATTTCTATTATTATTATTTTTTAATGTTTATTTATTATTATTTATTTTATTTTATTATGATTATTTCATATTTTTTTATTCTTTTTATTTTATTAATATTATTTTTTTATATATATATATTATTTTATTTTATTTTTTATAAGATTTATATGTATATTGATCTTGAAGTTATTTATATTATTCCGTTAATGATCTGAATTAGCTGTCCAAAAATCTGAAAATAGCCTTTACAAATTTATTAAATTCCAAGATGAATTCCGGCTGGAGTAGCGTTGATTTAGTTGGAGGCCAATGTACACCCTGCGTGACCACATGCTGCAGGAAACGTTGTCTCGCTTGGATTACGCTATTACATTCCCAGAGGAGATGGTCAACACTTTGGGATGAGACGAGGTCGCAGGAACAGATAGGACTCGGAGTGATGTTAAATCTATGGAGATATGCAGCTATTTTTCCATGCCCCGAGACAATTTGAGTCAGTCTGTAGTTGATTTTAAAGTGCTCCATTTTTAGTGTCATCAAGGTTGATGGGAAGAACTCCTTTGTCAGTTTGCCAGTCAGTGAGTCAATTCATAGCTCCTCCCATTTTTCTATGCTCCGCTGTTCAATCCATCGTTTAACAGCAGTTAAGGGAAATTTACAGTAACTAATAGGAATGTATTTTGTCTTTAGAGGCATCCTTAGCCAGCTTGTCGGCGTGCTCGTTGCCCTCTATCCCGACATGAGCCCTCACCCAAGAGAAGGAGATGGAGAAATGCTGCTGAAGCCTTAGTAGGGTGAGTCTGGTTTTTTCCGTGAGTGGGAGGTGAATGTTAGCATTCCCCATTGTGTCCAAGGTAATACGGCTGTCAGTGAAGATTTTAACCTTTCTCCCTGCACATCCGTTTTCTCCTAGCCATTCCAAAGCTTTCGCGATCGCCAGCTGTTCCGCTTGATTGTTGGAGCAGTGTGGGTCAAGCCTATACTTCTGTTCAGCAATCAATCTGCCATTCTCAAACACAACGAAAGCGCAACCAACGTTCTCCGCATCTATGCTTCCATCCGTAAATACCTCCATATCGAAGGGGCCCTCTCCATCAATATTCAGTATAGTGAAATTAGCTGGATGTTGCCACATTTTGAAATTCAGGGGCTTGTCAAGCAGTGATCCATTTATCCCTTCCACGTCCTTGCCGTCCTGGATTTTGTCTAGGAGAACCAATTCCTGCACTTGAAAACAAATAGGCTTTATCCCTGCAATCACACAGGCAGCTGAGTAAGAGATGGTGCGGTACCCTTTAATTAGACGCAACAAAAACAGTCTTTGAACGCGCTCAATTTTTTTCCTATTTGTTTTGAGAGGTTTAGTGCCGTATGCCAGATGGGAACTGCATATAACATAAGAGGAGAAAGGCTCCTTTATATATTACATTCAGGGCCTGGCTCCCAAGACCCCAGTGCACAAGACCGCCCTAGAAAGTATATTGACGAACTGCCAATTTTTTCGCAAACATAATCCAGGTGATGATCCTAGCTCAATTTTCTGTCAAAAATGACTCCCAGGTACTTCAAATTATCTACCATTTCCAATTTTTCAGTATCCAAGTAGACTGATTCCAGTTCAGGATTCATTCTTTTAGACAAATACATCACCTTAGCTTTATTTTTATTAAATTTAATCTTATGATCAGTGGCCCAGTGCTCAACAGTCCTTAATACCATATTTCCGTCAGTACTTAATTCCAAAGCTGTTTTTCCAGCAACGAGGATACGGATATCATCCGCAAAAGCGATTATTTGACTGCGGCCAGGAAACGGAAGCCTAAGCAAGCTATCATATATAAGGATCCAGAAGCCAGGTCCACAGCATGATCCTTGTGGACACCCCCTTGAAACTTCAGCTTCTTTTTGTAAATAATTCAAGTTCAAACTGGCAGCTCTATCAGAAAAATAATGTCTCGAAAGTCGGTATAGATTTCTTGAACAGTTTCTCTGTCTTAGACCTTTCAGAATACTTGGCCACCAGGCGGCGTCGAAGGCCCCTTGCACATCCAGTGAAATGAGAAGAACATCCCACTTCATCTCCAAATACTCTTCTATAAATTTGGTGACTGACTTTAGCGCACTCACTGTGGACATCCTAAAGCCAAACTGTTTATCTGACAGAAGATAATTAGTATTAAGATGGAGCATTATCCGGTCAATCATCAACCTTTCGAGAACCTTACCTGCCACCGGGAGCAGAATTATCAGCCTGAATCTTGTTAGATAGCTGATTTCCTTCTTTCCGCTCTTTTCTAGGATGATCAACACCGATTTCTTCCAACATGATGGAAACACTCCCCTCGACAAGCACTCGACATATGTAGCAGTAAGAGCAGCCGGATAAAGTTGAAGAATTCTGCGTAAGATTTTACTGGAGAGGCCGTCCCATCCTGGCGCCTTGTTACAGCGCATACTTTTTACTGCTCTTTCTACTTCACTTCTTGTGAATGGAACATCATCAGCGGTCTGTATCTCCAAATCCATTTCGGCTCTCATTATTATGAACAGGAAGATCTTCAGTTGGGTCATTCTGAGGCACAAATTTATTTAAAACGAAATTGACAGTTTCATCTAAATCTGCAGTATATTCACCATTTTCTTTCAATACAGTCGAAATACAAGTAGTGCGTCGCAGTTTTCCCGCAGCAACTTTATAGGTAAAATTCCATGGGAAGTAGGCAGTAGTGCCAGAACAAAACGTCTTCTAAGATTCCAGTTTAGATTCACTTATTTTGTCTTGATATAATCGCCGCAGATCCAAATAGAATTTTTTCCTGCCCTCGCGAAGCTTCGGGTTACTGTACGTTCGCTGATATAATCTTCTACTGGCATTTACTTTCTTTCTTAATATATCCAGCTCTTCACTCCACCAGCTTACAGTTCTATGGTTACCAGGTCTCCCTCTACTCCTGACAGCAGGAAAGCAGCTCTTACATGCCTTAATAATCTTTTCATAAAATTTTGTAACGAATAACTCCAAATTTCCAGTATTATGAATAAGATTTACCAAAGTATTGTCCAGGTCATCCGTATCTGTTGGATATTTGTTCCCATCGACCAATTCACCCAATTCACCGAAATTCTTTTGCAATTCTGCTTGAAATTTTTCCCAGTCTGTTTTTTTGTATTAAATCTAAACATTGGAAAGTCGGATATGTGCTGTCCTGCACTACGACAATTTATCTGGTAAATGAAAGATCCATGATCCGACAGATTCTCTTCCTGAGACTGGCTCCACTCCGTAATATAGGGCAGCAAGTAGTCTGTCGAAACAGTCAGATCTATATAGCTTGTCATCTGCTATTTTCAAAAGTTGCCGTTCCCGTTGGTTCATTTAATATAAACAATGATTTGGACGCTATCAATTCCTCCAGCGCAATCCCCCTCTCATTAGTCTGTCTATCAAACCAAACAATAGATCTCGCATTTGAGTCCATTCCTATTATCAGTCTACCAGAAGAGGCTGGCAACATGCTATCCGAAATCTGATTCTATTTGACCATCATATGGCATGTAAACTCAACCAACACAGAAATGGAAATCTTTCACCACTAATTCGACCATAACTCTGTCCTCACTAGATACGTTAGAATACAAAATGGCATCTATTTTATTATTAATAACAATAACCGCTGCTCTAATTCTATTCTGGCCGGAACAGAAAATTTTATAATGATTAGGAAATGAAGAAATTTTATTAGCGACAGTAGTATAAGGTTCCTGAATTATTGCAACGTTTATCTTATTTGAAATAATGAATTTTTCAAGAAGGTGATGCGCTCTATGAAATCTATCAAGATTTATTTGTACGAAGCGGGTATATGATAAAACATCAGAATTCTGTGTGTGTATGTGTGTGTGGTGTGTGTGTGTGTGTGTGTGTGTATGTATGTATTGGAACAGCATAGCTCAAAAACGAAAAACCGTAGAAAGTTGAAACTTGATATTCCGTTTAGGTATAACTGTGGGATCTGACACTACGTTATTTGTCAAAATTCCTCAACCGGAAGTATCACTTTACTAGTTGGATTTTTTACTTTTTTGCGATTTTCTTTAAACTTAAACATCAACCACACATACAAAGAGCTACAACTTTTATTTGAAACATTTCTCCGGGAAAATGCACTGAAGGGCACTTTTGGGGGAGGGGTGGGGTTAGGTTTCCATCTAAAGTGCTATTTCAGTTTATAAGACAATTCTGTCATCTAAATAATGTTAATTAGAATTAAATATGTTGTTGAAATTCCGAGTTTGAAAAAAATCGGATAACCGGAAGTGCGTTTACTTACCACTTTACTAAATGATTTATTCACTTTTTCGCAATTTTCTCAAAAATGGCTCCGACGAGTTTTTTGAAACTTAAACATCAACCACACATACAAAGAGCTACAACTTTTATTTGAAACATTTCTCCGGGAAAATGCACTGAAGGGCACTTTTGGTGGAGGGGTGGGGTTAGATTTTCATCAAGGTGCTATCCTAGTTGATTATAGAATTCTATCATCCAACCATAATTAGTTAGAAATAAATAGATGGCTGAAATTTCGAGTTTCAAGAAAATTAGTAAACCGGAAGTGCGCTTTTACTGAAAAGTTTTTTCAGTTTTCGACGAATTTCATTAAATTTGGTACACAAACTATAAAATTTGTCAATTACCATTTTGAGAACTGGAGTAAGAGAAAGTTGGTGTTTCACACCAGATTTTTTTCTCTAGTTCTGATAGATATGTCATCATTGGATAGTGTACAGTGACAACTCCTTGGAGAGGTATTGGCATTAGCTTTAAGAGGATGGAGCAATTTTTCATAATTGAAAGGCTCGCTAACCTTATGGGATCCTTGAGGAATTGAAGGTGCTAATTCAGGTGCTATTTGTGGGGAAAGAGAGTCTAGGAAATCTGCGATCCATTTGCCTTCGCTTTGAGGGGAAGGGGTATAGCCATGACTGAGCACCCGCACCCCATCCCAGATTTGTTTAATTGAAGTCTGAGAATGGAATGAGTTACAGAACTCAACCCACTTTGCTTGTTTTTGACACTGTACACCTCTTGGTATTGATAAAGTTTGTCAAGGTTGGAACGTTTTGAATGCTGCAATGTTATCGTTTCTGACCCTATCGTATTCGTAGTCCCACCAAGACTATACGCAAAATTAAACAATCTTAAAAAACTAACAAAACCATAGTTACCACAGGTGCATGTTTACAATGTTTAATTGGAATGGCCATAAAAAAGTCGCAAAAGCGATAGGGTTTATACATATAAATCTGTACAGCTTGTATGGAGCACCCTTTGTCTTCACCAACAAACTTGTGTCGGCAGCTTAATTTAAACCTAATTGTCTTGTCCCCTAAACCCTCTAAAAACAATTTTTTCGAAAAAATGTTTCAAATAAAAATAATACGTTTTATCTTGGGCAGTTATCATTCCAATTTTAAAGAGAATCGTTCTAGCCGTTTAAAAAAAAATTCAAAAAACTCATGAGACCAATTCTTTAAAGTAACAATTCCGGTCGACCGATTCTCTTCAAATTTGGAATCCTAGCAATGCGTCTAATCTACCTTAATATTATACAGGTACTGAAACTGTAGTGAGGTGGTTCTTTAGAGGAAAGCCTAAATTACCATTCCTCAGAACCCCCAAAAAATGCTTTAATAGAAATGACAGGCATTGATGTGGACAGTAAACGAAGTTAAAAGAAAATCGCAAAAAGTTGAAAAAGGTATTCAGTAAACTCGCACTTCCGGATGATGTATTTTGACCGAAACCTTCTTGCCAAACGCGGTGATAGCATATAAACAGAAAACCAAATTTGAGTTTCCCGCGATGGTTTTTTAAGATATTTTGTTCACACCTTACAGACATAGGCACTCATAGACATTTTGTTCGTACTGAAAGAATCTCAAAACATGTATTTCCGGTGAAAACTTTGGTATTTGCAATAAGATTCCTTTCAAGTTTGGCATTAGCAAATACTATACTAACTAAGTTTATTAAATGATTAAACGCATTTTAAATTTACTGCGGATAATTCAGTTGCAATCTTTTTCTTTTTAGTTCAGACAGTTTTTTACTGTTCTCACAATACGAATTACCTTATTACATTTCACAGTTCTCAGATTTGAAAATGGAATAGCAGAAGTAATTCAGGTAGTAGAATCAGCAGTATTACAAAAATTAGTATCTTAGCTCTAATATTACTAAAGCTTCTTCAACTTTTGTGCAAAAGTTCCTGTTCCACCTATTCAATTTTGAAAGCAATGTCTAGTTCGTTTTTCATTTAAATGTTCAACTTAAATTCTTATATATACCGAGAAAAGTAACGAATATTTTACAATGCACAATTAGGTCATGCTTTGAGAGATGAAATTACAGAAATTACAAAAATTCAGAGAAAATCTGCCAATTAAAGTGGAACAAGTATTGATGGAAATGGCCTAATGCCTCAATTGCTGGTAGATGAAGTATATACTGACTCAGCCAAATGTTATCAACTTTGATTCTCACTTGATAATTTCGCATGAGACAATAATACCTAAAACTTAATGATACCTACATATGAGATGCGTTCCTCTCAGCACACTTCTTTTTCTTGATTTTGGGAGGATTCGGATTTTCTTTCACCTTCAGGGTGTGAATGTAAAAGTCAACGTTGGTAGGCATGAACAAGTAGAAGTTGCCGTAGGTAAAAATGTTGACTTCCAGTTCAACTTGGTCTACTTGAACCATACATTCGAGTATAGATGAACATCCGAAACCGACCAGAATCAAGAAACAGAAGCACGTCTGGAAGACACACAATCTCAGGTAAGTATTGTCCAGCATTAGAGACCCAGCCACCATCACGGCTTCTTCTTAACTTTACTAAGAAGGAAGATGCATTTATATTATATTGTTCAAAAGCCATAAAAAGGCCTTAAAATTATATCCATATAAGAGAATGATATGACTGCACAATAAAACAAGCTGTCAGTAATTACAGTATATATTATTCTTGGTAAAATAAAAAACAATTGTACTGTATGTGGATTTCAAATTCAATCCTAGTAAATTTACTTTAGTATAGGTAAGCATTTCAATACAAGACTTTGCGTCATGTAGTGAAAACGAAGCAGAATTATCATCATTCAACAATTCATGGAAACATCACGAACTATAAACAATTTAGCAACAAAATATAATTTCTCATAAGATATTATTATATTTAATCAATACCTGTGGGTATATAAAGGTAACCCCCTTCTCATTTGATATCTCAGCGAATTCGGACTTAAAGCTAAAATTCCACCATCAATGGTATGTAAGCATCTTATTTCATCAGTTACATGAACTTGGAATGACGTATACTTTTGTAAATCCGCACCATAGTAAGATGTTACGTGACCCTAATTACAAAATTAAATTTGATAAAAAAACATAATTTAAATAAAAATGTATATCTTATAAAACAATCTTACCCCTTGATTTCCCATCCACAACAATTCCTCATGGGTATCGAATGCCACGGCACTAACACCAAAATTTTCTCCACCATCAACAAGAATTGTGCTCCTCTCATGAAACTCAGCATTTATATAATCTCCAGTAAACTGTTCGTCTACACTCATGAATGTATCGTTTGTTAGAGTAAAGCTAGGTTCTTCATCATAAACTGTTAAAAAGATTTGGAAATAAATGAGAAATTCAGTGACTATAGGGTGGTATAAAAATCAGGAAACAAAACATACTAAGCATTTCTTCTGGAGCTGTATCGTAATGTAAACTTGTGGAACTGAGATCCATATTCAAAATAATTAAAACTACGTCAACTACATAACATTGGATTTAACGTATAAGCATCATAGTTGACAGCCATTTCTCCTGTTTACATTATACATCTGTTCCCAGCTGTACAGGTTTGCAGCATCATCATTACCATTATTTGTAAATGACTTTTGCCAATTTAAAATATTAATATATTTAAAACAAAAATAAATTATGCAAATAAAAAATTAGATATTAATATAATTGACAAAAGCCACAAATTGAAGAAATAAATTTGTTTTGATTGCAAGCATTTTCACATATGGCTTTATAGCTCGTCAGTGTCAGTTACAGGATAGCCCGTGTTAGATAGGTATGCCTGTTGCGATAAGGGGTCAGAGTTTGTCTGCGGCTTAAAATGCCACCAAAAAGTATCCAAAAAAGTGGACTATTATCATCTGGAAATTTGGCGGTAAAATTTGCTTTTCATCCTAAAGAAAAATTGAGTCATACTACAAAGTCAGAATCGTCAGAAAAAAAAGATGATAATATTATAAGGAAAAGGAACTCGGTGACCATTGAATATGAAGAGGAGTTTGGTGAAGATAAAATCATAGCAGGTGTTACAAATAAAAAGATTAAATGGCTCCCAAAAGACTGGGAAACCATTTTGAATAATATAAAAGAAATGAGGAAAGAAATGGATGCACCTGTCGATATTATGGGATGTCATATGTGCCATGATAGTACTGCAGAAGCTAAGGTCATTAAGTTTTCATTATAAATTAACACATTGATTGATTTACTTGATATGTGTTTGAGTTTAGATTGTTGTGATATTTGTTCGTTCTTTATGACTTTTCTTTCATTGTAGCTGAAAGTACAGTTTTTTGGACTGTTTAAAGTTGGCAGAGATTTTTGGTTCAAGAAGTTCAGTTATTTAGATATCTGTTAAAAAACTGGTCCATAATATAATGTCAACGATGAAAATATTTTTATTGTGATGCACTTTGTGCACTCCAAAGTTTCCATTATATAACTTTTTTCCTATTAATGAAATGACGATGCCCTTATTTACTAAGAGGAATAATATGTTTTGAGATCGCTTTTGTTTTTAGTCTTAAAAAGAATTCAAATTTTGACAATTCTATCTTCGGGCTGTATAAACTTATGGATGACTATAATTAAATTGAATTAATAGTTCGTTGATATATTACAAGTTTTGAAATGATTAAATATTTATAGATATTGTAGTAATTAAATGTTAAGGAATGGGATAAGCCCACTGGACTTAGAACGCCGAGGTCCCTAGCTCAAGTCTATCAGTGTTATCCTTAAATTTTCTCATCCTAAGAGCCTCTTCTACAGCTCACTATCCGATGATGGGCAGTGTTATTGTAATAATATCGCGCTACATCCTCGAATTAAAAAAAAAATTAAATGTCATACAGGACGTCTAATTGAATCATACCGATTAATTACAATTTGATTGCAATAAATACATGGAATAGGGGTCATAAGGTAATTAATTATAAGTTTAACTAATAAGTATCTAAAACTTTCATAAACATTTTTTATATCTCATAGCATTATGTATTTCATCCATTAATGTAACTTATTGTTACTGTTTGTTTTGATAGTCCTGAAGACGGGAGGGAATTCTTACGAAATTTAGGAATGTTAAACTTGTTTACATTTTTATCATCTTTTACTGTGTAAAAGTAAGTATTGCATCGTGTCAAATTTTCGAAATGCAGTTTTCAATGGAAATTATTTCCTACAGTCCCATAAAATAAATGTTTTTAGAGCTCTATGTGTATATGAACAAAAAAAGAAAATGTCAAAAAAAAAAATAAACGCAGGATCTTGAACTTGATATTCCTTTTAATTACCACCAAAATTATTTCAATCACCAAATAAAATTTCCAATTGTAAGTCTCAGATCTTGTGGAATCTTTACCTGAATCTGGAAACAATTATATTGTTATTCAACAGCAGCTAATGCATTATTACTTTTGCAGACAGAATTATCGCTTCCCCGAGATGAATGATGAGAATTTATTTAATATTTATTAATTATTAAGTAAAAAGATTTTTTCTATGAACACCATCTTGCGAGAGGTCGAGGAGTAATTAGAATAAGATTTTTCAATTATCGTAATCATCGCCAACAAAATTCGTGTCTAAGCGTTTTTGTTTAATCCTTTCGAATTATATATCATGTTTTTGGATTAAGTATTTTGCTGTTGCTATAGGTACAACGGTATCAGACGTTGGTGTCGCTCATGTTATCTAGCCAGACTAAAGATCAGACTACACATGCTGCCATGCTGCGACTAAGGGAACATGGACTCACTATTGATAATATCCTTCAAACAGATGAAGAAACACTTGGAAAACTTATATATCCTGTTGGCTTTTGGAAAGTAAGTAGCTTAATGCATTCAATCAATAATGAACAAAACATGTTCGGTTTGATTAATACAGCTATACTATTGTTGTATAATCTGTTGCTGGAAATTAACTGAATTTGTTTTGTGCAAGTCTATGTTATCACACTCTTTTGACAAAAACATCCTGATGATGCGCGAACGCCCGAAACCGGTCGATGATCACAAAAAAAGCAGTCTACCACGGGAAATATCTTTTATCTACAACTACCTATATTGCTTACTGCAATTATAATTATGTTTGATTGGAAAGCTGGAATAATTAGATTGGATTAGTGGAATAATTAGGAATTTGAATTAGAGTTAACTTTCCTTTGAACCATAGATCAAAACTCATTTTTTGAAATTTTATATACCTATATATATAATCATAACTGTTTGTGAGAGTTTGAAGAATATCAATTGATTACGCCTCCAGAATTGTTTTTTAATATTATAAGGCGTGTCAAGATCTATGGTCATTGACATCCGGAGCCTTTTCAGTGCAAAGCCGGCGTCCGGACAGTGTTTTCTCGTTAAAGACAGCACTGTCCGTCATCGACTGAGCTGTAGAGGCTTCTAGGAAGAGAAAATCCAAGGGGAATACTCTACTGGAGAACTCGAGATCTCCGCTTGAGAGACCAGCGCGCTACCACTCAGAGGTTCACTTAGACTTCTTGGAACGTATATTCATGTGACATTTGAAATTCAAACTGCTGTTCTTCATCATAGCACCGTTACCCTCCAAGACATCCTTGAATTTTGTCCATTAGTTGAGTAATGGGAGTTTCCTTTTCAGCAAACACTATTTTAACTGGAGGAATCAGGTTTTTGCGTTCTACCTAGCCAAAGAACCTAGAACTAGTTTTGCGTTCTACCTACGCAAGTTTCAGAAACAGTAGTAGTGGATCATTGTCATCTTATTGTATAATATAATTTCAAAATGGCCACTTTAAAACTCTTGTTTCAAAAATACAAGCAAAAGTGTATAAACTGATTTTGCTCTGTGCAAGTCTTTATTACACTGTTTTCCATCCTGATGATGGGGATCCTGAAATAATTTATTTTATCAACAACAAAATTTGTACTCAATTCAAATGGGTTTGCTTCTTCAACATACTGTTCAATAATACAGCTTTGAAATGCACCACATGGTTTTCCTTTTTTTATTATTTATTTTAATTTTTTTTTTTTTAATAATTTTAATCAAGTAAGTCCATTGCCACATTCGGCCATGCCTGACTGGTCATATAATACTCATAGTTCTTCGTTCGAGAAGAACTCTGAAACAGTTTCATATAATCTGCGGCCGATGTTGTAAGTCTCGGTCCTTCGTCTGGATACCTGTAGCATAACTTCGTATCTATTGTGACCTATTATTTTAGATACTCTATTGGGTCCCATGTATTGACTTTTCAGCTTCAAAGTTGGTCCAGATTGGGTACGCTGGATGGCTACGACCATGGCTTCCTTGTCTTCTGTCATGGTTACGTTTATTTTCATCTTGCATAATAAGAATTTTCTCTTTAGCAGCCTTTCTTAAATCTTCTCTCTCCATTAAGCCTAGTACACACTAGTAGACATGGTGCGCAATTTTGGTCTCGAGACGTGGTCTCAGGATGTCTAGGTAGACATGTCTATAGAGTAAACATGTCTACGGGTCTAAACATCTATAGAGTAGACACGTCTACGCGCCTGTTGCGAGTCCTAAACTCGCAGGTCTCAGGTCTCCCGTTCGGAATGGGAGACCACATGCAACGTTAGACATGTTGCGCAACATTTTGACAGTGTGGACGTCACTCCGAGTCTAGAGGCGAGACACTTCCCAATCCGTTTCCAGCTTCAGAGTGGTGTGGTTCGGCAGTTATTACAAAGTGACGGTTCTTTTGTAAACATGTGGTCAAATGATAAAGTTTTGAAGCTAACTGAAGATTATCATGCGTCATATTGTTTGTGGGATGTTACAAGTCCCGACTACAAAAACCGGGTTAAGAGAAAACTGGCTCTGGAATCTCTGGCTGCAGAGTAAAATGTGACAATGGCGGAAATAGAAAAGAAAATCCATAATTTAAAAACTTCATTCAACCGGGAGCGAAAAAAAATTACTCCGACGAGTGGTACCTCTCCTAAAAAGTCTACATGGTTTGCTTACGAGTATTTAGAATTCCTGCTATCAGCGAACGAGACAAAGGGCAGCCGGAACACAGACTTGGATGAAACACAGAGTGGAAACAATGTAGATGAAGTAAGTAAAAATTAATCAATTAAATTCTTTATTAAATTACATTAATTCTTTATTAAATTGATTTAAATTAACTTTTACTTAAATTGTTTGCTTAACTAGTGGTACAATATTGGTTACTTTATATTTAACTAAATGGTATAATTATTTAACTAAATCTTATAATTAATTAACCAACTAAATCTAGCTAACAAATATATTATTAACTGAACAATATATACTACTAGTTAACAAAATGTAACTAACTATAAAAAAAAATCACCTAACTTAGGTAATAGTATAGTAATAGATGGGGTAGTAATAGATGTACTGACCCAATAAATGTTCAATGTCTAATTATTTTTTCTAATTAATTTTTTTTTCATTTATATTAATTGAGTTTAAACACCATTTACATGTGTTTAGGCTGAAAGTCAAGCATAAGTTAAATAAGTAAATTACTTTATTGAATCGTAATAGTTTACTTAATTGCCAAGCTACCTCTCCATCTGCAGAAACAAAGTAATCACAAATTCATCACGAATTGTATGCAAGTTAGTTGAACTTTTTCGGGGAGTGTTATGGAGATCCACCAAACGACCCTCTTCATTAATTTCCCTTCTCCAAAATCCTTCAATTACAGTTCCATCACCATCGTATGAGTCAAAACTTCCGGGTGGGGTGTAGGCATGTCTTGAAACTGAATTCCTGCGTAAAAAATTGTGTAGATAGACGCAAGCCAACTCGACGGACTCCACATTATGTGGCTATAAAGCTATCGGTTTAAGAAACACCCGAAATTTGGAAGACATGATACTAAAAACATTTTCTATTATTCTTCGAGCTCTACTCAGCCTATAGTTGTACACTCTCTTAGGAATGTCTAATGTACGGCCAGGGTACGGTTTCATCAAATAATTAGACATAGCAAAGGCGTCATCTCCTACAATAACATATGGTAAGGGTTCCGTTCTCCCTAGTAATGCCTCGCTTCTAGGTACGTGTGCTGTGTTGTTTTCTAGATCCTTGTACAGTGAAGTGAACTTGAAAACGCCCCCATCAGAAATACTCCTTGGCATCCAACATCAGCGTACAATAAGTTGTAGTTGGCGTCTGCAGCGCCAAGGAAGACAATGCTGAAAGTGCCTTTGTAGTTGAAATACAAGCTCCCGCTGTGTTGTGGGGCCACCATCTGAACGTGCTTACCATCGATGCTGCCTATGCAGTGTGGAAAATCCCATCTACTTTGAAATTCCTGAGAAATAGCTTTCCATGCAGCTTCAGAAGTCGGTCTCTGAAAAGAAAAAAAAATACAACTCACAATCATAAATTCTAATTATATTTTTTTACATTAACTTTTGCTGGAATCTGAGGAAACGATGTGATATTTTTAATAATGAAATAATTCTTCTAAGCTCTTAACAAATTTTATTTTTAAAGAATTTCTTTTTGTTTCAGGACAGCTTGTTAGATACTGGTGAATCAGGAACAAGATGAAGCCCTAAATGTAGATGCAGAACGTGAGGACTACCGCCCACCATTCAAAACCCCAGGAAACCGTCCTAAACGCGTTAGAAAGAATGAGGACTCCCCTGCACAACAAGCTGTCAACTGCATGAAGTCTCTATCTGAAATTGTTACTACCAGAGATGAAAATTCGGTATTTGGGGAATATGTTGCGAATAAAATGAGAAATTGTAACAAGCCTAGAGCGGAGATCTGTTTGGCTCAGCAATATATTAACGATATTTTATTTCGATTGGACATGGGTCTGCTAGCTGCTGAAATTCCAACCATTCAGACGCCACATCTACCTTCCACCTCCATCTCATCAATCGCATCACATTCTCCAGCATCATACGTTTCGCAAGACAGTTATTGCTCAAAGCCTTCTACACCATCTGCAGGTGATATAGAAGGAGTAGGAGACGTACAACTTCAGCGGCGATTTGAGTCAAGGGATGAAATTAGCAATGACATTCCTGATTTTCTACAGGACTGTACCAATCTATAAAAATTTTGTAATTAAAATGAATATTCAATAATATTAAATGTTTTGTACATACCTTTACATATGGTTTTAATGATGAGATAATCGCTTCGCAAACCTCTGGTACCATTTCCGATATTGCCTGCTTAGATATTCTGAAGGTGTACATTAGGCTCGTGAATGAGTCTCCACTCGCTAGGAAACGCAGTGTGACTACCAGTCGAAGAGAAGGTGTGATGGTTTCTCTAAATTTAGTATCTTGCTTGATTATTATCCCTCCAACCAATAGAAGCAAATCTTCAAAATCACTAGGCGTCAGCCGGGTGAAATTCCGAAATCCCATGGCATCTTCCAGTCTTAATTTATTTAATAATGCATTACCGACCCTAGGTCCTTCTGCGAGGAATTCGCGCGTCCACCAACGCTTACTTTTTTGCGTTCTTTCACTAGTAAATAGCACTAAGCAGGCACTCTTCCACACAAAACAATGTCCCCCATGGTGGACTGCGAAGATGAGACTGAGAAATTCACATCAGAGTGTGGACGCTAGACGATATAAGAACGGCGTCTATAGACCATGTCTCAGACCGCCTATAGACATGTTGCGCAACATGGTCTGCTAGTGTGTACTAGGCTTTAGAATCTTCCATCGCCTCCAGTTCCAACACTCTTGATTTTCAATATTCTTTTTAATCCTCATCCTTACTAGTGCCTCAAACTGGGAAAAAAACCATGGTTTTGGTATGTGCTGTTGATAGCCCTCCGAATTGACTGTCATGTTTATACCAATCATTTGGATTAACCATCGCTTGGTCAAGACCTGGATTCTCATTCGATTATATTCACTCGTTCGACTTAGCCGTTCCACCTAGGACTCCTATCGTAATGTTCGAATGGATAATACTTCATTAGCGCAATAATCCTGAAACTCTTTGGAAGTGTAGGATATTTCTCTATCACAAAAAATCCTCCTCGGGGTACCGAAGACCAGTTGCTGTATAGACAGCTGCCTTTGTATAGACTGGTCTTTAAGTTGGATATAACCAAACAAATTTGGTAAATCCATCTTCAACTACAAACAAATGTTTGTAGAGTTTGCTTGTGGCTGCCAAAGGCCCTAAGAGGTCCAGCTAAGAAGTATCCAGCGGTGAGTCGCCTTTAGGAATGAGTGCTAAAAAAGTCTTCTTTTTTACCCAATTTCTTATTTGCCAATATACATGGGATACAGCAACTCAGAATTAATTCTGAATTAATATTAAGAATGAATTATTTATTTCAGCTTCCAGTTGAGGAATATAATATTCGCGCTTTATCATCTCCACCATCTTCTTCAATCCGAAATGACTGCCGTGAATCTTCCTAATGATTGTCATTTGCATTCTTGCTGGTAACAGGAAAAATTCTTATTCTCAATTTGTCTGTTTAAGATGCCGTCGTCTTTGAAATAATTCTCATGTGGTTCCTTTTCGAGAAGCTGTTTAATCACTTTCTTCTTTTCTTCTGTGCCCTGTCTATGAATGGCTGCAATAAAACTATTTTCGATTATATTAACCGGACATCGACTGAGAGCATTGACGTGTCTCATCCTTTCTCCTGCTCGATGTTCAACTTTACATTCAAATACTTCAACAAGTAATGCTCATCCAGCTACTTTGGGTAAAAGCTCCTTTTTTGTTAAGGTTTTCCGATAATCATCACAATCCGTTATCAACTTGAAGTCAAGACCAAAGAAGATAAGTTCCATATTTTTGTAAATGCTTTGACAATTGCCAAGATATCCAGTTCATAAGAATGGTATTTCTTCTCTACCTCTTAATCCTAGTTTTATGGCTCATATAGTATACTGGATGAAAATACTTTTCTTTAGTTTTCTTTGTAGAATAAATATCCTTCTTTGCTGGCGTCCGTTTGCAATTCTGTTACGGCTTTGGGGTCAAAAATTTTTAAGACGGGGCTTTGTGTCAAAATATGCTTCAACTTATTAAATGCGACAAGTTGATTTTCCTCGGAATAGAAACTTCTATTTTTTTTAAGTGATAAGGGCTTTATCCGTTATGAGATCATAATCCTTTTGAGAATTTTTGAAAGTAACCTGTTAATCCCAAAACCTGTTAACCGCTTTTATTCTGGCAGGCGATGCCTTTACTTGTCCTTCTACAACAAAACCCAAGAATTTGACTCTTTTTCGCGGAATGCAAATTTTTCTAGTTTATTGAGAATCCATTTGCACCAGCTACTCCTAGTGTTTCTTCTAATCTAGCTTAGGCATCTTCCTCGTTCTTTTCTGAAACTGTAATGTCATCCATGTAAGTAATTACAATTTTTCTTACAAATAAATCATGAAAGCTTCTCTTATTCGTCTCAACCAACCAGCGGGACTGTTGCAAAGGTGACTTTAAAAATTCATAATGCCCTTCGTCACAAATGCAGTATATTTACTGCTTTTTTTCTTCAACAGGTGCATGAAAAAGCCCGTTTTTAAATCAAGAACAGAAAATATATTTGAATCACTAACCCATCGATACAATCCTCAATTAGTGACATTAGAACCTCTCTCTCTTTGAATAATTTTATTCAACTTTCGACAGCCGATACATACTCGATACTCCCCGATTTCTTTGTTACTATCACCACAGGACCCGCAAACTCGCTTTTACTTGGTCGTATTGTTCCTTCTTCTAGCCATGTATTAATTTGCTTACTTAATATGTCATTTTCCTTAGGTGCCATTCTACTAGGCGGTTGGTAAATAGGATCTTCATTCTTTAATACTAATTTAGTCTCAAGATTAGATTTAACATTACTCGGTACTTAGCATTTGCTAATAAAATTCGTAAGATTTGTCTTATTTGTCTTTGTATATTTATCTTATTTGTTCTTAATTGAGATTTTAATGTTTTAAATCTGTAGCAGCATGCAAAATAAATTTGGTAACTCTTCGTCTCGCACGCCATCTATAATATAGTGTATTAATACTTAATCAAGCTAGTGTGGTAATAGTGTAGAGGAATACGTTACCAGAAGGAAGGAAGAAAAGAAATTGCATCGGATGAAGAAAAGGAAGTGGATGAATGAGCAAATACAGTTGATACACAGTTGAGTGTATTTCCCTTAGCAAACTTCCGAAGAAATCGCCCTCTTCTATAGCATTAACATAGTCGTTAAGTTACGGGAACAGAGGTGGTGGGCATAGCAGAAGAGGCTGAGGGTGTTGGAATAGAGTTACTTGTGGAAGGGATGTTCATAGCAACCTGGGAGTATGTGGCACTAGCTAAGGCCGATTCTTGACGTCTCAGTATGAGTTCAGCTTGTCTATATGAAACTTTTTCTTGTGATCGAATTTTCTCTAATTTCTTTTCACGGATATATGTAGGACACTTGCGATCGATCATATGTTGGATGGGCATCAGAACAGTTGATATATTTGGGAGAGTTTTCACAGTTATTCGACTAGTGAGAATTCTCGCCACACATCCCGCAATTATTTATTTGACAGTATTCTCTAGTATGTCGATATCGATAGCAGGAAAAACATAACAGAGGGTTGGGTTCATAAGGCCCCTGACCCTAACAGACATAAAATCAAAGTTTAGTCTTTCTGGTATTGTCGGTTTTACAAAAGTTAAAACGAGTAGAGGTGTAGGGACCTTACTTCCGTTTACAGTTCTCATTATTCTTCGTATCTTAGTGACACCCTGAGTTACTAGTTCACTTTCCATTTCGGATTCACTACAGTTGATTAATTCGTTTACGTATATCACCCCTCTTGAAAAATTTAGGAATTTATGTAAACTAAATGTTATAGCGATATTTTCATAAGCTTTAATATATTGTAGGTTGTAAAAGTCTTTTTCAGAGTTAACAGTTAGTAATACTGTGCCATTTCTTAAGAATTTTATCAAAGTATTCGGGGCATAACTTTTCACAAATTTGCAAATTTTGAAAGGGCTGAAACTATTACTAGTATTTGAATCATTTGGGGTCAAAGACATGACCACAAATTTTGGGCACCATTTTGTTTTAAGTTTAAAAATATCTTGGGGAATGTCAGAGGGTTTTGGATCAGGAAACATTGCTGCTTCATCCATTTCTATTAATCTTAATTAAAAGACTAATAGAGATATTAATAAAATAAAAGCAAAAATAGAAAATGAAAAAGTAAAATTAATGTTGACATAAAGAAAATTAAAATATAATAATAAAATAAGACTACTTCCTGTGATACAGATAAACAGATATGCTGTATGTTGTAGTGAACAGCAAAGTACGTTGCACAAAAACACGATGTTCACTTACTTAACTCTCACGAGACTGAGCCCTTCCTTTACTTTTCTCTTTAACTGCAGGTGATACGATTGGTGTGAAGTCAGCGAGGTGAGCTGGGGCGCAGATGACTTCTGAAGTGTTCCAAGTCTCAGTTAGACAATATATTGT
Organism: Triatoma infestans; assembly: GCA_011037195.1. Classification (NCBI taxonomy): domain Eukaryota; kingdom Metazoa; phylum Arthropoda; class Insecta; order Hemiptera; family Reduviidae; genus Triatoma; species Triatoma infestans. The sequence goes on from JAAEAF010000084.1 coordinate 227,949, forward strand.
TCCTTTTGAATATTAATTTAAGATTCGCAGATCCTTGCACCTTCCAAAACATAATATTACATAGAGAAATCAGCTGATTGATCTCTGTATCACTTCTGTTTCTAAGTTTGACACCTTTGACTTTGTTTATTTTCGTTTTTAAAGCTATCACTTCTTCTTCCATTTTGTTTGCTTTTATAAAATTTCATGTCAGCTTGTTGACGTTCTTCGATCATTTTCGACTTACTTACTTCAATTAATTGCTATTTTTTAAGAGGACTATCTCTAGTTTTTCTTTACTTTTCCCGCTGAGAGTAAAATAGAATAGAAAATCTTTATTTACAATTCACATATAACAAAAATAAATAGTACAGTTCTTTAGAAAATATACAATAAAGAAAACACTTGTCTTTTAACCGTCAGTGGATCGTCTGTGCATACATAAAATTATACATTACAAAAAATGTAATTATTCCAGCTAAATTAAAAGTTAATAATCTTTGCAGTTATAAATTTAAACAAAACAAATGAGAGAAAAGAAATAATAATAATAATTTAATTTAAAAAACAATACTTAATCTTTTGCTACATCATTTTACAAAAATGGACCAAAGCAATCCAATCTCTACCATTCAAAATATCTACCACATCGCCACCAGAGAGAACAGAGGACCCAAACCACCTCAGGCGAATGTTGTCTAATACTTGGCACACCACAAAGAAGTGAAACAGGTCCTCCCCCTCCTCACGATCGCACATGGTGCAGAGGGTATCAGTGCTTTTAAAAGATTTATAATTAAGACTCTAGTCTTAAAAATCCATCTAATAGATGACAGGTTCTGTTCATCAGTTAAGAAATTTTTAACATCCAAATCAGTATTAAGCATGCCGTACTTGAAAGATTGTAGAGTTGCTTACTTTCAGCTGCACTGGATCATAAAAATGGTTCCTTACAGATTCTTTGAGCATAACAAAAGTTAATTTCCAGAATTCAATATTATTACAGTTTTCTATCTTTAGATCTGTATTTATACCATTAGTCTGTAAACAGTTATTAATTTCCTTGAACCAGAACATTCGTTTAGATATTACTTGTAAGGCTATAATTTTGGGATATCTATGGTTTGGAAGTTCTAATATTTTCAAAATATAATCATAAGAATAGTTTTAAAGTAAACAGATAAACTGACGGTAATTTTGTTTTAAAGTGGATAAACACAGAACTTGTATACGTGGGGGCTCGAAATAGTTTTTTAATAAAAAAATATAAAAGTTTTTCTACCTCATTAGACTTCTGCCATTCTTCCATTTAAAATTACCAGATCATAATTATTTAAAAAAATAAATAAATTTTCCCTATTAACATTAGTAAAGGTATCTTTAGAATTTCTGCTAATTGAATGAATTTTCAAGTTAAAATTTAAATTTTTTTTGAAATAGTTTGCAAGCATCCCATCCTGCTATTAAAGTCGCCAAATAACGCCATGTTTATCGTATAGTTTTCAGAAATAAAATTTGACATATTATTAAATTCTTCAACCCAGTTATTGCAATTTAATACACTGGATAATGACAAATATCTTTTTTCTTTAATTTTAACAATATTACGTGTTTATTGATATTTTACAAAATGAAATCATACTTTTGACAAAATCTAGTACTTTTATTCCATATAAGCAGCCACCTGATGCTCATCCAAATTTCGTATCTCTAGTTGCAGCTACCCAATGTTTCTGGTAGTCTTCAAATAAATTGTCATAATTTTTAAAATCTTCTTTTTCCACCCATGTTTCGAACAAAAAAATACCTCGAATTTTTTAATGTATGATATAAATTCGGCATTTCCCTTTTTATTTCGTTGTCCTTTAATATTATATGCCAAAACGTTCAATACTAGCTGCTTCTTTTCTAGCTATGGGCATTTATCAGAAGAAGATTTCCGCTACCCACGTTTAATGATGCTTTCCTCACTACCAGTTCTAGATGTTTTGGACGAATAACTAAATTGTTGTAGCTTCTTCTTTATTGATTATGAAATATCTTCAATATCAGTTTTTTCTTTTTATTTCTTTCCTTATTTTTTTCCGGAATTACATTTTATGTTGGAGGTGAATCTGACATCATACGTTTTTTATCTGATATTGCCATACGATCATTATTTAGTATCTTTATATCTTTTATTATCAACTTATCTTGACGAAGTATAGCGAATTTTCCCATTTTACGAGCTTCAAAAGAGTTTTGGTAAAAATAACTTTCGAGTTTGAAGTACTTCTTGTGAAAAATCCTCAATAATTCTAATTTGAGAACCTTTTAGTTTAGGAGGAGTGTTTTGAAGATTTAACAGTTTCGTACGAAGTTGAGTTAAACCACTAAAGAATAGGGCGAGATTTGTTCTCTTCTCGCTTTCCTAGCCTTCTGACAAAGTCTAAAGGGGCCTCATTTAAATTTAATTGCAATTTATCATTTAACAATGAATATACGAACTTCTCGAGATCCCAGTAACTGCTAAACTCTTTATAAATACCAAATAGAATTATGTTCAGTGTACGAGCGTCTCTCTCTATTCATTCTACTTTAGTAATAGAATTTTCTAATTTAATACTGAGTTCATTTATGTGGGATTTGATATCTTTACCCTGTTTTAATATATTCCCATTTAATTCTTTTTTCATTTGAATTAGGGAATCTTTAACAGACTGATCCATTATATCAGTGGTAGACTTTGTGGAAGAGAAAGAAACACTTTAAACAGCTGATATTAATCGTGTCAACTTCAAATAGTAGCCAATCACTCCCACTCCAAGTTTTACTGATGTTTACACGAATCTCTACATCGTCCTCGTTATCTGATAACTTTATATTTACCTTTCTTATTAGGATTAAAAGTCCAGTTAACTTATCAACAATAAGATGCGCACGCACTAATCATCTACCAAATCCCCTCTCTGCTCATCAACCCTAGCCACAAAAAGAAATTTTATAGTAAAATTTGAAATATTACTTTTTTGTTTTTTTAAAATAACTGAAAACGGCTCGATAGAAATTCTTCTAACTTTGTCTCAACGTTGCAAATTCATTACATTCACCACAGGCAAAATTCGGTTTCAATAAGCACTATACAAAATGTGTTTAAATTTACAATATTAACAGACACGATGTTACTTGGTACAAAGGCTACACACAGACTCATTCCATCAAGCCAAGCAAGTTCGAATTCTGGAAAAAATAATGAAATAAAATAATTTTTAAAATTTTTTGTCGTTACTATTTATTTGGGAAGTGGGGTTGAGATACTGTGTTCATATCGGCTCCTGCTTTTTTATTACATCAATTAAGTTATAGTGAATTTTATTAGTTGAAAATTTGCAAAATTAAACATTAATACACCAATAAACTAATAGTAAAATATTGAATATTTCAGTTTTGTGGTTCTAGTATATTTTGTATACGAAAATAATTGAATAAAGTCGTAAGCCTCTAGCAGTGATTGAGTGGGGATAATATTTGATATTTTATTTTATTGCCAGAAAAAAAAACTACAGCCTTATTGGCAAGATCAAGTTACAATATAATTTGAATTCACAAACTTGTCAAGACAAAAACTTAATTTTACAATATTCATGTATCTCATACAGCAGGTGAGCTAATAACAGTTTTTTAACATTAGTTTTGAAACACTTCAAAGTATTATTTTTTATATTCTCTGATAAATATTTGTAAAGAGAGATGGACAAATTATGGAAGCTGGTACGAACTTTTGTCAACCTGTTTCTATTCTGGACAAGATTATTGCGTTTTCTGGTGAAATGATCATGAACTTGCGAGAAACATAGAAATTGGCCTTCATTGCACTTTAAGTAGACGAGGCATTGAAAAATAAATATGGCTGGTATTTCATTATGTCCAATTTCTTAAACAAAGAACGACAAGATTATTATTACTATTATTTGTCTGTGGGGAGGGAAACCCTACGCTATCCAAAGCCTCACTGGGCCCATATAGCTACCCCAAGAAAAACAACAACAAACCTGTTCTATAACAAAAATCCAGACCGGATCTAATCCATCTAAGATTCACCGCAGTCCGAATAAATCGGACAATAACTTTAAGCGGAAATAGCCTAAGCTTTTCCACAGATATCCTATTCCGACCAAAGGACCAGAACCTAATTTCTTCACAACCCAAGCAATCAGTCATAAGATGGAGGGTGTAGTGAGACCACAGACTATAAAATGGATCCGGCATGAGCCCCATTATGTAGACATATCTCCTTAAACCACAGTGTCCAGTAAGAGATTCAACCAGATGCCTGAGAGCGCTCCGTGAAAAACACTGAAAACCAACTGAGCTCATCAATAAGGATGAATGCTGTGAAGCTGTCCATGTCTGGAAGCCTGACAGACATGTGCCAGAAGACACGCCAACAGCAGGCTCGGGACCAAGAAAGGAAGAGAAGCGCCTAATTTGGGAGACCTATCCACATCCTCATTCCCAAAAATTCCCAAGTGACCTGGCACCCAGACTAGAAGCACATCCTTCAGAGAAGAAAGCTCTTCCAATCTTTTAGAACATTCTAACACCAACCTGGAAGTGAAGACACATGAACCTGCGCCTTCAGCGCAGCCTGGCTGTCCAAGTAGATACAAACATCTTTTAAGTTAATGTTACGTACCCTCTCATCCAAACCACAACAAAGAATAACATAAACCTCAGTCTGGAAGACCGTGGTCCATTCACCAAGAGATACTGCCAAATGATTCCCTGTCTCAAAATAGACCGCAGCTCCAGACCTACCATCCATTCTGGAACCGTCGGTGTAACACCGGAAGTAATTATCAGGTATCATGCCAGACGGACCCAATCTTGACCAATGTTCCCTAGAGGGTAACCTGACACTGTTTTCGAGACTGTAAGAATGCTCGAAAACAAAAGTCTTCAACATACTATCAGAGGGAAAACCTGTAACAGGAACTTTCAAAAGCATCTCGCGATGAATGGTAGAGTGACCATATCGCTTACCCTGCCTAAAACCTGCCTGTTTAATTTTATAACAGGCCTTCATTGCCATAGTTTTCACCTCTACAAAGAGCGGTGGAATTCCTAATAAAGTCTCCATTGCAGCTGTAGGCCTGGTCCGCATCGTACCGGTCACCGCCAGACAAGCCAAGCGTTGAATATCCTCAAGCAGCAGTCTAGCGGATCTCATCTCAATGCGACGCCCCCACACCACAGCCGCATACAACAACCTAGGTTTAATAACCATACCATAAATCCAAAACATCATCTTGGGAGTAATCCCCCAATTTTTACCTACGATTCTTCGACATTGCCAAAAGGAAATAATGGCCTTTTGATGCTGTGCCTTAACATGTTCCGACCAATTTAATTTGTAGTCAAGAACCACCCCAAGAAACTTCACCGATTTGCAAATCTGAACAGAAGTTCCTAATAACCTGGGAGGTTTTAATCCTACGATCTTCCTCTTATTAGTAAATAAAATCACCTGGGTCTTACTGGGATTAATTAAAAGACCCTTATCCTGAGTCAATCAGGGCACTCTGCATTAAGGCTGAGATAGTAGTCAGACATCGCCCCATCAATAAAATAACACCATCATCGGCATATGCCTATACATCGAATCCCCATGAATTCATCCTGGTTAACAGTTCATCTATGACAGCACACCATAGCTTTAGTGAGAGACAACCAACTTGAGGACACCCTCTTTCCGCTCCCACAACCGCGTGCACATACCTACAGAAGCCTGTATAACTCTATTCCTTAAATAAATACCTATCCAGTTAATTAAACTGGTTTTATACCTTTTCGATCTAGGGAATCTTCAAGAGCATCAAACGATACTCTGTCAAATGCCCCTTCAACATCGAAGAAGCACCCTAAAGCATATTCCTTTGTCTCTAGAGCAGATTCTATTCTACCGACCAGACAATGCAAAGCAGTCTCCAGAGCTCTCCACCCTCCACGGAGCCTCACAATTTGGGACGCTTTGAAGAAGCGCCAGAGCTACCCTAGAGATATAGCGCCCAGGGATAGTGAGCCAAGGCCCACAATACCCTCACCCATGCGTTCTTTACGCTAGCCGATTGACCAGAGCTGGGTTAGGCTCTGGCCGCCTGTTTAGTGGAGTCAGGAACCAAAGTGGTGTGTTGGTCTGCAAGGCACGCCGAGGGAACTTGCCTCCAGCGAGGCTGCGCCCTCAACCACAGGACTTGCCTTCCCCACGACACAAGTATCCACACACGGCAAACATGTGGGTGGCACCAGCACGTGCCACTGGCGTGTAGGAATGTAATTGTACTGCAGTAGAGAAGACTTACCGCCTTTATACACCGCTGCCAATCTATTCGAGATAGATAGGAAGAGATAAATTTGACTGCCAAATCATTAAACCCATACCACTTTAATTTTCGTAATAAAATGTCATGAGAAACGGTATCAAAGGCCTTGGATAAATCAAACAACTTGATCAACAGCGAAGCCGCGTTTTCCAAGGCTCCGTGGCTCCATTTCACAAAATCTATAAGGGCATTAATAGTTCCTAGACCAGTCCTGAATCCAAACTGTCTAGCAGATAATAACCCATTTGTCTCGAAGTGATCCTGTGTTTGCTTGTATAGTAACTTTTCAAAAACCTTCGAAACCACAGGAATTAGAGAAACTGATCTGAATACTAATATCTAAAAGTAAACTAATACAAATATACACTGTGTCTGAACAAGTTGAATTTGATACTAGTGATTTTAAGCAAATTTTAATAGAAATAAAAAACAATATTAATAAAAACTCCCAGGATATGGCTGAAATTAAAACATTTATCTCGAAAGTGAGTGAAAATTTCAAGAATCTAACAGCTGATTTAGAATTCACTAAAAGTGAAAATAAAGAACTTCCAGAGAAAGTTAAAAACAACAATTAGAAATAACTTACCTAAGAAATAAGGAAAGAGAAAACAATATAATAATTTATTATGTTGATGGACCTGAAAAAGATCTTATGAAGAACTAGAGGAAAATGTGATTAAGGTAATAGGTCTGAAAATGGAAACTGGCATTGACAGCTCAGATATCAATAGGGTACGAAGATTAGTTTCTGCAAGTAAATGTCGGCCAATCTTGGTTAAGATGAGTATATTTAAAGCTAAATTACACGAGCTCAGAAACAGTAAAAAATTGAAGGATTCAAATATAAAAATTAGTCAGGATTATACCCCAGCTGTACGCGAAATTAGAAAAAATTTACATCCTTTCTTGATAAATGCAAGAACATCTGGATATCATGCGATAATCAGAGGCCACAAATTCGTAGTTAACGGTAAACATTATGCTGTAGATGAACTAAATTCAGAATGTAACAGACTTCATTTGAAACAAGCCTCAGGCAGTGAAGCTGATTTTTCAGATAAAGACAGGTATGGAAAGATGACAGTAACTCCGATGTAAGCCGAAAAAAGACGCGCACAAGACGTATTTCACAAGTCGAGAAAAAAGATGCATCGCTGCTTAAGTGGATATTCAATACTCAGCGGGAAAAGTAAAGCAAAATTAGACATAGTCCTCCTAAAAAGTAGCAATTAATTGAAGTAAGTCGAAAATGATCTAAGAACGTCAAAAAGCTGACATATTTTATAAAAGCAAACAAAATGGAAGAAGTGATAGCTTTAAAAACGAAAATAAATATGTCAAACTTAGATAGAAACAGAAGTGACACAGAGAAAATCAATCAGCTGATTTCTCTATGTAACATTATGTTTTGGAACGTGCAAGGATCTGCGAATCTTAAATTAAATACACCTCAATATTCAAAAAGAACAATATATTGTCTAACTGAAGCTTGGCACACTTCAGAAGTCATCTGCGCCCCAGCTCACCTCGCTGACTTCACACCAATCGTATCACCTGCAATTAAAGGGAAAAGTAAAGGAAGGGCTAGTGGAGGCCTGGGAGTCTTTTTCAACTCAGATCTTTATAAAATAAGTGTCATTGAGAAAAGTGAATATTAGATCTTTGTTCAGGTACGTTTAGTTAAAGTGAAATTTGTGTTCAGTTTAGGAGTGATTTACTTTAAACCTTCATTAAATCTAATAAATATACTAGATGTATTTTATGAAATACTTAGTAATATTTCTATAAAATTTTCTAATAGTTTAATTTTATTAGTGGGTGATTTCAACTGTAGAGTTGGGTAATTAAATCAGTATGCTACGAATCTATTTTGCATTACCTATTCACCGGGTATCGTACTAGCAGTGATAACGCTGTCAGTACTAAAGGACAGTTACTTGTAGATCTGTTACAAAGTAATCGTTATATCTTAGTGAATGGCAGAGCCCCAAACGATAATCCAGGTAACTTCACAAATGAAACTACTAACGGCTAAAGTACTATTGATTTAGTAGCTTGGTGTAACTTTGATTTTCTGCATAAATTAATGATGTGTAGATTATGTAAGCTCCCAATCAGAACATTTTCCAGTAATAGTCAGTCTAAATGTACAAATAATACAAATTGAAGATATAAAACCTTTAATAACTAAAGAAATTTTAGCATGGAATCCAAATAAAAGTTTAGCCTTTAGTGAAATACTAAAGTTTTCGTTTCGGGTAGGAAATATAAACAGTAGTTCTGATGAAATTTATGCAAACTTAGTTAACGCTATTTATGAAATCGCTGATATTTTACAAATCAATAGTAAAAAAAAATAAATTTAAATAAAGCAGCTAAAGTCCAGAACGTCTGGTATGATGAGGAGTGCATATTAGTTAAAAGAGAAGTAAAGTTTCTTCTTAAAATATTAAGAGAAACTAATTACAATAATGGTGATAGAATTACTTATATTAAATCAAAGAAAATACATTAAATACACTAACTTATTTAAATTAAAAAACGAAACTTTGAACTTGTTAACATAAATAAACTGAACAACTGCAAAAATAGTGCCAGTTTTTGGCAAATAATAAATAAATTCCGATACAAAAATATAGAGTCTAACCCGTTAACAAATAAACAATGGCATTTATATTTCTGTAATTTCTATGTAACAACAGAAATGCGTAATGATTTATATTTCAGTGCAGACCACCAGTTACTCATTAAACCTGTTGCGATAGATGAAGTAAATATTTCAAAAAATAAAATTAAAAGTGGTAAGTCACTTGGAGCTGATAAAATACCGAACGAGTATTTTAAGAATCTTCGAACAAATTGGCGCCTGTATTTAGTGCTATTATTCAATAATATTTTAGAATGTGAAAAACTTACCGTTAAATGGTCGAAATCAATATCGTCTATGATTTATAAAAAAGGAGACAAAATGCTTCCAATTACCGCCCAATACGGGTAACTAAGGGAGTACTTCAGGGCGAAGTATTATCTGGGTACCTATTCAGCCTCTTTATTAGCGATGTAGAAATTTTTTTCAGATCCAAGAGAGTCTCTGGCATTCCGCTAAATGAAAATATAGACGTATTAGTAACTCTTTACGCGGACGATAAGGCTATTTTTGCTGACTTAGTGACTGATGCAGAAAAGAAATTAAAATTCTAGCCGAATATGCCTCAGCCAATATGTTAGAAGTTAAACACCAGCAAAACTAAAATAATTTATGAATCTTGAAGAGAGAATGAAGCTAGTTAGTTAAATCGAATAAGCTTTGTTTAAACTGCTTAAGGCCCAATCATTTTCTTCAATCTTGCAAATCTTCGTACTGTAAACATTGCAATAAAAAAACACCATTCATTATTGCATAATGAGGAAACAAGTAATGATCCTAATTCTGAAACTATAATTTCAAATAGCAATGACGCAGTAAATGATTTCCCTAATGATTCGATTAATGCTACTAACTTATTTTAGAATTATACACTAAATTCAAATTGGGGTCATTCTATATTACCCAATGCCGCAGTGAATAATTATATATGATGCAAAAGGAAATCGCATACCCTGGAGATGTCTTTTAGACACAGGCTCAACGGCACATTTCATGACTTTTCAATTAGCGAAAAAATTGTCATTAAATATAGGTGAAGTGAACAATTCTCGGGCATTAATGGTTCACTAAATAACGTAGAAGGAAAAACAAAAGCAACCATCTATTCCAGGGATGAGCAATACCATACAAAACAAACATTTCTGGTTGTCAACCAAATTACACAAAATATGCCACAAATAAGCATTAATTATTCTAAAATAGACATCCCAAAAAACTAGTCCTGGCGAATGAAAATTTTCATAAGTCAGAACCTATAGATATTTTGTTGGGTGTGAATGTATTTTTCGACATTTTATGCGAGCGTAAACAGCATTCATGAACCGGCCTCGTACTACAAAATACGAAACTAGGGTGGTTTGTTTCTGCAGAATTTTCTCATTTCATACAACCAAAATTAAATTGTCACTTTGCCATTTCAAATGAGATTTTGCATGATCAAATACACAACGATTTTAGCAGTTAGAAGATGCTTTAAGCCTAAAGGACTCACTAAGGAAGAAACGGAATTTTAAAACCAACTTTTCCAGAGATGACACAGGTCGCTTTCAAGTTCGTCTTTCTATTCGTGAGAAGCTCAGTCTCCTAGTAAATCCAGAGAATACAGCTTTGAGGCATTTCTACAATTTTGAAAAATGATTATTAAATGATGCTCAGTTAAACCAGTTGTACGTAAGTTTTTTGGAAGAATACGAACATTTAGGCCACATGAATTCTATTTCACCGGAAAATATGGAAAAAATTAAATATATACTTCTACATTACGGGGTATACAAAGAAAATAGTACAAGTACTCTCCTAAGAGTGGTATTTGACGGATCTTGCAAAACCAGGACCAATTTATCACTTAATGATGTTCTCAAAGCAGGTCCTACTATACAAAGAGATTTATTCTCAATCCTCCTCTGCCTCATTTTTGGCCATTCGTCCTTTGGTTCAGCTCGTCGTAGATAATCAAAACAAATATCCAGACGCGTGCTCTATAATCAAACGTGATTTTTGTGTTGACGATTTGCTTACCGGCGCCAATACAATAGAAAGGGCGATCGAGTTGAGGGAGCATATAACAACTATATTAAATTCTGGCGGCTTTCCGCTTAAAAAATAGAAATCTAATTCACCTGATATTCTTGATCTTTTAATGCAATTTGACAAATTGGATAATTCAACAAACACACTAGGCCTTTCTTGGAATGCAAACACAGATGAATTAAAATACGCTTTAAACTTAGGTAATGAGATATCATCACAAAACGCTCTATTTTTCTGCGATTTCGAAAATATTCGATCCCTTAGGACTGGTAGGGCCCGTTACTGCCACGGCCAAATTAATTCTACCGAGAATATGGAGGCGTCACTTGGGTTGGGACGATCCAATTCCAGAGGATATACGAACAAATTGGTTAAAATTTTGTAAAGGTTTAGCTGATTTGAATACTATTTCCATTCCTCGGCAAATATCAAGTCAATGATACACAGCAGTGGAACTTCACGGATTCTGCGATGCTAGTGAGCCATGTTTGGTGCATGCTGTATCTTAGGACTACTCTTCCAGACAATTCTTATTGAGTAAGGCTTTTGTGTGCTAAATCTCGTGTAGCATCATTAAAAACAATTGCGTTGCCACGATTGGAATTATGTGGTGCAATCATTTAGTGGAAAAGTCATTAGCAGCTCTTGATTTAAAGATTGACAATGTTGTATTCTGGTGTGACTCTATAATTGTTTTGTGCTGGGATTGGCAGTAAACCAAGTAATTGGAAGACATTCGTCGCAAACCGTGCTACGGAGATACAAGAACTCTCTGTAAGAGGTTAGTGAAAGCATGTTCCAACCAAAATGAACCCAGCAGACATAATATCTAGAGGAGCAGATGTCCAACAGATTTGTGAGCAGATGTCCAATAGATTGTGGTTTAATGTCCAGATTTCTTATATGAAGACGAATCTCTTTGACCTAACACTAAAATCAACTTGTCTGATCAAACAGAAAAAAGAAAACGTATTCTGTGAGGACTTTACCAAATCGTTTCTGACTTGTATCAATGACTTCGTTTTTGAGAAATACAGTATATTTCACGAGTTACAAAAGAATGTAACAGCTTATGTACTGCGATTCACAAACTACCAAGCCAAACACAAAAGCAAACCAAATACAGTGAAATATACTGGAACTTTATCAGTACTCGAATTAAAGACTTCGTTGACCACATTAGTTAAACTGGCTCAAAAATCTCTCTTTCCTGATGAAGACGAACGACTAACGTCTAATAAGCGCATCAAGGGGTCTAACGACGGAACAAACCTTGTCGGTGCGGACACTGAATTAACGAGAATTTATAAACGACTACTTTCGTTAAATGATGATAATATTAGTAATCATCTCACCGACAATTCTATAAATTGGCACTTCTTCCTGCAAGGAATGCTAAACGACACCTAGTAAGAATAGTGGATAATGCTCACTTGACTTATGAACAAATGTACACTGTGCTCTGTCAAATAGAAGCCGTTCTCAACTCTCGTCCTTTTACCACACTATCCTCAGATCCTATCGATCCCGTACCTCTAACTCATGGACATTTCCTAGTTGATAAGACATTAACTGCGATTCCCCAAGAAGCGGCTAATACAAGTCAGAATTTCAATCGTTTGAAGGTATACAAGAGGCTGCAAGCGTTATTACAACACTTTTGGCACCTTTGGTCAAATGAGTTCGAAATATTATTTTGCTGAAAAATAGAGATGCACATTCAAGACTTTTATCATTTCCACTATGAACACCAACGTAAAAAAACAACTCATTAAAACTTTTAAGTCGCTACGAGAAAAATGAGATATGGTCATTGGAAATGCGCAAGTAACAATTGATGATGATATTAATAATATAAATAATAATGGTTTAAAGGCACGCCAGGTTTATTTCAATTGCTATTTTGACCTGTGTCAATTATAGCACGAATTTTACGATTGTTTTTTTACCCTTAATTTTATAACCAATGTTTGAAGAAATACGTTTCTGAAACTTCCCAAATTCGCCAAGATTTCATCGGCCATGACTGGTTCTCCGACAGAGATTGTTGGCGTAGTTGCTTTCGCTTTGAGATTATCGGTACATCTGACCGGATGATGGCTCCCTCTGCAAAGGATATATTTCAAACGGTCTTTGATTTTGCATCGTCCATTTTAAAACAAACAAAACAACAATTACTATTCTTTAAAATGTTTTTTTTTTTCCTCTAGGGGTATTTCCTAGGCTTTATAACAATCAGAAGGCTTATTATTTTTATTGCAAAAGACACATCCTATATATTTAGTAGATTTATTTTCAGATTTGTTAACCTTATCGTTTACTAACAATCCAGCGGCAGTAGGTATTCTGCTTTTAGAGGACGTATTTTTATTTCTAACTAGCATTAAAATTATCATTTGGTTTAACCTTATTCCCAAATCCATATACTATTAATGAAATTTTTCTTCATTCCGTAGTTCAGATTTCATAAAAGACATTAAGTCTACTAAATTGTTAGCTTCAGCCGCATGTGTACTATGCACAGCGTTATTCCTTTGCCAGACTCTAAGGATATCTTCTGGCATACATGATTCAGTTAGGGGAAAAAGCATATATTGAAACTTATCAGTTGTGACTCCAAGTGTTTATAAAGATCTTAAATGACCCTCTAGCCTATCATAAAGAGTGGAGAGAGGTATATCATGATTTCCAGTTGAATTCTGAATAACGAGAGCGATTAGTCATCTCACATATACTTGAATTAAGAATTCTTCACAAACAAAACTTGATTTTAAACTGTCTATAGCTTTTGGATCATTTTTGGCAGTAGGTGGAAAATTTTCTACCACCTCTGTGGCTCTAGAACTTGAAATTGTGCACCGTAACAAACTGTTTGAATTTCAACATCACTAGAATTTGAAACAAAAAGCTTTAAATCTGTTAAAGAGCTCTGTTAGCCACCCTAGACCTTTTAGCTCTATCCATCTTTAAAAAAAAAAAAGGTCCTGTCACGGCCACCAGAAATGTTCCAAGAGAGAAATCAACCTTCTGGTAGAGCTTAATAATAACTTTACCGAACTCAGATTCTCTATTTCAGAACAGAATATATTTGAAAGTAAACATATTAGTATTGATTAGTGAACGCTATTTGAAACAATCAGGATGAAAACAAAGGCCAGTAGTATACACTGAAGCCATAAAATCTTCAAACTGATATTCAATTGGATTGTTAAAATTTTGTTTATGAATACTGATAGATTGCGAAAAGTAGGTTACACTAAATTAAAACAATAACAGTCAAATCACCCCTCTCTGAAATATAATTGGTACTCCCAAATTCACAATCTACTCTACAAAATTAACTGCCACGATACACTATTAGAGCCTGATCCTGATAAATTTTCAAAACAACTACCCAAAATATTAAATAAGTATTCTGATTATCTGAAATGTAATGACATTGATATGCTCAACTCCGGTAGTTATAACTTATTATATAAAGTGATGTTTACTACTAAACAAGCTAGTTTATTACCTTCACATTTATGTAGCTTTATACCATTTAACGTTATAAAAAATTTTGGTTCAGCTCAGATTATCAAGTCAGTATCAATTAAAACTCACCTATAACAATGTAGTATATATTATAAATCCTAAAGAGCTCTGTCAAATATGCAATAGTCGCGTGGTTGAGGACCTTCACCATTTTATTGAAACTTGTGCAATATATGCCCCTTTCCATAACTATTACATACCCTATGTTAACAGTTTAACAACAGATCCATTAATTAATAACTTATCATCTTGTGATGAACTCAAAATAAAACAAATAATCCTGTTTGAACTCATTAAAAGTTCGATCTTTTCTGCTGTATGAATGAATGAATGATGTCTAAATAATAAAATAAAATGCGTGGTTATAAACATCAATAAATAGGAGATCAGAAAGAAGCTTAATAATAACTTTTATAAAATAAATATTTTTCTGTTCTAATTACAATTTCCGTCATCTTTATTTTTGTTTACTATTGTCTAAGTAAATACTTTACAAATTTATTTTTGAAGTTTAAGAAATGGCTTTTAAATATTTTATTTCAAGCAGTTTGCTATTGTATTTTTGTTGTGGTTTGTCTGTTAACTTATTTTTCTTTTAATGTATTTGATACCACTCTATTTGTATGGGCTCTCCCCGAAAGCAATTAAAAATTATTATTATTTAAAGGAGAGATAGAGATGGCATGAGAAAGGAATTTGCTAGTTAAAATCTGGTGTAAAACACGCCTTCTCTTTCCGCTTCTTAAATAGTTTTCTTTGATTGATTTATTATTATGGATATTACCAAGCTACAAATTTCACTAACTGAAAATTATTATAACTGGAATTTGTTAATATTATAACAAAATAATGCAGATGTGTGAATTAAAACTTCGTGCTACCCCAGGGGAACAAAACAGACATCATTGTTTGTGGACTTCATTCGACTTTTCGTTTTGTAATTTTATTTTGGAAAACAATGTCATGTTAATCATTAGTTCCCTAAAAATTATTTTCCTGGCAGATTTGTAATTTATACCATTATTTGCGGAAGGAAATTTTGTTAATGTAATTATTGAGAAGTTATGAGATGATTGAGTCACGCGCTGGACAAGTTCTGAGATGTTCTTCATCTTAACTCGCTTATTTTTCTAGAAGAAACCGTTTGTTTGCTATATTTTCACAGCTTAGCAAACAGCTCCAAAGTCGGATGAATATCCGAAACTAAAATGTTAGTAACAAGAAAAAGAAAGTATCACTTAAGATTAAAATTTCAGAAATTATTGTTTTTGAAGCTGTAGTAATATTAAATCTTCTTCTTTAGCGTAAGGTTGTTTACATAAAAAAGACAACAGAAATTTTGAGGACTGCTTACCAAGGAGACATTCCAAATTCAGTGGAGGAGTTGTGCAATTTGCCAGGAGTAGGTCCTAAGATGGCACATCTTGCTATGAACATTGGCTGGGGTATAGTTTCAGGAATTGGTAAGGACTGATCCATCATTTTAACAGTTTCTATATATAGCTTTTCTACCAAATACGAATAATATATTGCTGTTTCAATAAATAACACTTAGATATGAATAAACAGTGTAGAGACCGGTTTTTAGCTTTGACACGTAGGAACCGAGGTATTTGTCTGAAAGTTATACGAAATAAAGAAAATTTCATGGTTTGGAGAATGGCTAGGATGGCCAGGGTTCATTCCTTCCTCTATAAACTTTGCAAAATCTTATTGCCAGTCGCAAGAACTTCTCACATCTATTGTAACTGTCAGAAGGATAATTTATGTGTGCATGTCAATCATCCTGTATCCATTGTTAAAAATTTGGATCGCAATGTTAATAATAATAGTCTGGTCATGATACAATATATTTTTAAAATTCGTGGGCAGTCCTCACGCTTAATTCATCAGCTTTCGTAATCAATATTGATTATATAAATTGTGCTACTTAATGTGTATGCAATTTTTGAATGAGCACGGGGATACTTACCATTTTCTAGTCATATATGCTATTTTCTCTGATTGGAAACTTGCCCATTCATTCTCCTCCCCTTCGATTTTGAGGATTTTGTACAAAGGTTAATAATTAAAATAACTGAGGGATACCTATTTGTCCGAATATATGTGGAATTTATAGGTAGTCTGATGAAAAGCAAATTAAATTAGATATGAATTTTGTAAATTTTACTTAAAATCATTTCAAACATTTAAAAGGAAATTCGTCAAACCTTTAAAATGTTGAAGTGTCTTTTACATTTAAGTGTCATCTTTACATTTATTGTGGGTAGAGTTCCTTTTAACAATTGATTCTTATATTGAAAATTTATCTTGAATTGATGTCTTACAAGGAGTAGGTCGCTTCTAGTTTGTTTTGTTATTTAGTTTTAATGAAAACAATTATTAGTTGGCTTCTCGACCAATTGATGGTAAAAAAAAACAAAAAGTAAATTTTGTAATTATTTTTTATTATGACAGTTCGACGTTTCGACAAACTTTGTTTGTCTTCTTCAGGAACAATACAATACAAAATTATAGAAAAAACAAAATTATAACATGAAACACAAACAAAAAACCAAATACATAGGTGAGATTACAGTAGTAATGCTAAGTCTGTAATGAAAGGGTGTATGTTGTAATGCAGAAGGCCAGGAGAAGGGGGGACCGTTATGTAAGTACCGTTATGTGTGGAGAAAGTAATGTATGGAGAGGGGATAGAAAAATTGCTTTTTTTTAATTATTATTTTTTTTTTTATTCTTATTATTACTATATTTTTTCCCCCCTTCTCCTTCAGGATTTTTTAAGTGAACAGAGGATATAATTGTAGTGGGAAGAAATTAGGTCTTTGTCTTTTTTATGATTAACAGGGTTAGGTTGGAGGTGGATGTGTATGGACTCAGTAAGGAGTCGCTTGGTGTAATTGGGCTGGGTAGCGAGGATAGAAGGATTAAGGAAATCAAAAGTGTGGTTCAAGGATAGAGCGTGCTTGGAAAGTGCTGTACTGTCTATTTTCTTAGAAGTAATGTCGTATTTGTGCTGTTTGAGTCTTTTATGTAAGTATTGTGAACTTTCTCCCACATAGGAAGCATTGCAATTGGGAGTAGAGCATTTCAAGTTATAGACCGTGTGTGTTTTATTGGTTATGGGAATGGGATCTTTAAGTTTGGAGTAGATATTGTACAGTTTGTTTGAAGTGGTGAAGCCTATGGTGAGGTTGGGAAGTTCGAAACGTCGAACTGTCATAATAAAAAACGATTACAAAATTTACTTTTTTTTTTCTTTTTTTTTTTACCATCAATTGGTCGAGAAGCCAACTAATTATTGTTTTCATATTACAACTAACGGCCAACAAGAAAAATCTTCTGATTTAGTTTTAATGCATCTTTATAATTCATCTAGATTTTCTAATAGATCTCATTAGAATTCTTTTAGTTCACAGAAAAGACTCAAAAGTAATTGTTGTGAAGCATATAGTGTGGGATATTGTTGCATTACCATTGATGATGTTATGAGTTGACCATTGAGGAAGTGATGATGAAACAGGGTGCCCTATTTTACAAGATTGTCTAGAGAAGATAGAAATTAATATACTGGATGAGCTATGGTCTAATGCTCATTCAGTAGGTGCCCACAGAAGTACTGACCATTCCAGTATCATGAGGAAAGAATCGCAGTCAGATTTATCTAATGTCAAGTGCAAAAAGAATCCATTGAAATAGTCTCAAATAAAAGCTAATTTTGTTTCTAAAAAAATTCTTCATTCGATATCTTCAAATATATAATAATCGTCAGAGAAATGATATCACTAAAGATATTTATTAACCAACAGCTTATTTATTATTTCAAAATTTGATTCCTCTCTCTTCTCTCTCATCGTATTCCATGCTTCTTGAGAAACTTAATGCTAGTAGTTACGTCCACTCTGGCAATGACTCGGAAATAGCATAAACTTTTTTTATCGGCCGGGGGGGGTACCCCATGACTACGTCCCCAACTGATGTTATGTCTGCGGAAGAGGGACTCTTTCAAAGGAATACTATGGTGGTATATAGAAATCCCGATATATTAGATGATAAAAAATTTATGTAAGAGGAAGTATTGCGATCGTACCAGATTTTCGAAATCGAGTTTTCACGGGAAATACAAGCTTTGGGGTCCCATGAACCGAAAAATATATAGCAATGGTCTGTATTTTTTTTTTCATTTTCTGTGACCATTAGCTTACTGCTATACAGCCATTTTCTCAAAATGCTCAACTATTTGTCAATTACATTTGCTATGTTCTGTATGTGTGTGTGAGGGTATGTTTCAACAGAATATCTCAAAAACGAAAAGTTGCAGGAAGCTCAAACTTGGTATTCCGTTTAGACACTACCATTTCATTAGACACGAAGATTTCAGGCAAAATCCATTAACCGGAAGTGCAACTTTACTGAATTTTTTTTTCTCAGTTTTTCGTAATTTTCTCAAAAATGGCAACAACGATTTTGTTTGAAATTCGTATACTATCTACACACATGAATATACCTATCACTTTTATTTGCAACATTTTCCCAGGAAATTGGTTTTTGGGGTTCTGGGGAACAGTTATGCTTTCCTCTAAAGTTCCGCTTCAGTATAATCTTTGGTTTTCTACCTCCATAATATTAATACATAATGGAAGCAATGAAAGAATTTCAAATTTGAAGAAAATTTGTTAACGGGAAGTGCGAATTTATAGAATAGGATTGAATTTTTTTTTTTTTTAATTTCCTCGAAAACGACCTAAACGATTTGCTTTAAACTTGGTATGCTAACATCACAGATAAAAACGAGTTATATTTGAAACTTTTCCACACAAAAAATATTATTTTGGATATTTGTGCGGAATTTATGGCGTTAATTTCAAATTTTATATGTAGTTGGTTTTTAGAGAGCTTCACTGAGCCATTATGTAATCATCACTTCTCTATGTGCCAAGTCTAGGAGGTTAGTATTTATCCCCCACCACCTCCAAAATTATGTTAGGATAATATGCAAAATTTGAGTTTAAAGAAAATTTGTCATTTTATATGTAATTTGAATTAAAAGACATAAGAAGAGCAAGTCGTGTGGGCGCTTCTTCGTGTAGCCATATTTTTCTTAAAAAACTATTGAAAATATTCTTCTGTTTCTCGCGTGAAAAAAAAAGATCTTGAATTACTGTTGGATTTTCGCGGATTGATGATAATAATAGACATGACAGGTATAAATTAGCTTAATAGAGGTGGATTCAAGTATGGTAATACATCACATTTACTTTAGCAAGTTTGGTGGTAACTATGTTAATTACCTGAAAAGAGTGAGTTTGTTTTATTTGTGCAGGTGTGGATACTCATGTGCATCGAATAGCGAACCGATTGCGTTGGGTACCTAAGGAAACGAAAACTCCAGAGTCAACACGGAAAGCTCTGGAAGATTGGTTGCCACAATCACTGTGGAAAGAAGTCAATCATTTGCTGGTAGGTTTTGGACAAACTATTTGTAAACCAGTTGCTCCCCTCTGTGAAAAATGTCTTAACAGGAAATTGTGCCCATCAGCGCCAAAGAGCGTGAAAGAATGAAATAATATGTTAAAGTGGAAAGTTGTGTAAACATTTTCAGCTGTAAATTAAAATAAAAATTAGAAATCTTGCTTAATCGAATTTTTTTGTAATTTATGCTTACAAAATTTCATTTATGGGTTTTATGGGTGGGCCTTTAAGCGAATGCAAAACAAAATAAGGGCCATTCCCTAAAAACATTTTTTTCACATTCAAGGACTCAAAATAAGTATTTCTGGAGAAATTGCAATTTCATGAATTTGCAATACATCCTATTGTAGCGTAAGAGAAAGTATTTATTTTAACACTTTCTGCAGTTTTGATTATTTATTTATCACCCACGCATTTGTCAGCAGCTTTTCAACAGTCACAACAACCACTTCTGGCCAACTCCCGCCTTTTAGAGTACAATAACCATTAGATTAGATGAGAAGCGGGGGGGGGGCTCATTCCACTGCGACCTGCAAATCGAGGTCTATTGTGGATCCCCTAAATTACAGCACAAAATTAAAGCTTTGCCCTCCTGATCAATCCTAGCAAAGAGAGCGGCTCCGTCATGAAGCTTCTAGCTTCGGGATTGCCTGTCCCCAATTGAAGAAACCTAATCCTCGCCAGGCCGGCGCACTCACAAAGGATGTGCGCCGGGGTTTCTTCCTCTACCTTGCAGAATCGGCATACCGCACTATCCGCAAGTTGTAGGTGGTGCATGTGTCTGTTCAGCCTACAATGCCCTGTTAGTAGACCCACAATTAACCTTATATCCCTTCGGTCTGGCTCAGTAGTCTCTGGTAAATTTAGGCAAATGTCTTTTGATGAAGAGCTTTGCCTGCCTCTGTCCTGTTCTCTCTCCCACCAACGCAGACGCTTTTCTTCTATCCAACCCTGATAGAAGTTTGAGTGAGGCTCCTGGACACGCCGCAGAAGGGTTCGGGGCCTAAAAGGTTATCCTGCGAACTCTCCCTCGCTAGGCATCCGCCCTCTCATTGCCCAGAAACCCCGCATGTCCGGCACCCAGGCGAGTGTCATTTTATTCCGAGTACCCCCTCGGTGAGGGTAAGGAGGCAGTCCCACAACAGTCTTGAGACTATTTGGTGTGAGGAAAGTGCTACAGGGCTGCCTGACTGTCGGAGTATATGGCCACTCTTCTACACACTATACTTTGCCTTATAATCTCCCTAGCGCAGAGTTGTAACGCCACGACTTTATTAATCGGTTTTATTTAACAACATTTAATGTCTGATACGGCTATGTTGATTCAAAACGTCTAACAAATATATTGGTTGTAAGAATAAAGTAACAATAATACAAGTTGATTTACATATTTAAAACACAACATTTTAGACACTAAAATATTAAAAAACATTATATAGCAAACTAATTAAGTTAAAAACTAATGATGAAGAAAACTAATGATGATAGGAGACAAGTTAATAATTAACATATCTGCAATCCCTCCCAACAAAATATTAATGTAAAACATTGTTTAAATTGAGTGTGAGCCACATAATGTAAAACAAGGTATTTTAACTTATCTTTTATTATTTGACATTATTTAATAAAAAAAAGGTGATTATATGAAAATAGACAAATAAATTGACATATCTAAAACACAACATTAAGGAAATCATTATATATAGCAAACTAATTGAGTTAAAACTAATGATGATTGAATAAGGCAATAAAACCTTCCACCAAACAATTTATAACATAGATTGAGTGTGAGAGTCACATAATGTAAAACAAGGTATTTTAACTTATCTTTTATTATTTGACATTATTTAACAACAATTATAGGTGATTATAGGGCATTTAACATATCTTTTAATAATTGACATTAATATAGACAATTGAAATGGTGATTATATAAGTTAATTGATATATCCACACAATAAACATTATTAGCAAATAAGATTGATGTGGGTGGGAGAACAAAAAATAAATAAGTTACAAAACAACATGATATAAATAGCAAACTAATGGGTAATTATGTGAGAATAAGATGAAAATAATATAAATTGGCATATTAATGTATTAAACAACATCTTAAGACATAAAAATGTTAAAACAGTTGCAAACTAATGATGAATATGTGACAATAAAACAAGTAAAAATTGATAAATGGCAAACTATGTGGGTGAAAATAAAACAAAATTGACATATTAATGTATTTATTATTCATCTTAAGACATAAAAATGTTAAAACAGTTGCAAACTAATGGTAAAACAAGTAAAAAAATTGATAAATAGCTATGTGGGTGAAAATAAAACCAAATTGACATATTAATGTATTTATTATCATCTTCTATATTCTCACATAATGGTCTAGTGGGTGCATTACCGACTTCTAACCCAACAATTAAGGTTCGATTCCAGGTTAAACAACTTTTTTATTTCATTTTATTTAATTATTTATAATTTATTTATATTTATAATTTAATTATTTATAATTTATTTGTAATTTAATCGTCTTCGAATTGAATGATGTGATGACGTCATCGATTAAGCTCATTGATTTGGATGAGTTCTTAAATTAAGGTCATCGATTTGGATGATGGCAGCAGCGCTCTTGCAACCCCCAAGACTAGTAACATAGCCCCTGTGCCAGAAACCCCCTAACTACCCTACTTACGAAAACAATTTATAACATTGTTTAAACATATATATTAGCAATACAGGAAATTAGATTGAGTGTGAGTCACATAATGGTGATTCTTTGTGTTGGAAGAAGGTAACAAAAAATAAACAACTTAATTGATATATCTTTAATTATTCTACATATGTACATAAACACCACAGGTATGTTAAATATATTAATGTTATTAAATACCCGAAGCAAAATAGTCTAACAAAATACATTGGTTTTATGTGGGGGCCAAGTATATTAACATATCTTTATGCGCATAAAAAACTTTTGATACAATTACTTAACTTTTATTCAAAAAGAAATTAGCTCATAGATTTTATAAAATATAGGCTCTATTAAGGATTATGAATATTTCTCTAAATTGCGTAGTCAATATAAAAAAAAAATTTAATTCAGATTATTCTGAGTATGTTACATCAATTGAAAATTCATTGTGTATGATATGAAACAGTTTTGGTTTTATATTAATCGTTACAAATCTCATAATAATATTCCTAATTCTTGTTTTCTTGAATATGAATCAGCTTGTAATGATGCTAATATTTGTAATCTATTTGTTAAATATTTTAGTAGAGTGTATGAAAGCGGTGTGTTGGATGTTGTTCCCATCTTTCAGTTTGATAATTTTATCAATCTACATCAATGTGATCTAACAGTTGATGAAGTTCTAAGTATTTTAAATGATCTAGAAGTAGGGTAGTTAGGGGGTTTCTGGCCCACGGGCTATGATCTCTCTGACGTCATCACCCAAATCGATGAGCTTAATTCAAAGATGACGCCGATGACCCTAAATAATATCCAAATCGATGACTATTAATTGGATGACGTCACCGATGACCTTAATTATCATCCAAATCGATGACTATTAAATTATAAATATATAAATAAATTAAATTATAAATATAAATAAATTAAATTATAAATAATTAAATAAAATGAAATAATAAAGTTGATTTACCTGGAATCGAACCTCAAGTGTTGAGTCAGGAAGTTGATCACGCTAACCACTAGACCACAGGGTCAATTAGTTCTTAGTAGTAAATTGTCATATATAAGTGTGCGACCTTGTAGAATGGGGATAAGCTAAAGAAAAATAAAAACAAGGTATTTTGACATATCTTTTATTATTCTATTTGACACATTATATATATAGCAAACTAATTGAGGTATTAAAGCTAATGGCAATTATGTGAGAATAAGTAAGGTAAAAAAGTAGAGTATTATTCTGCACACAAATATTTAACACTATTTTAAACATACAAAATATTAAGAAAGAGTAAACTGCTGGTGGTGGGGGTAAAAATAAAACAGTTAATTTTACATATCTTTTAAGTTGGCATTACATTTTAAACTAAAACGTTATATATAATGGATGGCATTGAGTTAGAAACTAATGGTGATTGAATAAGGTAAAAAATAGACAAGTTAATTGACATATCTGCAATAAAAAAAAACTCCCACACAAAATATTAATCTAATTACGAAAACAATTTATAACATTGTTTAAACATATATATTAGCAATACAGGAAACTAGATTGAGTGTGAGTCACATAATGGTGATTCTTTGTGTTGGAAGAAGGTAACAAAAAATAAACAACTTAATTGATATATCTTTAATTATTCTACATATGTACATAAACACCACAGGTATGTTAAATATATAATGTTATTAAATACCCGAAGCAAAAAAGTCTAACAAAATACATTGGATATTATAACAAAATATGTGGATTTATGTGGGGGCCAAGTATATTAACATATCTTTATGCGCATAAAAAACTTTTGATACAATTACTTAACGTACCATTTTAAACATACAAAATATTAAGATTGATTAGGTGGGGGTAAAAACAACATAATTTTACATACCTTTTAAGTTGGTGTTACATTTCAAACTAAAACGTTATAAATAATAGCATTGAGTTAAAAAACCCATGGTGATTGAATAAGGTAAAAAAATCTGCAAACCTCGCAAACACAGCATTTTCTTAGGTTCAAATAATACAAAATGACATATCTAAAAACACAGCATTTTCTTAGGCACAAATAATATTAAAAAATCAATATAGCATACTAAGGGCAATTATGTGGGTGAAAAAATAATACAAATCGAAATTCACTTACCTTAGAAATAAACGTAATTAGTCACATAGAGGTGGCTGAAGTATAAGAAACGTTTTACGTGCAGAATAGTTAACCAAACGTTTAAATTATTATATTTACACATATTTTAAATCAATATGAAAATTACCTTTTATCCCCCTCCATATGTAACTTACAGTATCGAAATGCACTTACCTTAGAAATAAACGTAATTTGTCACATAGAGGCGGCTGAAGTACAAGAATCGTAAAAAATTGATTCTAGTTGGCCAGTTAATTAACAAGTTGGTGGGAAATGATTCATCACAGTGCCGCCACCAAGTCGCCAGGAAATGACTCATCACAGTGTCACCACTGAGAAAAGGCGCTAAAACTGCAAATAAGGACACATTTCAACCTCTCTCTGGCGCAGGGTATATAAGCAGGTGTGGGTCGGCACTAATTCAGTCTTCGTGTGACTTCCTACACGTGAACATCGCTCTCCAGAAGCTACAAGGACAACATCAGAAGAAATGGCATCTCTAAGGACAACATCAGAAGAAATGGCCTGCAATAAATGTGGAAAGGCGTTCTCTTTTAAGACCAACCTCTATCGCCACCAAAAATACTGCGATGGCAGTGCAGATTATACCTGTAAAGTGTGCAAAAAGTCATTTCCGAACAGGTATAATGGAAAACGACATGAAACACTCTGCATTGAAGAACCACCTCGCAAGATTGCACGTTATGATGGCGTAGAACCAACCAAGGAACACCTTCTAAAACACGCATCAGAGGAATATGAAACGGCATGTCAAGGTAGGGTCAAATCATATTTTCTACAGTCAACTGAATTTGAAGATCTACCTACGTTTCTGCAATCTATTAAAAGCCGTCTGGATTTATACAAGCCTTCTTAGCAGCGATAGATTTAGGAAGTTTGATATATGTAGCGGCTTGTACATATTTATTCGCAACCTTGCTCCAGCTATTCCAACCAGCTTCCATCCACTCTTCTCTAACTGTGCCTCTTCCATTTCGTTTACTGATTTCTTGAATACATGTTCGAGAAACTCATCGATGTCGGTGTCCATATAAACGGCCTTATTCCGAGTTTTAAATGATCTATCAGTTTGTTCCCCGAGTGTACACCCAAATATGAGTTCATGAGGAGAATAGCCTGTCGAGGTACTTGGGCTTGAATTGTGTGCAGCTTTTATAAGTGGTAGATATCTGTGCCACTGGTTTTGTGAGTAGTGGGAGATACTACGAGCTATCGTTTTATGGATACGTTCCAATTTGCCATTGGAAGCAGGGTGGTAGGGAGTAGTGTTAACTTTTCGAATTTTCAATAGGGTGCAGATCTGAAGTATTATAGTGGAAGTAAAATTGGTACCTAAATCTGATAGTAGGTACTTGGGTGTGCCATAACGGGTAAAAATTTCATTTACAAGTATCCGCGCAATATTCTCAGCCTTTTGATTTCTCATGGGAAACATCTCGAAAAAGCGAGAATACTGGCAGATAGTGGTAAGGATGTATTTGTATTTCTCACCTGTGTCTGGATTAATGGAAACTTCCATGGGACCTACTACATATATAGATAAAGCCTGAAATACGTTCGTTGGCTCTTGAAAATCACCTAAGGGAGGTTTGTGAGGAATATGCGACTTACTCGTAGCGCAACTATGAGTAGATGTAATTTGCTGATTCTAGGTCAGTTTTTTTTGAGCCCCAGGCACTTATGAATTTACGCCCAAAGGCAGGGGTCTGGCGCGCGGCTACAAAATTACGATGAGACCCCTAAGTGATTTTTAACCTGGGGAAAAAATTTTTTTTTGAGCCGGGAGATGGCATGCGGCTACGTTTTGAAAAATCTAGCTTGAAAACAGTCTAAGGTAAAAAAAATATTTGTTAGCCGCGAGATGGGCATTCATGACCTGCGGCTATGTTTTATAATATTTAGCTTGTAAATATAAGGTCAAAATTTGTCTAAAATAAATTAATTTTGGCCGCGAGATGACACCCATGTGTAAAATTTAGCTTAAAACATGGTAGGGACAAAAAAAAATTTTTGAGCCGCGAGATGACATACAAGACTAGGGCTAATATTTTATAAAATTTAGCTAAAGACTTTAATATTTTTTTATATTTTGTTCATGTTTAAATTATGTTTACTGTAATGACATGGCAAAGTCATTGACATCGGCAAAGTACACCAAAGAAATAATTTACAAAAGGTGAAAACATTGACACTGTTGGCCGCCGACAGCCGCGGTCAACCAAACAAACAACAAAGCCTTTTCATCAATTCTCACATCAAAAGGCAGGCACCGCGATAAGTATGGCCACTAAATAAGGTCAGAAAACTACGAAGGTCGCACAAGGCCGCACACTAAGACAGATGTCTTGGTGTGAGTGTGAACAACAGTATATATAAACTCTATGATATACGACGACGAGGATTATTATATCATCTACGACCAAACTATACACGAGCGGCAATTCACAGTTATATTCAACTTATCATTCTCGTAGTTGTGCACTTTAGTTGGTTATTTTAAATTATCTTCTATTTATTATTAAGTATTTTATTATAGTTATTAGTTACCATTTATCACGTTTAAATTATTGTTAAAATACAGTTTATTTTTATATAAAAAACCGTTTAATAATTCGAGCACTAACCTCCAAATCTCTCAAACTAACTTCCGCCCTCTTCAAGACATCTGCTACTCCAGGAATCACACAACAAACGATTCCATTACAACTAATATCTGATTCCATTACATCTGGTGGCAGCGACTAGGATCCGAACAGCGATTCCAGTAAGTCAAATTTTTTATATACATAATTTATTTATTTATTTAATTTTTTTTTTTCTTCTATTGTGTTATATAAGTTCAATCATATTGAACTAAAATTTTTTTGAATAATTTATGAAAACTAGATCAAAGAAAATTCGTGCTAACACTATTAAAATTTCTGACCCTCATGACGTGGGTTAACACGTGCACATAAAACTTTTACAATTATTGTAAGTAACTAATCTCCTTCAAGTATATTATTTTATTTATTTATATATTTATTACCTCTTCTTACAGGTCATTCACTTAAATATAAACTTCACTATTAACTTAAAAATTTATTTGTACATCCACTAATACAAATTTTGCAGCATTTCGTCACGGCCTAACTACAACGAGCTCATTACTTCGAAAAAACACTAGTGTACCCCAAAAATACGACAAACGCATGTTCCCCCTCATTACTGCGTTTTGTATACATGCCATTTTCCTTTTATCACATATATATATATATACACATATTTAGATTTTATATAGTCGACATCTAAATTAAGTTAGATTAATAAATAGAGCGAATCATATACTGCCGCGATAAGGTGTGTTTCTATATAAAAAAACACCGCCTTTGGCTGATAAAAAAGAATTACTCATTATAATAATTTTGTATTAATCTATTTTAATTTAAAAATCAAGATAAAGTCGCTCTGTTAGAAATTCAAAGATGAGTAATAGTCATATACTGGCGCAATAAGAACATCCGGTGTGTGTTTCTATATAAAAAACACCGCCTTTGGCGGCTTGATAAAAAGAATTACTCATTATAATCATTTTATATTTTAAAAATAAGATTATAAATTTATTGAAATAATTTTAACACCATTAGTAATACACACATTTCTTATACATTTCTATAATAATAATTTTTTATTTTAAAAATAAGATTATAAATTTATTGAAATAATTTTAACACATAATAAGATAATGTCGGTCTTAACAAAGAAAATTATAATAATATATTCTTATACATTTCTTTATTACACACGTATTAAACATGAAAAAACATAGTATAATAGTATTAATACACATAAAAAAGTGAAACAATACATAAAAATACACAGAGTATTTGTTCATAGTATTAGATAATATATTTAATGTTTCTAGCTAAATATTATAACATATTTGCCCTAGTCCTGTATGTCATCTCACGGCAACAATAATATTTACGTCCTTAGAATATTTCTAACAATACATAAAAAAAATCAAAGTCTTTGTTTATGGTATTGGATGATAATATATTTAGCCCTAGTCTTGTATGTCATCTCTAGGCTCAACAAAAATATTACAGTCCTTAGAATGTTTCTAACAATACATAAAAAAACAGTCTTTGTTCATAGTATTGGATGATAATATATTTAATGTTTCTAGCCAAATATTATAAAATCTTAGCCCTAGTTTTGTATGTCATCTCACGAAATATTATAAGTGTAAAGATAATTTAATTTAAACATGAATAAAATACATAAAAATTCACAAAGTATTTGTTCATCGTATTGGATGATAATATATTTAATGTTTTATCGCTAAATATTATATATAATATAACCCTCGACTGGATGTCAATTCTCACCGGTTAAAAAAAACAAGTAAAGTACTTAGAATGTTTACCAACCAATCCATAAAAACAAAGTCTTTATTCATGTTTGGATGATATAGAATGTCATATTTGTAGCCTAAATATGTTATTAAAAACTTAGGCCCCAGTCTGGATACGTAATAAAAAAACAAAGTCTTTATTCAAGTATGGGATCATAATATATGCCTTGAATGTTTGTAGCTAATATTTATAAATATTTGCCTAGTCTGGTCTGTCATTCACGGCTCCCAAAAAACAATATTAAAGTCCTTAGCTAAAATATTATAAACATATAAGCCCTCGAATTGGATTGTCATCTCACGGCTTCAAAAACCCACTATTACAAGCTCCTTAGAATGTTTATAACAATACATAACAAAAAAACAAATCTTTGTTATAGTATTAGAACATAATATATTTAATGTTTCTCGCTAATATCTAACATATTTGCCCTAGTCTTGTATGTCATCTCACGGCAACAAATATATTTACGTCCTTAGAATATTTCTAACAATACATAAAAAAAATCAAAGTCTTTGTTTATGGTATTGGATGATAATATATTTAGCCCTAGTCTTGTATGTCATCTCTAGGCTCAACAAAAATATTACAGTCCTTAGAATGTTTCTAACAATACATAAAAAAACAGTCTTTGTTCATAGTATTGGATGATAATATATTTAATGTTTCTAGCTAAATATTATAACATCTTAGCCCTAGTCCTGGGATGTCATCTCACGGCTTAACAAAAATATTAAAGTCCTTAGAATGTTTCTAAGAATACATAAAAAAAAAAACAAAGTCTTTGTTCATAGTACAGTCTAACAATACCTAAAAAACACAATGTATTTGTTCATCGTATTGTATGATAATATCAAAAAATACATAAAAAAAACAGTCTTTATTCATAGAATTGGATGATAATATATTTAATGTTTGTAGCTAAATATTATAAAAACATAGCCCTAGTCTTGGATGTCATCTCAGTACAAAATTATTAAAGTCCTTAGAATGTCCTTAGAATCTAAAATGTTATAAGGGAAAGATAATTTAAACATGAACAAAATATCAAAAAATATTAAAGTCTTAAGCTAAATATTATAA
Organism: Triatoma infestans; assembly: GCA_011037195.1. Taxonomy (NCBI): domain Eukaryota; kingdom Metazoa; phylum Arthropoda; class Insecta; order Hemiptera; family Reduviidae; genus Triatoma; species Triatoma infestans. Next base: position 258,317 of record JAAEAF010000084.1, read on the forward strand.
AATACCAGCCCGCGACTTGGATGACATCTCACGGCTCAGAAACAATATTAAAGCCCTTAGAATGTTTCTAGCTAAATAATATAACATCTTAGCCGCATGTCCTGTATGTCATCTCCCGGCTCAAGAAAAATATTACAGTCCTTAGAATGTTTGTAACAATACATAAAAAAAAAAAGTCTTTATTCATAGTATTGAATTTATTTAATGTTTGTAGCTAAATATTATAAAATATTAGCCCTCGACTTGGATGACATCTCACGGCTCAAAAACAATATTAAAGTCCTTAGAATGTGTTTATCTAAAATATTATAAGTGTAATGTAATGGAATCAGATATTAGATGTAATGGAATCGTTTGTTGTGTGATTCCTGGAGTAGCAGATGTCTTGAAGAGGGCGGAAGTTAGTTTGAGAGATTTGGAAGTTAGTGCTCGAATTATTAAACGTTTTTTTATATACACAATAATTTAAACGTGATAAATGGTAACTAATAACTATAATAAAATACTTAATAATAAATAGAAGATAAATAGCTGATAATTTAGAATGGTTAAAATAACGAACTAAAGTGCACAACTACGAGATTGATAAGTTGAATATAACTGTGAATTGCCGCTCGTGTATAGTTTGGTCGTAGATGATATAATAATGCTGTCGTCGTATATCATAGAGTTTATATATACTGTTGTTCACACTCACACCAAGACATCTGTCTTAGTGTGCGGCCTTGTGCGACCTTCGTAGTTTTCTGACCTTATTTAGTGGCCATACTTATCGCGGTGCCTGTCTTTTGATGTGAGAATTGATGCAAAGGCTTTGTTGTTTGTTTGGTTGACCGCGGCTGTCGGCGGCCAACAGTGTCAATGTTTTCACCTTTTGTAAATTATTTCTTTGGTGTACTTTGCCGATGTCAATGACTTTGCCATGTCATTACATCATCCCCTCCCCGGTGAAAATTTTTTCAGCATGAAAAAATTGTTGCGGGTGCGGATGCTGAATTTGCATGTTCGCCGTTGTACGAGCGTGCCTATTTTTGTTTTGAATTTAAGTAAATTAGTTAGTGTGCATTTTAGTTGAATTATTTATACCGTGTTAATTTGTATACATAGTTTAAAATTCAGGGTTTGATACGATTGCAATTTTGTAACTTTTGAGAATTTGACAATGATGTAATTTTTAACAATGAGTTTAACAATGGAGAATTGATAGAAATACTAATTATATAGAATTGAAGGTATTATAAGGCTAACAACTTGAATTGTTTCGTTAATTTCAATTAAAATATTTGTTTGACCATTGATAATATTAAAATTTAACATGCTATTGTTATTAACATAGTAAATGAAATTAAAACGTAAAATACAATTATCGGTTGATCGAGTCACCATAAAATATTACATGTAAATATAATAGCAAATGAATTATACATATGAAATGAATTATAAGAGTCAAGGAATTAATACATAATTGTTAATGAAATTAATAACATAAAAAAAAATGACTTATATCAGTTGTAATTATAAAGTAATCGTATTATATTGATAATATTAACATAGGGAGTAAATTATATCAGTTAATAAGATAACATAATGAATGAAATTATAAAATAGACTTATTATACAGATATGTAATTGTTATTGAAAACATAGTAACTGATTTATAAAGATCAAGGAATTAACATGTCAAAGAATTAATACGTAATTGTAATTGAAGGTATTAACATAAAAAAATGAATTATAAATGTCAAAGAATTAATATGTAAATGACATACAATTGTCAATTGGATATATAAACATCGACAATGAATTACATTATTTGATAAAATCAAAAATTTAATATGTAGATGACATATAAATGTCAACTGAAGATATAAACATCGAAAATTAATTATATTATTTGATAACAAATATCAGTTAAAATAAATGAAATTATAAAAGAAACTTAAATGCTAGTGAATTGATAGGTAAAAGTTGGTATACCACGTTTTAATATTGTTTATAAGAATTGTAAACTGTGCACTCTTATTTTTAAGGTTTTATATATTTATATTTTGAGATTTAATCGATTAATTGTTGCCCCTGATTTACCCAATGCGTGCTGCGTGCAAGGGAGAAGGTAAAGCGCTTGCGGGATAGGTGTTGAGCTCAAGTTTAGGTATCTCGAGATTCGTCGATTTGTCTAGACTTCTTACTTTAACTTAGCTTAACTTAATCTAAATTAAGCCAATAAATAAGAAAAAAACAAGATATGTCAAAGGATACTACATGGCAGAACCATTAACGCCAATACAGGAATACAAGAAACTTTGGAAACAACTAAAATATAGTTATTACAAAGTTTACAATAATGTAAATCCACAAATGAAAACTGCTTTGAAGATAACAACAATTTCAAAGTAAAATCATTTTCGGTTGAATTTCTTAATGAATCCGCTCGAAATAAAACAAAGAACTAACAGAAGTACAGGCAGTTAATTTCTATATTAGTCAGCAAGAAGTACTAGTCAAGACATTAGTACAAAAGCTTTTGAAAATGGCAAAATATTTTATTATAGTTATTAGTTACCATTTATCACGTTTAAATTATTGTTAAAATACAGTTTATTTTTATATAAAAAACCGTTTAATAATTCGAGCACTAACTTCCAAATCTCTCAAACTAACTTCCGCCCTCTTCAAGACATCTGCTACTCCAGGAATCACACAACAAACGTTTCCATTACATCTAATATCTGATTCCATTACATTACACTTATAATATTTTAGATAAACACATTCTAAGGACTTTAATATTGTTTTTGAGCCGTGAGATGTCATCCAAGTCGAGGGCTAATATTTTATAATATTTGGCTACAAACATTAAATAAATTATCATTCAATACTATGAATAAAGACTTCGTTTTTTTTTTTATGTATTGTTACAAACATTCTAAGGGCTGTAATATTTTTCTTGAGCCGGGAGATGACATACAGGACATGCAGCTAAGTTGTGTAAAATTTAGCTTGAAACATTCTAAGGACTTTAATATTGTTTTTGAGCCGTGAGATGTCATCCAAGTCGCGGGCTAGTATTTTATAATATTTAGCTAAAGACTTTAATATTTTTTGATATTTTGTTCATGTTTAAATTATCTTTACCCTTATAATATTTTAGATTCTAAGGACTTTAATAATTTTGTACTGAGATGACATCCAAGACTAGGGCTATGTTTTTCTAATATTTAGCTACAAACATTAAATATATTATCATCCAATTCTATGAATAAAGACTGTTTTTTTTTATGTATTTTTTGATATTATCATACAATACGATGAACAAATACATTGTGTTTTTTAGGTATTGTTAGACTGTACTATGAACAAAGACTTTGTTTTTTTTTTTATGTATTCTTAGAAACATTCTAAGGACTTTAATATTTTTGTTAAGCCGTGAGATGACATCCCAGGACTAGGGCTAAGATGTTATAATATTTAGCTAGAAACATTAAATATATTATCATCCAATACTATGAACAAAGACTGTTTTTTTATGTATTGTTAGAAACATTCTAAGGACTGTAATATTTTTGTTGAGCCTAGAGATGACATACAAGACTAGGGCTAAATATATTATCATCCAATACCATAAACAAAGACTTTGATTTTTTTTATGTATTGTTAGAAATATTCTAAGGACGTAAATATATTTGTTGCCGTGAGATGACATACAAGACTAGGGCAAATATGTTATAATATTTAGCTAGAAACATTAAATATATTATTATCTAATACTATGAACAAAGACTTTGTTTTTTTATGTATTGTTAGAAACATTCTAAGGACTGTAATATTGTTTTTGAGCCGTGAGATGACATCCAAGTCGAGGGCTTAATATTTTATAATATTTAGCTAAGGACTTTAATATTGTTTTTGAGCCGTGAGATGACATACAAAACTAGGGCAAATATGTTATAATATTTAGCTACAAACATTAAATATATTATGATCCAATACTATGAATAAAGACTTTGTTTTTTTTTTACGTATCCAAGACTGGGGCTAAGTTTTTATAATATTTAGCTACAAATATTAAATATATTATCATCCAATACTATGAATAAAGACTTTGTTTTTTTTATGTATTGTTAGAAACATTCTAAGGACTTCATTATTTTTCTTGAGCCGTGAGATGACATCCAAGTCAAGGGCTAAGTTTTTATAATATTTAGCTAAGGACTTTAATAATTTTTGATATTATCATACAATACGATGAACAAAATACTTAGTGTTTGTATGTATTGTTAGACTATACTATGAATAAAGACTTTGTTTTTTTATGTATTGTTAGAAACATTCTAAGGACTTTTATATTGTTTTTTAGCCGTGAGATGACATCCAAGTCGAGGGTTAATATTTTATAATATTTAGCTAGAAACATTAAATATATTATCATCCAATACGATGAACAAATACTTTGTGAATTTTTATGTATTTTATTCATGTTTAAATTAAATTATCTTTACACTTATAATATTTCGTGAGATGACATACAAAACTAGGGCTAAGATTTTATAATATTTGGCTAGAAACATTAAATATATTATCATCCAATACTATGAACAAAGACTGTTTTTTTATGTATTGTTAGAAACATTCTAAGGACTGTAATATTTTTGTTGAGCCTAGAGATGACATACAAGACTAGGGCTAAATATATTATCATCCAATACCATAAACAAAGACTTTGATTTTTTTTATGTATTGTTAGAAATATTCTAAGGACGTAAATATTATTGTTGCCGTGAGATGACATACAGGACTAGGGCAAATATGTTATAATATTTAGCTAGAAACATTAAATATATTATCTAATACTATGAACAAATACTCTGTGTATTTTTATGTATTGTTTCACTTTTTTATGTGTATTAATACTATTATACTATGTTTTTTCATGTTTAATACGTGTGTAATAAAGAAATGTATAAGAATATATTATTATAATTTTCTTTGTTAAGACCGACATTATCTTATTATGTGTTAAAATTATTTCAATAAATTTATAATCTTATTTTTAAAATAAAAAATTATTATTATAGAAATGTATAAGAAATGTGTGTATTACTAATGGTGTTAAAATTATTTCAATAAATTTATAATCTTATTTTTAAAATATAAAATGATTATAATGAGTAATTCTTTTTATCAAGCCGCCAAAGGCGGTGTTTTTTATATAGAAACACACACCGGATGTTCTTATTGCGCCAGTATATGACTATTACTCATCTTTGAATTTCTAACAGAGCGACTTTATCTTGATTTTTAAATTAAAATAGATTAATACAAAATTATTATAATGAGTAATTCTTTTTTATCAGCCAAAGGCGGTGTTTTTTTATATAGAAACACACCTTATCGCGGCAGTATATGATTCGCTCTATTTATTAATCTAACTTAATTTAGATGTCGACTATATAAAATCTAAATATGTGTATATATATATATATGTGATAAAAGGAAAATGGCATGTATACAAAACGCAGTAATGAGGGGGAACATGCGTTTGTCGTATTTTTGGGGTACACTAGTGTTTTTTCGAAGTAATGAGCTCGTTGTAGTTAGGCCGTGACGAAATGCTGCAAAATTTGTATTAGTGGATGTACAAATAAATTTTTAAGTTAATAGTGAAGTTTATATTTAAGTGAATGACCTGTAAGAAGAGGTAATAAATATATAAATAAATAAAATAATATACTTGAAGGAGATTAGTTACTTACAATAATTGTAAAAGTTTTATGTGCACGTGTTAACCCACGTCATGAGGGTCAGAAATTTTAATAGTGTTAGCACGAATTTTCTTTGATCTAGTTTTCATAAATTATTCAAAAAAATTTTAGTTCAATATGATTGAACTTATATAACACAATAGAAGAAAAAAAAAAATTAAATAAATAAATAAATTATGTATATAAAAAATTTGACTTACTGGAATCGCTGTTCGGATCCTAGTCGCTGCCACCAGATGTAATGGAATCAGATATTAGTTGTAATGGAATCGTTTGTTGTGTGATTCCTGGAGTAGCAGATGTCTTGAAGAGGGCGGAAGTTAGTTTGAGAGATTTGGAGGTTAGTGCTCGAATTATTAAACGGTTTTTTATATAAAAATAAACTGTATTTTAACAATAATTTAAACGTGATAAATGGTAACTAATAACTATAATAAAATACTTAATAATAAATAGAAGATAAGTAACTGTAATTTAGAATGGTTAAAATAACGAACTAAAGTGCACAACTACGAGAATGATAAGTTGAATATAACTGTGAATTGCCGCTCGTGTATAGTTTGGTCGTAGATGATATAATAATCCTCGTCGTCGTATATCATAGAGTTTATATATACTGTTGTTCACACTCACACCAAGACATCTGTCTTAGTGTGCGGCCTTGTGCGACCTTCGTAGTTTTCTGACCCTTATTTAGTGGCCATACTTATCGCGGTGCCTGCCTTTTGATGTGAGAATTGATGAAAAGGCTTTGTTGTTTGTTTGGTTGACCGCGGCTGTCGGCGGCCAACAGTGTCAATGTTTTCACCTTTTGTAAATTATTTCTTTGGTGTACTTTGCCGATGTCAATGACTTTGCCATGTCATTACAGTAAACATAATTTAAACATGAACAAAATATAAAAAAATATTAAAGTCTTTAGCTAAATTTTATAAAATATTAGCCCTAGTCTTGTATGTCATCTCGCGGCTCAAAAATTTTTTTTTGTCCCTACCATGTTTTAAGCTAAATTTTACACATGGGTGTCATCTCGCGGCCAAAATTAATTTATTTTAGACAAATTTTGACCTTATATTTACAAGCTAAATATTATAAAACATAGCCGCAGGTCATGAATGCCCATCTCGCGGCTAACAAATATTTTTTTTACCTTAGACTGTTTTCAAGCTAGATTTTTCAAAACGTAGCCGCATGCCATCTCCCGGCTCAAAAAAAAATTTTTTCCCCAGGTTAAAAATCACTTAGGGGTCTCATCGTAATTTTGTAGCCGCGCGCCAGACCCCTGCCTTTGGGCGTAAATTCATAAGTGCCTGGGGCTCAAAAAAAACTGACCTAGAATCAGCAAATTACATCTACTCATAGTTGCGCTACGAGTAAGTCGCATATTCCTCACAAACCTCCCTTAGGTGATTTTCAAGAGCCAACGAACGTATTTCAGGCTTTATCTATATATGTAGTAGGTCCCATGGAAGTTTCCATTAATCCAGACACAGGTGAGAAATACAAATACATCCTTACCACTATCTGCCAGTATTCTCGCTTTTTCGAGATGTTTCCCATGAGAAATCAAAAGGCTGAGAATATTGCGCGGATACTTGTAAATGAAATTTTTACCCGTTATGGCACACCCAAGTACCTACTATCAGATTTAGGTACCAATTTTACTTCCACTATAATACTTCAGATCTGCACCCTATTGAAAATTCGAAAAGTTAACACTACTCCCTACCACCCTGCTTCCAATGGCAAATTGGAACGTATCCATAAAACGATAGCTCGTAGTATCTCCCACTACTCACAAAACCAGTGGCACAGATATCTACCACTTATAAAAGCTGCACACAATTCAAGCCCAAGTACCTCGACAGGCTATTCTCCTCATGAACTCATATTTGGGTGTACACTCGGGGAACAAACTGATAGATCATTTAAAACTCGGAATAAGGCCGTTTATATGGACACCGACATCGATGAGTTTCTCGAACATGTATTCAAGAAATCAGTAAACGAAATGGAAGAGGCACAGTTAGAGAAGAGTGGATGGAAGCTGGTTGGAATAGCTGGAGCAAGGTTGCGAATAAATATGTACAAGCCGCTACATATATCAAACTTCCTAAATCTATCGCTGCTAAGAAGGCTTGTATAAATCCAGAGAATTACGACGAGGAGGTTTTAAATATGCTGTATTAGCAAAATTTGTGGATAAAAACCCTCAACGTGTTAGTAAATATAAAACGCTGGTTCATCCTTATAATTTTGAGTGCGTTTCATTCCCCACGCCTCTTCACCAGATCAAAAAGTTCGAAAAAGTAAACAATATATCAATAAATGTATTCGGGTTGGATGGTGATAATAGTGTTTACCCGCTGAAGGTGGTTGATGAGGAAAAACAAGACCATCGTGACCTTTTACTCATGCAAAATGGAGAAAAACAACATTATATTTGTATTGAACATTTAAATAGGTTGGTTTCCGAGCAAATAACAAAACATACGAGTGCAATACAGTTGTGTAAACGCTGTTTTACACACTTTGATGGGCAGTATGGAAAATCAGCAGAGGATAAACTGCAAGAACACTAGATATATTGTGGCAATAACAATCCGGCGGCTGTTAAACTCCCAACTGAAGAACCTTTTATTAAATTCAACAACGTTGAACGCCAGCTAAAAGCAAATTTTGTGATTTATGCCGATTTTGAGTGCATTTTAAAACCTATACATTCATGTGCGCCTTCCCCCGCCCGATCATCTACAACGAACTATCAGGAACATGAGCCGTTTTCTTTCTGCGCCTATGTAAAACCTGCCGATGAAATAGAACATCTTTGGGCGCTTAAAGAACCATTTTTATATAGGGGAGAGAATGCCGCCGAAAAATTCTTACGTCATCTAAGCGATCTATCAACAGTCATTGGCAAGATGTTAAACAAAATTGTGGACATAGTGATTAGTGAGCTAGAAGAAAGAGAATGGAAGGTGGCTGAGACCTGTTATCTCTGCAATCATACATTCAGGGAAGCCAACCATAAGGTGCGGGATCATTGTCATATTTCAGGCAAATATAGGGGCGCTGCATGTAATAAGTGTAATTATTCATTCACAATCTCAGCGGGTACGATTCGCATTTTATTATTAAAGAATTGGGGAAACTTCCAGGCAGAGTTAGTGTAATACCTCATACTGAAGAGAAGTTTATTTCATTTGCAAAGTACATTAATGGTATTCAATTTCGCTTCTTGGATTCATTCAGATTCATGGCAGAGAGTCTGACCCAATTAGTTAATTACCTGTCAAAATCTTCTTTTATGGAAACTGCAAAATATTTCACTGAAACGCAGCTGCCCCTTGTATTAAGAGAAGGCGTTTTCCCATACGACTATGTCAGTTCCTGGGAGAAATTGGATGAAGAAAATTTACCACCTATGGATGCATTCTACAACGCCTTGACGGACAGCCATATTATAACCAGCGGACAGCGAAGAGGATTATAACCATGCAGTGAAGGTGTGGAACGAGTATCAATGTACAACGTTGGGAGAATATAGTGATATCTATTTAAAGACTGATGTTTTGTTGCTGGCTGATGTCTTTGAAAACTTTAGACGTGTGACAATGAGTACTCATAAAATCGATCCTGCGCATTATTTCACTGCTCCTGGTATGGCGTGGGATGCTATGTTGAGGTTAACAGGCGTTAAATTAGAACTTCTTCTTGATTATGATATGATTCTAATGGTCGAACGTGGCATAAGAGGAGGTATCTGTCAGGCTTCCCTACGGTATTGCAAGGCCAATAATAAATACATGCAAACCTATGATCCAACGCAAGAGTCAGTATTCATCATGTATTACGATGCAAACAACTTGTATGTTGATGCTCAGAGTAGGTTTTTACCTTATGGGGGCTTTGAATGGGTGGAACAGCCGGAAGAGATTCAAGTTCAAGACATCCCTGACGATTCCGACTTTGGATACATATTAGAAGTGGATCTGGAATATCCGGAACATCTTCATCCGCTTCACAACGACCTCCCGTTCCTTGCAGAAACAATGGTGCCTCCTAACAGCGAGGGAAATATTAAAAAATTGATTCCTCATCTTGTCAGGCGGGAGAGATACGTCTTCATTACATTGCTCTTAAACAGGCCCTCGATTATGGGCTGCAGCTGGTGCGGGTTCGTAGAGCCCTTCGATTTAAGCAATCACCACGTGAGGATTAATGTGATTCTTCCTTACATCAAATTAAACACAGATATGAGGACTCGTACAACCAACGATTTTGAGAAGAATCAGTACAAATTATATAATAATGCGAATTTTGGGAAGACTATGGAGAATGTACGTAAACGAATGAACTTTGAGCTTGTCACTAATGATAGCAGATTAATGAAATTAATTGCAAAGCCAACATTCCTCGATGCTAAAATATATGATGAGAATTTGGTTGGTGTTAGGATGGCCAAAACGAGGATATGCTTTAACAAAGTTCCGTACGTCGGGTTTTCAATTTTGGAGATCGCGAAGGATATAATTTTCAAATTTCATTACTCCATTATGCTGCAAAAATATGGACCAGAACGGCTTCGTTTAATATATACGGATACGGACTCCCTATTGTACCGTATCAGCACAGACGACATTTTTAAGGATATGCTGGAAATGGAAGATCATTTTGACACGTCGGGATATCATCCAAGCCATCCGAATTTCTCTATTAAAAATAAAAAGGTATTGGCGAAATTTAAGGATGAGGTGGATGGGCGCATAATTACCGAAGTTGTTGCATTGCGTCCGAAGATGTATGGTATTGATGTGGATGGGGATATAAAGAAGCGTGCAAAAGGTGTGCAAAGATCTACGCTCAAGAAAATTGGATTTGCTGATTATAAATCTGTCCTATTTAACGATGTCTCGATGTTAAGCATGATGAAATCGATTCGGTCGGCAGGGCAGAAAGTCTACTCCACCTTAATGAACAGACGAAGCCTTTCGGCCTCCGACAATAAAAGATTCATCCTGCCTGATGGGATAAACACGCTGGCCTATGGACATCGGGACATTTTGGTGCAGGATATTGATGTGGATTAACGTTTGCATATACATATTAGACCAAAAATAATTTTATGTTTTTATGATACATTATAAATATTTTTGTATTAATTAATCAAACAATGTATTATACCATAAAAAATGTCAATGTAACAAGTTGATAATAAAAAATTTAAAAAAAATATAAATGAGTTTTTATTCTAACTCCTAAAAAATATAATAAGCTAGTACGCATTTTAATAAGCATAATGTTAACACCCAGTATCACAACGGTTTGGTGTGACTCACATATTTTTATTTTTTAAATAGCTGCGATATACTTCACGCCTGTTTTGGCCGAATAACCTTTGTACTTTAGTCGCTTTCCATTATGTTTAATAGACCAGTTATACGTGTGTTTTCCCCCGCTAGAGTGCGTCATGGGTGATTATATGGAGTTAGACGTTCTGGAGAGCGGCATTGATTGACTGCTAACATCTTGGTATTACATGCTGATAACACCGAGGACATACATAGTACAACAGCAGTTGCGCAATATCCCGTCTTCTAACCGACTGTTCTTATCTATATGTCTGCCATGAGTGCAAATCTTGTAGGAAGTTCAAGGTTATGGTGGGGGTTAACACACAAAAATAATCACTTCCTCCGCACGTTTCCCGCTAGAGTGAGTCATACATCGTCATTGATTGACCGCTAACTAGATCTCCTTAATAGATCCACCTGATGGTCTAGTGGTTAGCATTGTATGCTAATAACATCAGGTTCGTTGGTTCAAATTTTGGATTATGCAAGTTTTTTATTATTCAAGGTCATCGGCCGCGCTCTGATGAGAGTGCTGCTCATTTTGTGCATTTATTAGGATTGCGTGGCGCTCATTTTTTGTGCAATTGCTCATGAGGTCATCGTATTGGATGTTGGGAGTGCGCTCTGTCATGACAGGAAACCTAGTATCCCTAGCCCTTGCGCCAGAACATAGCTTATTGCAATTATGGTGCTCATCGTATTGGATGTTGGGAGTGCGCTCATGACAGGAAACCTAGTATCCCTAAGCCCCAGAACATACTTTGTATGTTCAGGTCATCGTATTGGGAGTGCATGACAGGTCATCAGATGATGGCAGCAGCGCTCTTGCAACCCCCAAGACTAGTATCCCTAGCCCCTGTGCCAGGACATACTTTTTATCCCTACTAATAGGCGCAAGCCGAAGGCAAAAAGAATAATGATTGATGCACTCACAACATAGTGTTACACCAACAAGTTATGGAAAGCAAGTAAAGAAGAAAAACAGGGCGTTGGCCGGATGGCAAGGCAGAAGTAGTGGGGAAAGGAAGTTGGTGGTGTTATGCGAGGAAAGGAACTGATTTAGGAAAGATGATATAACAGTTGCTGGAATTAGCAGGAAATGAGCGTAATAGAACAGATCGACTGAGAACAATAAAGGAAATCAAATTAGCTAGTTTATAGAGAAACGAACTGACAAACAGACGGACGAAAGAAGAGGGGGGAATCCATTAAAATGAGTTGAATAAGTTCTGGTGAAATGATGTCTTTGGGGAAGTTAGTTTTAATCTGCAGATCACGTTAGTTAGTATATACCTGCCGGATATCTTCTGGCGGAGGGGTGATCTGGAGAATCTGCTCTCGCCGCTGAGCGACCCCGGTGTTGTTGATGGGGCTTTGATGGGGTGTGGGTGTGGTTGAACAGTCACAACACCTGGTGGGGGTCAGTTAGAACTGATGCTCGAGGCAGAACTCTTGAGAAGATTATAGACAACGCTAATATGACGCTCCTCAACAGTGGTGAAGCAACACATTTTAATGCACACTCGGGTGACTTCAGTGCAATTGACCTGAGTATGGCATCACCCACCGTTGCAGTTCGCTTTGAATGGACCACGCTAGATGAACTATACCATAGTGATCATTTTCCAATCTTAGTATCGACCTCCATCTCCAGGTCAGATTATATCATACCTTGGAGATACGACATCAAAAGGGCAAATTGGCCTGCTTATGCCGCCAAAGTGGTGACACCCACCCCAACAGGAAATGTCACCCACGATGCAAGTATATTCACAAAGGCGTTGATGCATGCAGCCGGCAGTACCATACCTAGGGTTGGCGGGAAAATCGCAAGACAACCCGTTTCCTGGTGGACTCCGGAGTGCAAAGCAGCCAATGCGGCAAAAAAGCAGACCCTGAATAAATTTAAAAGGTATCCGACGGAGGAGAATTTAATAAAATTTAAAAGACAGAGCCAGAGAGAAGCTTATAATCAAAGAAGCAAAAAAGGTAACCCTCACCTCCTATGTGTCAAAGATTTCTACATCTACGACGTTAAAAGAGGTGTGGGATAAGGTAGGATCCCTCTCTGGTGGGCGCAAAATCCCGTCGATACCAGCTCTAATAATTAACGATGTCGTCGTCACTGAGCCGAAAGACGTGGCTGAGGCCTTTGCCAGACACTTTTCTCAAGTTTCTGGTACACAAGGTTACTCAGCCGATTCCTCCGGCGAAAACGTGACGCGGAGAGACAGCCACTCGACTTTGAAACCGCCATCAATGAAGCTTATAACGAACCGCTCACCATTCAAGAACTAGAAAATGTTTTAAAGACATGTAAAGATACTTCTCCAGGAGTGGATGGAATCCCATATGCCATGATTAAAAATATGAACGCTATTGGAAAGGAAAGCCTTCTTAGGTTATACAACAGCATATGGGAGACCGGTCAATTCCCTGATGGTTGGCGGGAAGCAGTGATTGTACCGATCCCCAAAGAAGGAAAAGACCCTAGTGATCCCTCTAGTTACAGATCTATTTCGTTGACCACCTGCTTGAGTAAGGTCCTCGAATCTATAATCAATTATAGATTAATACATGTACTAGAAACAAGAGGATTTTACAGCCAGCATCAAGAGGGATTCCGCAGATATCGTTCCACGTTGGATCAGATGAGCCGTCTCGAGGTCTATGTGCAAAACGCATTTATGCGTACAGAGCATGTGCTGGCCGTGTTCTTCGATCTTGAGAAGGCTTACGATACCACGTGGAAATATGCGATTCTGCGGAAGTGTCACGAATGGGGGTTGAGAGGGAAACTGCCGAGGTTCCTCCGTGGCTTTTTAGAGTCACGCAGGTTCCGAGTGCGACTGGGGTCGGTCCTTTCGGACTCACATTTTCTTGAGAATGGAATACCTCAAGGGTCGGTACTGAGTGTCACATTATTCACGATGGCGGTTAATTGTCTAGCCGAAGTTGTAGGTGACCCTCTCCAAGTATCTTTATATGTTGATGACCTCGCACTTTATTTTTCAGGGGCTGATCTCTGCGAGGTCAAAGAAACCTTACAACAGGCAATAGACAGAGTGGCTGATGAGGCTTCTAGGAATGGATTTAAATTCTCTAGGACAAAGACGGTGTGCCTACACTTTTGCCGGTTGAGGCATGAGCATAGCCCCCCATTTTGTTTCTGGATGGCACACCAATTCAATATAAGGAAAGCATCCGATTCCTGGGCCTCATATTCGATACTAAGTTAACCTGGCAGAATCATATAGACTATACATGAAGAAAGCAAGGGAGAACCCTCGATATTTTAAAATTTCTTGGAGCTATAAATGGGGTGCGGAGCGGGAGATCTTAAAGCGTATCTTTATCGCACTTACTCGCTCCAAACTGGAATATGGAGCGCCAATATATAGCTCAGTGCGCAAGTCACGCCTGAAGTTATTAGATAGAATTTACAATGAAGGTATTAGATTATTCACAGGCGCCTTCCGAACCAATCCTTTACAGAGCCTCTATATCTAGAGTCGGGGATGCTACCACCTCAGCTTAGAAGAGAACAGCTTACCCTGACCTACATCGCCGGAATGTGGGGAAAGCGGTTTCATCCGTTATTTCACACCAGGTCCGAGCTCTAGAAACGTTAGAAGCGGAAGGAATTGAGTTTGGGCCAGTGGAGGGTTGGGGCTTTGCTCTTACACCTCCCTGGTAATTACCTTCCGCGAGCGTTCGCATGGACCTGGCAATATACAAAAAAGAAGAAACACCATCCGTCGTCTATAGACAAAACTTGTTACAACTATTAAACTTCTATAACGATTTCCGACCTAACTTTACAGATGGGTCGAAGATAGGCGACGGCGTGGGTAGCGCCGTGTACACGGAGGGAGTTACCCTGAATTGGACACTCCCTCAGTATGCAACCGTGTACACAGCAGAGATGTTTGCAATTTGCCAGGCCATAAACTTGATAAAAGAAAAAAGATATAATAAGTCACTAATATTGGCGGACTCATAAGCGTATTAATGGCTCTCCGGGATAAATTCTCGACAGACCCAATGGTCATAAAGTTATACAATTTGCTGTTTCAACTAAGCGCACATGGTCAAAGGGTGACGTTCGCCTGGGTGCCGGGCCACATTGGTGTGTTCGGTAACGAAAAGGCGGACGAGGCAGCCAAACGAGCTGCCTCTACTTATACCGAAGTTGTCACACCTGTGCGTCCCACTGACTTACAAATTTTCATGAAAAATGTTATAAATAAAAAATGGCAAAGTCAGTGGGACAGAACAAATGAAAAATTAAAAGAAATATGTGCGAAATGCTACAGTCGAGAACTACCCGCGGCATGAATCAGTTATACTTACGAGGCTAAGGATTGGTCACACATATTGGTGAAAGAAGACCGAGGTGCCCTCGATGCCGAGAAAGGCTGACGGTGGCACATGTGTTGGTAGGATGTCAGGCTCTGCGTACACAAAGGGAAGAAGCAGGCCTGCCATATGACAAGCGCGCTATTTTACACGAGGTTCTCCTTACACAAGGAGGCTATTTACTTATTTAAGATCTATAAATGTATATAATAGAATTTAGGTTAGTACTTAGATTAAGTGAATCTGGGTGAAGGAATATTGAGTACTTCACCCAATTAGGTTAGTTTATTTATTATAAAGGGGAAAGGAATATCGAGTACTTTCCCCTTGTGTGAATACATAGTATGAATGAATCATTAGCATGAATGTATTTATTTAAGAAAATGTATTTATAAGTGTGAATGTATTTTATTGGTCTGAATGTAATTATTGGCGAGAAAGTATTTATTAGCATGAATGTTTTTCTTTTAGTAGTATGAAAGTATTTATTGGCGAGAGTGCTAGCATGAATGTTTAGAGTAGGTTTTCTTTTATCAGGGGTTGAAAGAAAATTTATAAAAGTATTTCAACCCCATAGCTTTAAGTTAGACTTAATTTTGATCATTTTAAGATGTGCAGGAACATTAGTTTAAAGTACTGCACATCCAGTTGTACAGTAAATAGCCTCTTCCACGATATTATTGTATTACAATTAATTATTAATTAAAGATAGCAATTTATTTTGTAAATAATACTCTTAATAAACACCTTTATTATATATAGCTTAATGAATAAATAGTAATTTTTGTTACATTAGAGTCGACCCCAGTTATTAATAAAATTGATTAAAAGTTATTAATAAAATAAGGGATGGCATAAACAATAAAACCACACTCCTCGTCGTCGACTAGATCGATGATATAAGAGGGGATGTGTGGGTAGATCCTCAAATACCTGTGGCTCCACCCTGCCTTGCTGAGCAAGGTGTTGTGTGTGGAAGCCACACAGGTTAACCTGTGCCATCGCAGCTCGAGTGGCCATAGAACGAGAAAGCATAAACGAGTGGAGGCGCTAATGACCATGGCAGTCGATGCGCCGAAAAAAAAAAATAATAATATTATAATAATAATAATAATAATAGCCATTTATTGTTTTAGTTCACAAATTGTACTTCTTCTTTTTTTTTGCACAATTATAATACCGGCTTTAAGCCATGGCGCCTTTAAAGGTTTGAGTGCTGTTAGAAATCTACTTAAATATGTCAAATAGAAATTTTTTTTTTAATTTAAGGCGCTTCAACATCTATGGTCATTAGCGCCTGGAGCCTTCTCAGTGTACTGCCGGCCTCCGGACAGTGTTCCATCACCGAAAAGTCTAATTTCAGTTATTTTATTGGTTTACTTCCCCGTATTAACTAGGTATTAACAATTTGTAAGAACCTTAAAGCCACCTATATATATTTATTTATTTAATTATTTAACGGATAATACATCCTTAAATGTTTACATGCATATAGACTGCCAGAAATGAATATATACATATATTAGTAAAATAAACATTAGTTATATAAAAATATTTTACTTAAAAAGAATTACTGTGTAGCTAGACATAAAATAGCTTTTTTTATAAAACTGTTCTGATTGGTAGAAAAGACATCCAAATCCTTACCAAGAGAATTGAACAACCTTAATGCTCTAAGGATACAAGAATGATAACTATAGCTATTTTTGTAAAATGATGCATGAAATAATGAGGTATTGCGAACTTTTTTAGATGGCGCACAAAAAAAGAGGTAGCTGGAACCAAATTTTTTACAATCAATTCTATTGCTTAAAATATCATAAATTAACATTAAATCATTAAGTTGTCTTCGAACTTTACAAGAATTTAAATTTAAGGATTTTAATATTGCATTTTTCTTATATTGTATAGAGTGGCGATTAGTTCTATAATGGACTAGCTTAAGAAATTTATTTTGTATGCTTTCAATCATGTTATATTTGTTATACTGTGGTGACCACACTGGGGTACAAAATTCTAATGCAGATCTGACCAGTGCAGTAAATAAAATCTTGTAGGAGTTTCAATTTTGAAATTTTATGGTATTACGATTTACAAAACCAAGCATTCTATATGCCTTAGATACGATATTAAAGACCTGGGTATTGAAAGATAACCTACTATCAAACAGAACTCCCAGGTCTCTGACAGTGACAGTTCTATTTAAGGCAGACATTGATATTATACATAAAAGAAATGGGCGAATAACTTGTGGTAAAGCCACTCACAGAACATTTATTTACAGTTATAGATAGTAAGTTACTGTCACACTATCGAGAAAAGCATTGTAAATTATTTTGTAGCACCATGGCATCATTTAAATTATTTACAGGAGCAAATAACTTCAAGTCATCAGCAAACAGTAAAACATGAACATTGGCTAGATTATCTACAAGATCGTTAATGTATAAAATGAAAAGAAGTGGTCCTAGATGCGACCCTTGGGGAACGCCAGATGTGGGTATAAATTTTTTGATAAAAAGTTTATTTTAACATGTAACACTCTATTGGATAAATAACTCTCAAACCATAACAATAAATTTCCAGACACGCCATAAGCAACCAATTTAGCTAAAAGAATTTTATGACATACCTTGTCAAACGCATTCGCCAGATCCGTGTAAACAGCATCTATTCACCTGTTTCACTCCAGACTCAAATAAATCAACGATACAATTTTCGTAAGTTATCAGGTAAGGACCATCGGAGCGCCCACTGATAAATCCATGTTGATATGGTGATATTAAAGATGATAATTGAGGAGATATATGTAACATTAAAATTTTTTCAAAAACTTTCGAATAAACTGACATTTTAGACACAAAAATATTAAATAAACATTAAATAGCAAACTAATTTAGTTAAAAACTAATGATGAAGAAAACTAATGATGATAGGAGACAAGTTAATTAACATATCTGCAATCCCTCCCAACAAAATATTAATGTAAAACATTGTTTAAATTGAGTGTGAGCCACATAATGTAAACAAGATATTTTAACTTATCTTTTATTATTTGACATTATTTAATAAAAAAAAGGTGATTATATGAAAATAGACAAATAAATTGACATATCTAAAACACAACATTAAGGAAATCATTATATATAGCAAACTAATTGAGTTAAAACTAATGATGATTGAATAAGGCAATAAAACCTTCCACCAAACAATTTATAACATAGATTGAATGTGAGTCACATAATGTAAAACAAGGTATTTTAACTTATCTTTTATTATTTGACATTATTTAACAACAATTATAGGTGATTATAGGGCATTTAACATATCTTTTAATAATTGACATTAATATAGACAATTGAAATGGTGATTATGTGGGTTAATTGATATATCTACACAATAAACATTATTAGCAAATAAGATTGATGTGGCTGGGAGAACAAAAAATAAATAAGTTACAAAACAACATGATATAAATAGCAAACTAATGGGTAATTATGTGAGAATAAGATGAAAATAATATAAATTGTCATATTAATGTATTAAACAACATCTTAAGACATAAAAATGTTAAAACAGTTGCAAACTAATGGTGAATATGTGGCAATAAAACAAGTAAAAATTGATAAATGGCAAACTATGTGGGTGAAAATAAAACAAAATTGACATAGTAATGTATTTATTATTCATCTTAAGACATAAAAATGTTAAAACAGTTACAAACTAATGGTAAAACAAGTAAAAAAATTGATAAATAGCTATGTGGGTGAAAATAAAACAAAATTGACATATTAATGTATTTATTACTCATCTTCTATATTCTCACATAATTACCCATTAGTTTGCTTGTTGTTTTGTAACTTATTTATTTTTTGTTCTCCCACCCACTGCTAATAATGTTTATTATGTAGATATATCAATTACCTTACATAATCACCATTTCAATTGTCTATATTAATGTCAATTATTAAAAGATATGTTAAATGCCCTATAATTGTTGTTAACTAATGTGAAATAATAAAAGATAAGTTAAAATACCTTGTTTTACATTATGTGACTCTCACACTCAATCTATGTTATAAATTGTTTGGTGGAAGGTTTTATTGCCTTATTCAATCATCATTAGTTTTAACTCAATTAGTTTGCTATATATAATGATTTCCTTAATGTTGTGTTTTAGATATGTCAATTTATTTGTCTATTCTCATATAATCACCTTTTTTTTATTAAATAATGTCAAATAATAAAAGATAAGTTAAAATACCTTGTTTTACATTATGTGGCTCACACTCAATTTAAACAATGTTTTACATTAATATTTTGTTGGGAGGGATTGCAGATATGTTAATTATTAACTTGTCTCCTATCATCATTAGTTTTCTTCATCATTAGTTTTTAACTTAATTAGTTTGCTATATAATGTTTTTTAATATTTTAGTGTCTAAAATGTTGTGTTTTAAATATGTAAATCAACTTGTATTATTGTTACTTTATTCTTACAACCAATATATTTGTTAGACGTTTTGAATCAACATAGCCGTATCAGACATTAAATGTTGTTAAATAAAACCGATTAATAAAGGATATGCCATTTAAATTATTTCTTTACCTCCCAAGGGTCACATACTTATATATGATGATTTACTGGTATGAACTAAGTGACCGCTTTGGTCTAGTGGGTTGCATTACCGCCTTCTAACCCAACAATTAAGGTTCGATTCCAGGTAAAACAACTTTTTTTATTTCATTTTATTTAATTATTTATAATTTATTTATATCTATAATTTGTAATTTAATAGTCTTCGAATTGAATGATGTGATGACGTCATCTTTGAATTAAGCTCATTGATTTGGATGAGTTCTTAAATTAAGGTCATCGATTTGGATGATGGCAGCAGCGCTCTTGCAACCCCCAAGACTAGTAACATAGCCCCTGTGCCAGAAACCCCCTAACTACCCTACTTACGAAAACAATTTATAACATTGTTTAAACATATATATTAGCAATACAGGAAATTAGATTGAGTGTGAGTCACATAATGGTGATTCTTTGTGTTGGAAGAAGGTAACAAAAAATAAACAACTTAATTGATATATCTTTAATTATTCTACATATGTACATAAACACCACAGGTATGTTAAATATATTAATGTTATTAAATACCCGAAGCAAAATAGTCTAACAAAATACATTGGTTTTATGTGGGGGCCAAGTATATTAACATATCTTTATGCGCATAAAAAACTTTTGATACAATTACTTAACTTTTATTCAAAAAGAAATTAGCTCATAGATTTTATAAAATATAGGCTCTATTAAGGATTATGAATATTTCTCTAAATTGCGTAGTCAATATAAAAAAAAAATTTAATTCAGATTATTCTGAGTATGTTACATCAATTGAAAATTCATTGTGTATGATATGAAACAGTTTTGGTTTTATATTAATCGTTACAAATCTCATAATAATATTCCTAATTCTTGTTT
This sequence comes from Triatoma infestans, assembly GCA_011037195.1. Lineage (NCBI taxonomy): Eukaryota > Metazoa > Arthropoda > Insecta > Hemiptera > Reduviidae > Triatoma > Triatoma infestans. The sequence goes on from JAAEAF010000084.1 coordinate 279,280, forward strand.
TCTTGAATATGAATCAGCTTGTAATGATGCTAATATTTGTAATCTATTTGTTAAATATTTTAGTAGAGTGTATGAAAGCGGTGTGTTGGATGTTGTTCCCATCTTTCAGTTTGATAATTTTATCAATCTACATCAATGTGATCTAACAGTTGATGAAGTTCTAAGTATTTTAAATGATCTAGAAGTAGGGTAGTTAGGGGGTTTCTGGCCCACGGGCTATGATCTCTCTGACGTCATCACCCAAATCGATGAGCTTAATTCAAAGATGACGCCGATGACCCTAAATAATATCCAAATCGATGACTATTAATTGGATGACGTCACCGATGACCTTAATTATCATCCAAATCGATGACTATTAAATTATAAATATATAAATAAATTAAATTATAAATATAAATAAATTAAATTATAAATAATTAAATAAAATGAAATAATAAAGTTGATTTACCTGGAATCGAACCTCAAGTGTTGAGTCAGGAAGTTGATCACGCTAACCACTAGACCACAGGGTCAATTAGTTCTTAGTAGTAAATTGTCATATATAAGTGTGCGACCTTGTAGAATGGGGATAAGCTAAAGAAAAATAAAAACAAGGTATTTTGACATATCTTTTATTATTCTATTTGACACATTATATATATAGCAAACTAATTGAGGTATTAAAGCTAATGGCAATTATGTGAGAATAAGTAAGGTAAAAAAGTAGAGTATTATTCTGCACACAAATATTTAACACTATTTTAAACATACAAAATATTAAGAAAGAGTAAACTGCTGGTGGTGGGGGTAAAAATAAAACAGTTAATTTTACATATCTTTTAAGTTGGCATTATATTTTAAACTAAAACGTTATATATAATGGCACTGAGTTAAAAACTAATGGTGATTGAATAAGGTAAAAAATAGACAAGTTAATTGACATATCTGCAATAAAAAAAAACTCCCACACAAAATATTAATCTAATTACGAAAACAATTTATAACATTGTTTAAACATATATATTAGCAATACAGGAAACTAGATTGAGTGTGAGTCACATAATGGTGATTCTTTGTGTTGGAATAAGGTAAGAAAAAATAAACAACTTAATTGATATATCTTTAATTATTCTACATATGTACATAAACACCACAGGGATGTTAAATATATTAATGTTATTAAATACCCGAAGCAAAAAAGTCTAACAAAATACATTAAGGGTAAGTGGCTAGGAGGAGACCCTCTGATTCTCTTCGGAGCTCAGGGAACCGACTAGTTCGCTATCCAGAAGTGGATATTCTGACGAACGTGCAAGCTAGAGCGCTTGGCAAAGTTCCATTATGCCTCGACGGCTGCACCAGTAGGCTAGAATAGTTCCCGAATCCGCTTTGCGGTGGCTGGATGCGGTACAATCAGGCAGGTGCATAGGATGATGGGTTTTTTAATGAAGAAATTTATAAAAACATAATGTCTAATAATATATTAAGGAAGCTTCTAGAAAAAAATCCCAGTCAACTATTTATAAACGAATTGTAGATCTAGAAGAAGACAAACCATATCCCATTGCTTCTCAAGGTGGAAATTGTTGCACTGTTTTTTGTTTAATACTTGCATGTTTTTGTATTTCTTACTTTTTTGTTTAATATTAGTTTGTTTTAAAACTAGTATGTTTTTTTGTTTTTTTATGTTTTAATACTTTTTCTGTATTGTTCTGTTTTATGTGTTTGTGTGTATGTGTGTGTATGGATGTATCTATATATATATATATATATATATATATATACCACCTAATTTAACAAAAAGCACCTGACATAAAGGTTCATAGATTAAGGAGTCCGTATCAGTGTATATAAGTTTCAAACGCTCTGGGCCATATTTGCGCAGCATTACGTCATAGTGAAATCCCAAAACGATCGTCTTCGAAATTTCCAGTATCGATAATCCGACGTATGTCGCCTTGTTGAAGAATATCCTGGTTTTCGCCATCTGCACCCCAACTAAATTTTCACCATAAATTGTCCTGTCCAGAAAATTTGGTTTTGCGATCAATTTCATCAGTCTTCTTTCATTATTTACAAGCTCAAAGTTCATCCGTTTGCGCACATTTTCCATGGTCTTTCCAAAGTTGGCATTGTTGTTCAGTTTGTATTGGTTTTTTTCAAAGTTGTTGGTTGCCTTCTTGCGCATATCCGTGTTTAATTTAATATAAGGTAGAAGCCAGGGGGATTGCTTAAACTGAATTGCTCGGTGAATCTTCACCAATTGCAGTCCATGGTCGAGAGCCTGTTTGAGAGCGATGTAATGGACGACATATCTCTCCCGTTTGCCCAGATGAGGTATTCATTTTTTTATGTTTCCATCGCTGTTGGGCGGTACAATTGATTCTGCTAGGAATGGGAGATCGTTGTGGAGGTTGTGATGTTCGGGATATTCTATATCCACCTCCAATATGTAGCCATATTCAGAATCGTCCGGGATGTTTTGAACTTGTATTTCTCCAGGTCGCTCAGCCCACTTGAAGCCTCCGTAATGTAGAAATCTGCTCTGAGCATCGCCATATAAGTTGTTGGCATCGTAATACATTATATATGTAGATTTCTATGATGGGTTGCAACCTGACATATACTTATTATTTGCTTTTGCATACCTGAGAGATGCTTGGCAGATGCCTCCTCTTATTCCTCGTTCAACCATTAATATCATGTCGTAGTCTAGTAGAAGTTCCAATTTGACGCCAGTTAAACATAGCATTGCATCCCACGCCATTCCTGGTGCTGTGAAATAATGTGCTGGGTCGAGTTTATGTACGTTCATGGTCACTTGACGGAAGTTTTCAAAAACATTAGCCAGCAGCAATACATCTGTTTTTAGATAAATGTCGCTATATTCTCCTAACGTGGAGCAATTAAATTCCTTCCATACGGTGGTGGCGTGGTTATAATCCTCTTCATCGATGTTGCTGTCTGTTAATTTGTTGTAAAATGCTTCCTTCGGTGGTAAAACGTCGTCGTCCAATCTTTCCCAAGTATTAACATAATCATATGGGAATACGCCTTTTCTTAACACAAGTGGTAGCTGCACTTCATTGAAAAATTTCGCCGTTTCTGTAAAGCTGCTTTTTTGGTAGATTGTAGGCTAATTGACTCAGACTCTCAGCCATGAATCTGAATGAGTCAATGAAGCGAAATTGCATCCCATTTATGTATTTGGTGAATGAGATAAAATTTTCCTCTGTATGGGGTATTACATTAATTCTACCAGCTCGCTTTCCCAATTCCTTTATGATGAAGAGTGCGTCATATCTGCTCAGATTATGTATGATGACTGGAACGTGGCTAAATGTCTTGCAGCGTAAGTTGCATTTATTACATGCAGGTCCTCTATACTTGCCTGAAATATGGCAGTGAGCGTGTACCTTACGATTGTGTTCTTCAAAACTTCGTTTACAGAGATAGCAGATCTTGGCCGCCTTCCATTCTCTCTCCTCCAATTCATCAATCACCATTTCTTCATTTCTGTTCATAATCATCTTAATTGGAGTTGATATCCTATCCAAATAGTCTAGGAAATATTCGGCGGCACTCTTTCCTCTGTACAAGTATGGTTTTGTAAGAGGCCAAAGATGTTCTATTTCAGCAGCAGGTTTAACATAGGCGCAAAAGGAAAATGGTGTGTGTTCTTGATAGGCTGTTGTGTATGAGCTTTGAGGCGTTGGTTCACATGTATCAATTTGATTTAAAATACACTCAAAATCAGCATAAATTACAAAATTTACTCTCACCTGGCGTTCGACGTTTTTGAATTCAATAAAAGGTTCATCAGTTGGAAGTTTAACAGCTGCTGGGGCGTTTTCGTTGCAATATATCTTGTGTTCTTTCAGTTTTTCTTCTGCTGTTTTCCCATAACGTCCGTCAAAATGAGTAAAGCACCGTTTACACAATTGTATTGCCTTCTTGTGCGCAGTTTTTTGCATATGTACCAATTTATTAAAGTTCTTAATATATGCATAATGTTGTGTTTCTCCATCTTCTAAGAGTAATAGATCACGATGGTCTGGTAGTTCTTCTTTCACAACCTTCAGCGGATAAACGGCATCATTTTCAACCAATCCAAATACATTAATTGATATGTTGTTAACCTTTTCAAACCTTCTGATCTCATTAAGCGGTGTAGGAAACGAGATGCAGGAAGAATCATATCTGTGGGTGAGTTCTTGATATTTAGCGATGCGTTGAGGATTCCTTTGAATTAATTTTGCCAGCACTGCATATTTAAAACATTCTTCATCTTGATTTTGTGGATTTATGCAGGCCTTCTTAGCTGCAATAACGCTGGGGAGTTTTATATAAGTTGATCCGCCCAGCGGTTTGTACATATTTATTCTTAACCACTCCGTCAATTCCAACCAGCTGCCATCCACTTTTCTCCAGCTGGGCTTCTTCCATCTCATTGGCTAGTTTCTTGAATGCCTGTTCGAGAAACTCATCGAGGTTAGTATTCCTGTAAACAGCCTTATTTCGGGTCTTAAAGGCCCGGTCGCTGTGCTCTCCAATTGTATTTTCAAACAAGCATTCCACTAATATATTAACCTTCAATGCATGTTTTTCCTCTAATTGAAGTTTAATTAGTTCATGAAGACGGCTTTTAATAGATTGCAGAAACGTAGGTAGATCTTCAAATTCAGTTGACTGTAGAAAATATGATTTGACCCTACCTTGACATGCCGTTTCATATTCCTCTGATGCGTGTTTTAGAAGGTGTTCCTTGGTTGGTTCTACGCCATCATAACGTGCAATCTTGCGAGGTGGTTCTTCAATGCAGAGTGTTTCATGTCGTTTTCCATTATACCTGTTCGGAAATGACTTTTTGCACACTTTACAGGTATAATCTGCACTGCCATCGCAGTATTTTTGGTGGCGATAGAGGTTGGTCTTAAAAGAGAACGCCTTTCCACATTTATTGCAGGCCATTTCTTCTGATGTTGTCCTTAGAGATGCCATTTCTTCTGATGTTGTCCTTGTAGCTTCTGGAGAGCGATGTTCACGTGTAGGAAGTCACACGAAGACTGAATTAGTGCCGACCCACACCTGCTTATATACCCTGCGCCAGAGAGAGGTTGAAATGTGTCCTTATTTGCAGTTTTAGCGCCTTTTCTCAGTGGTGACACTGTGATGAGTCATTTCCTGGCGACTTGGTGGCGGCACTGTGATGAATCATTTCCCACCAACTTGTTAATTAACTGGCCAACTAGAATCAATTTTTTACGATTCTTGTACTTCAGCCGCCTCTATGTGACAAATTACGTTTATTTCTAAGGTAAGTGCATTTCGATACTGTAAGTTACATATGGAGGGGGATAAAAGGTAATTTTCATATTGATTTAAAATATGTGTAAATATAATAATTTAAACGTTTGGTTAACTATTCTGCACGTAAAACGTTTCTTATACTTCAGCCACCTCTATGTGACTAATTACGTTTATTTCTAAGGTAAGTGAATTTCGATTTGTATTATTTTTTCACCCACATAATTGCCCTTAGTATGCTATATTGATTTTTTAATATTATTTGTGCCTAAGAAAATGCTGTGTTTTTAGATATGTCATTTTGTATTATTTGAACCTAAGAAAATGCTGTGTTTGCGAGGTTTGCAGATTTTTTTACCTTATTCAATCACCATGGGTTTTTTAACTCAATGCTATTATTTATAACGTTTTAGTTTGAAATGTAACACCAACTTAAAAGGTATGTAAAATTATGTTGTTTTTACCCCCACCTAATCAATCTTAATATTTTGTATGTTTAAAATGGTACGTTAAGTAATTGTATCAAAAGTTTTTTATGCGCATAAAGATATGTTAATATACTTGGCCCCCACATAAATCCACATATTTTGTTATAATATCCAATGTATTTTGTTAGACTTTTTTGCTTCGGGTATTTAATAACATTATATATTTAACATACCTGTGGTGTTTATGTACATATGTAGAATAATTAAAGATATATCAATTAAGTTGTTTATTTTTTGTTACCTTCTTCCAACACAAAGAATCACCATTATGTGACTCACACTCAATCTAGTTTCCTGTATTGCTAATATATATGTTTAAACAATGTTATAAATTGTTTTCGTAATTAGATTAATATTTTGTGTGGGAGTTTTTTTTTATTGCAGATATGTCAATTAACTTGTCTATTTTTTACCTTATTCAATCACCATTAGTTTCTAACTCAATGCCATCCATTATATATAACGTTTTAGTTTAAAATGTAATGCCAACTTAAAAGATATGTAAAATTAACTGTTTTATTTTTACCCCCACCACCAGCAGTTTACTCTTTCTTGATATTTTGTATGTTTAAAATAGGTTAAATATTTGTGTGCAGAATAATATTCTACTTTTTTACCTTATTTATTCTCACATAATTGCCATTAGCTTTAATACCTCAATTAGTTTGCTATTATTATAATAGCAATTATAATTGATTAATAATCAATTAGTTTGATATTAATCTAATGGTTATTGTACTCTAAAAGGCGGGAGTTGGCCAGAAGTGGTTGTTGTGACTGTTGAAAAGCTGCTGACAAATGCGTGGGTGATAAATAAATAATCAAAACTGCAGAAAGTGTTAAAATAAATACTTTCTCTTACGCTACAATAGGATGTATTGCAAATTCATGAAATTGCAATTTCTCCAGAAATACTTATTTTGAGTCCTTGAATGTGAAAAAAATGTTTTTAGGGAATGGCCCTTATTTTGTTTTGCATTCGCTTAAAGGCCCACCCATAAAACCCATAAATGAAATTTTGTAAGCATAAATTACAAAAAAATTCGATTAAGCAAGATTTCTAATTTTTATTTTAATTTACAGCTGAAAATGTTTACACAACTTTCCACTTTAACATATTATTTCATTCTTTCACGCTCTTTGGCGCTGATGGGCACAATTTCCTGTTAAGACATTTTTCACAGAGGGGAGCAACTGGTTTACAAATAGTTTGTCCAAAACCTACCAGCAAATGATTGACTTCTTTCCACAGTGATTGTGGCAACCAATCTTCCAGAGCTTTCCGTGTTGACTCTGGAGTTTTCGTTTCCTTAGGTACCCAACGCAATCGGTTCGCTATTCGATGCACATGAGTATCCACACCTGCACAAATAAAACAAACTCACTCTTTTCAGGTAATTAACATAGTTACCACCAAACTTGCTAAAGTAAATGTGATGTATTACCATACTTGAATCCACCTCTATTAAGCTAATTTATACCTGTCATGTCTATTATTATCATCAATCCGCGAAAATCCAACAGTAATTCAAGATCTTTTTTTTTCACGCGAGAAACAGAAGAATATTTTCAATAGTTTTTTAAGAAAAATATGGCTACACGAAGAAGCGCCCACACGACTTGCTCTTCTTATGTCTTTTAATTCAAATTACATATAAAATGACAAATTTTCTTTAAACTCAAATTTTGCATATTATCCTAACATAATTTTGGAGGTGGTGGGGGATAAATACTAACCTCCTAGACTTGGCACATAGAGAAGTGATGATTACATAATGGCTCAGTGAAGCTCTCTAAAAACCAACTACATATAAAATTTGAAATTAACGCCATAAATTCCGCACAAATATCCAAAATAATATTTTTTGTGTGGAAAAGTTTCAAATATAACTCGTTTTTATCTGTGATGTTAGCATACCAAGTTTAAAGCAAATCGTTTAGGTCGTTTTCGAGGAAATTAAAAAAAAAAAAAATTCAATCCTATTCTATAAATTCGCACTTCCCGTTAACAAATTTTCTTCAAATTTGAAATTCTTTCATTGCTTCCATTATGTATTAATATTATGGAGGTAGAAAACCAAAGATTATACTGAAGCGGAACTTTAGAGGAAAGCATAACTGTTCCCCAGAACCCCAAAAACCAATTTCCTGGGAAAATGTTGCAAATAAAAGTGATAGGTATATTCATGTGTGTAGATAGTATACGAATTTCAAACAAAATCGTTGTTGCCATTTTTGAGAAAATTACGAAAAACTGAGAAAAAAAAATTCAGTAAAGTTGCACTTCCGGTTAATGGATTTTGCCTGAAATCTTCGTGTCTAATGAAATGGTAGTGTCTAAACGGAATACCAAGTTTGAGCTTCCTGCAACTTTTCGTTTTTGAGATATTCTGTTGAAACATACCCTCACACACACATACAGAACATAGCAAATGTAATTGACAAATAGTTGAGCATTTTGAGAAAATGGCTGTATAGCAGTAAGCTAATGGTCACAGAAAATGAAAAAAAAAATACAGACCATTGCTATATATTTTTCGGTTCATGGGACCCCAAAGCTTGTATTTCCCGTGAAAACTCGATTTCGAAAATCTGGTACGATCGCAATACTTCCTCTTACATAAATTTTTTATCATCTAATATATCGGGATTTCTATATACCACCATAGTATTCCTTTGAAAGAGTCCCTCTTCCGCAGACATAACATCAGTTGGGGACGTAGTCATGGGGTACCCCCCCCGGCCGATAAAAAAAGTTTATGCTATTTCCGAGTCATTGCCAGAGTGGACGTAACTACTAGCATTAAGTTTCTCAAGAAGCATGGAATACGATGAGAGAGAAGAGAGAGGAATCAAATTTTGAAATAATAAATAAGCTGTTGGTTAATAAATATCTTTAGTGATATCATTTCTCTGACGATTATTATATATTTGAAGATATCGAATGAAGAATTTTTTTAGAAACAAAATTAGCTTTTATTTGAGACTATTTCAATGGATTCTTTTTGCACTTGACATTAGATAAATCTGACTGCGATTCTTTCCTCATGATACTGGAATGGTCAGTACTTCTGTGGGCACCTACTGAATGAGCATTAGACCATAGCTCATCCAGTATATTAATTTCTATCTTCTCTAGACAATCTTGTAAAATAGGGCACCCTGTTTCATCATCACTTCCTCAATGGTCAACTCATAACATCATCAATGGTAATGCAACAATATCCCACACTATATGCTTCACAACAATTACTTTTGAGTCTTTTCTGTGAACTAAAAGAATTCTAATGAGATCTATTAGAAAATCTAGATGAATTATAAAGATGCATTAAAACTAAATCAGAAGATTTTTCTTGTTGGCCGTTAGTTGTAATATGAAAACAATAATTAGTTGGCTTCTCGACCAATTGATGGTAAAAAAAAAAAGAAAAAAAAAAGTAAATTTTGTAATCGTTTTTTATTATGACAGTTCGACGTTTCGAACTTCCCAACCTCACCATAGGCTTCACCACTTCAAACAAACTGTACAATATCTACTCCAAACTTAAAGATCCCATTCCCATAACCAATAAAACACACACGGTCTATAACTTGAAATGCTCTACTCCCAATTGCAATGCTTCCTATGTGGGAGAAAGTTCACAATACTTACATAAAAGACTCAAACAGCACAAATACGACATTACTTCTAAGAAAATAGACAGTACAGCACTTTCCAAGCACGCTCTATCCTTGAACCACACTTTTGATTTCCTTAATCCTTCTATCCTCGCTACCCAGCCCAATTACACCAAGCGACTCCTTACTGAGTCCATACACATCCACCTCCAACCTAACCCTGTTAATCATAAAAAAGACAAAGACCTAATTTCTTCCCACTACAATTATATCCTCTGTTCACTTAAAAAATCCTGAAGGGGGGAAAAAATAAATAAATAAATTAAAAAATAAAAATAAAAATAAATAAATCAATAAAATAAATTTAAAAAAAAGCAAATCTTCTATCCGCTCTCCATACATTACTTTCTCCACACATAACGGTACTTACATAACGGTCCCCCCTTCTCCTGGCCTTCTGCATTACAACATACACCCTTTCATTACAGACTTAGCATTACTACTGTAATCTCACCTATGTATTTGGTTTTTTGTTTGTGTTTCATGTTATAATTTTGTTTTTTCTATAATTTTGTATTGTATTGTTCCTGAAGAAGACAAACAAAGTTTGTCGAAACGTCGAACTGTCATAATAAAAAATAATTACAAAATTTACTTTTTGTTTTTTTTTACCATCAATTGGTCGAGAAGCCAACTAATAATTGTTTTCATTAAAACTAAATAACAAAACAAACTAGAAGCGACCTACTCCTTGTAAGACATCAATTCAAGATAAATTTTCAATATAAGAATCAATTGTTAAAAGGAACTCTACCCACAATAAATGTAAAGATGACACTTAAATGTAAAAGACACTTCAACATTTTAAAGGTTTGACGAATTTCCTTTTAAATGTTTGAAATGATTTTAAGTAAAATTTACAAAATTCATATCTAATTTAATTTGCTTTTCATCAGACTACCTATAAATTCCACATATATTCGGACAAATAGGTATCCCTCAGTTATTTTAATTATTAACCTTTGTACAAAATCCTCAAAATCGAAGGGGAGGAGAATGAATGGGCAAGTTTCCAATCAGAGAAAATAGCATATATGACTAGAAAATGGTAAGTATCCCCGTGCTCATTCAAAAATTGCATACACATTAAGTAGCACAATTTATATAATCAATATTGATTACGAAAGCTGATGAATTAAGCGTGAGGACTGCCCACGAATTTTAAAAATATATTGTATCATGACCAGACTATTATTATTAACATTGCGATCCAAATTTTTAACAATGGATACAGGATGATTGACATGCACACATAAATTATCCTTCTGACAGTTACAATAGATGTGAGAAGTTCTTGCGACTGGCAATAAGATTTTGCAAAGTTTATAGAGGAAGGAATGAACCCTGGCCATCCTAGCCATTCTCCAAACCATGAAATTTTCTTTATTTCGTATAACTTTCAGACAAATACCTCGGTTCCTACGTGTCAAAGCTAAAAACCGGTCTCTACACTGTTTATTCATATCTAAGTGTTATTTATTGAAACAGCAATATATTATTCGTATTTGGTAGAAAAGCTATATATAGAAACTGTTAAAATGATGGATCAGTCCTTACCAATTCCTGAAACTATACCCCAGCCAATGTTCATAGCAAGATGTGCCATCTTAGGACCTACTCCTGGCAAATTGCACAACTCCTCCACTGAATTTGGAATGTCTCCTTGGTAAGCAGTCCTCAAAATTTCTGTTGTCTTTTTTATGTAAACAACCTTACGCTAAAGAAGAAGATTTAATATTACTACAGCTTCAAAAACAATAATTTCTGAAATTTTAATCTTAAGTGATACTTTCTTTTTCTTGTTACTAACATTTTAGTTTCGGATATTCATCCGACTTTGGAGCTGTTTGCTAAGCTGTGAAAATATAGCAAACAAACGGTTTCTTCTAGAAAAATAAGCGAGTTAAGATGAAGAACATCTCAGAACTTGTCCAGCGCGTGACTCAATCATCTCATAACTTCTCAATAATTACATTAACAAAATTTCCTTCCGCAAATAATGGTATAAATTACAAATCTGCCAGGAAAATAATTTTTAGGGAACTAATGATTAACATGACATTGTTTTCCAAAATAAAATTACAAAACGAAAAGTCGAATGAAGTCCACAAACAATGATGTCTGTTTTGTTCCCCTGGGGTAGCACGAAGTTTTAATTCACACATCTGCATTATTTTGTTATAATATTAACAAATTCCAGTTATAATAATTTTCAGTTAGTGAAATTTGTAGCTTGGTAATATCCATAATAATAAATCAATCAAAGAAAACTATTTAAGAAGCGGAAAGAGAAGGCGTGTTTTACACCAGATTTTAACTAGCAAATTCCTTTCTCATGCCATCTCTATCTCTCCTTTAAATAATAATAATTTTTAATTGCTTTCGGGGAGAGCCCATACAAATAGAGTGGTATCAAATACATTAAAAGAAAAATAAGTTAACAGACAAACCACAACAAAAATACAATAGCAAACTGCTTGAAATAAAATATTTAAAAGCCATTTCTTAAACTTCAAAAATAAATTTGTAAAGTATTTACTTAGACAATAGTAAACAAAAATAAAGATGACGGAAATTGTAATTAGAACAGAAAAATATTTATTTTATAAAAGTTATTATTAAGCTTCTTTCTGATCTCCTATTTATTGATGTTTATAACCACGCATTTTATTTTATTATTTAGACATCATTCATTCATTCATACAGCAGAAAAGATCGAACTTTTAATGAGTTCAAACAGGATTATTTGTTTTATTTTGAGTTCATCACAAGATGATAAGTTATTAATTAATGGATCTGTTGTTAAACTGTTAACATAGGGTATGTAATAGTTATGGAAAGGGGCATATATTGCACAAGTTTCAATAAAATGGTGAAGGTCCTCAACCACGCGACTATTGCATATTTGACAGAGCTCTTTAGGATTTATAATATATACTACATTGTTATAGGTGAGTTTTAATTGATACTGACTTGATAATCTGAGCTGAACCAAAATTTTTTATAACGTTAAATGGTATAAAGCTACATAAATGTGAAGGTAATAAACTAGCTTGTTTAGTAGTAAACATCACTTTATATAATAAGTTATAACTACCGGAGTTGAGCATATCAATGTCATTACATTTCAGATAATCAGAATACTTATTTAATATTTTGGGTAGTTGTTTTGAAAATTTATCAGGATCAGGCTCTAATAGTGTATCGTGGCAGTTAATTTTGTAGAGTAGATTGTGAATTTGGGAGTACCAATTATATTTCAGAGAGGGGTGATTTGACTGTTATTGTTTTAATTTAGTGTAACCTACTTTTCGCAATCTATCAGTATTCATAAACAAAATTTTAACAATCCAATTGAATATCAGTTTGAAGATTTTATGGCTTCAGTGTATACTACTGGCCTTTGTTTTCATCCTGATTGTTTCAAATAGCGTTCACTAATCAATACTAATATGTTTACTTTCAAATATATTCTGTTCTGAAATAGAGAATCTGAGTTCGGTAAAGTTATTATTAAGCTCTACCAGAAGGTTGATTTCTCTCTTGGAACATTTCTGGTGGCCGTGACAGGACCTTTTTTTTTTTTAAAGATGGATAGAGCTAAAAGGTCTAGGGTGGCTAACAGAGCTCTTTAACAGATTTAAAGCTTTTTGTTTCAAATTCTAGTGATGTTGAAATTCAAACAGTTTGTTACGGTGCACAATTTCAAGTTCTAGAGCCACAGAGGTGGTAGAAAATTTTCCACCTACTGCCAAAAATGATCCAAAAGCTATAGACAGTTTAAAATCAAGTTTTGTTTGTGAAGAATTCTTAATTCAAGTATATGTGAGATGACTAATCGCTCTCGTTATTCAGAATTCAACTGGAAATCATGATATACCTCTCTCCACTCTTTATGATAGGCTAGAGGGTCATTTAAGATCTTTATAAACACTTGGAGTCACAACTGATAAGTTTCAATATATGCTTTTTCCCCTAACTGAATCATGTATGCCAGAAGATATCCTTAGAGTCTGGCAAAGGAATAACGCTGTGCATAGTACACATGCGGCTGAAGCTAACAATTTAGTAGACTTAATGTCTTTTATGAAATCTGAACTACGGAATGAAGAAAAATTTCATTAATAGTATATGGATTTGGGAATAAGGTTAAACCAAATGATAATTTTAATGCTAGTTAGAAATAAAAATACGTCCTCTAAAAGCAGAATACCTACTGCCGCTGGATTGTTAGTAAACGATAAGGTTAACAAATCTGAAAATAAATCTACTAAATATATAGGATGTGTCTTTTGCAATAAAAATAATAAGCCTTCTGATTGTTATAAAGCCTAGGAAATACCCCTAGAGGAAAAAAAAAAACATTTTAAAGAATAGTAATTGTTGTTTTGTTTGTTTTAAAATGGACGATGCAAAATCAAAGACCGTTTGAAATATATCCTTTGCAGAGGGAGCCATCATCCGGTCAGATGTACCGATAATCTCAAAGCGAAAGCAACTACGCCAACAATCTCTGTCGGAGAACCAGTCATGGCCGATGAAATCTTGGCGAATTTGGGAAGTTTCAGAAACGTATTTCTTCAAACATTGGTTATAAAATTAAGGGTAAAAAAACAATCGTAAAATTCGTGCTATAATTGACACAGGTCAAAATAGCAATTGAAATAAACCTGGCGTGCCTTTAAACCATTATTATTTATATTATTAATATCATCATCAATTGTTACTTGCGCATTTCCAATGACCATATCTCATTTTTCTCGTAGCGACTTAAAAGTTTTAATGAGTTGTTTTTTTACGTTGGTGTTCATAGTGGAAATGATAAAAGTCTTGAATGTGCATCTCTATTTTTCAGCAAAATAATATTTCGAACTCATTTGACCAAAGGTGCCAAAAGTGTTGTAATAACGCTTGCAGCCTCTTGTATACCTTCAAACGATTGAAATTCTGACTTGTATTAGCCGCTTCTTGGGGAATCGCAGTTAATGTCTTATCAACTAGGAAATGTCCATGAGTTAGAGGTACGGGATCGATAGGATCTGAGGATAGTGTGGTAAAAGGACGAGAGTTGAGAACGGCTTCTATTTGACAGAGCACAGTGTACATTTGTTCATAAGTCAAGTGAGCATTATCCACTATTCTTACTAGGTGTCGTTTAGCATTCCTTGCAGGAAGAAGTGCCAATTTATAGAATTGTCGGTGAGATGATTACTAATATTATCATCATTTAACGAAAGTAGTCGTTTATAAATTCTCGTTAATTCAGTGTCCGCACCGACAAGGTTTGTTCCGTCGTTAGACCCCTTGATGCGCTTATTAGACGTTAGTCGTTCGTCTTCATCAGGAAAGAGAGATTTTTGAGCCAGTTTAACTAATGTGGTCAACGAAGTCTTTAATTCGAGTACTGATAAAGTTCCAGTATATTTCACTGTATTTGGTTTGCTTTTGTGTTTGGCTTGGTAGTTTGTGAATCGCAGTACATAAGCTGTTACATTCTTTTGTAACTCGTGAAATATACTGTATTTCTCAAAAACGAAGTCATTGATACAAGTCAGAAACGATTTGGTAAAGTCCTCACAGAATACGTTTTCTTTTTTCTGTTTGATCAGACAAGTTGATTTTAGTGTTAGGTCAAAGAGATTCGTCTTCATATAAGAAATCTGGACATTAAACCACAATCTATTGGACATCTGCTCACAAATCTGTTGGACATCTGCTCCTCTAGATATTATGTCTGCTGGGTTCATTTTGGTTGGAACATGCTTTCACTAACCTCTTACAGAGAGTTCTTGTATCTCCGTAGCACGGTTTGCGACGAATGTCTTCCAATTACTTGGTTTACTGCCAATCCCAGCACAAAACAATTATAGAGTCACACCAGAATACAACATTGTCAATCTTTAAATCAAGAGCTGCTAATGACTTTTCCACTAAATGATTGCACCACATAATTCCAATCGTGGCAACGCAATTGTTTTTAATGATGCTACACGAGATTTAGCACACAAAAGCCTTACTCAATAAGAATTGTCTGGAAGAGTAGTCCTAAGATACAGCATGCACCAAACATGGCTCACTAGCATCGCAGAATCCGTGAAGTTCCACTGCTGTGTATCATTGACTTGATATTTGCCGAGGAATGGAAATAGTATTCAAATCAGCTAAACCTTTACAAAATTTTAACCAATTTGTTCGTATATCCTCTGGAATTGGATCGTCCCAACCCAAGTGACGCCTCCATATTCTCGGTAGAATTAATTTGGCCGTGGCAGTAACGGGCCCTACCAGTCCTAAGGGATCGAATATTTTCGAAATCGCAGAAAAATAGAGCGTTTTGTGATGATATCTCATTACCTAAGTTTAAAGCGTATTTTAATTCATCTGTGTTTGCATTCCAAGAAAGGCCTAGTGTGTTTGTTGAATTATCCAATTTGTCAAATTGCATTAAAAGATCAAGAATATCAGGTGAATTAGATTTCTATTTTTTAAGCGGAAAGCCGCCAGAATTTAATATAGTTGTTATATGCTCCCTCAACTCGATCGCCCTTTCTATTGTATTGGCGCCGGTAAGCAAATCGTCAACACAAAAATCACGTTTGATTATAGAGCACGCGTCTGGATATTTGTTTTGATTATCTACGACGAGCTGAACCAAAGGACGAATGGCCAAAAATGAGGCAGAGGAGGATTGAGAATAAATCTCTTTGTATAGTAGGACCTGCTTTGAGAACATCATTAAGTGATAAATTGGTCCTGGTTTTGCAAGATCCGTCAAATACCACTCTTAGGAGAGTACTTGTACTATTTTCTTTGTATACCCCGTAATGTAGAAGTATATATTTAATTTTTTCCATATTTTCCGGTGAAATAGAATTCATGTGGCCTAAATGTTCGTATTCTTCCAAAAAACTTACGTACAACTGGTTTAACTGAGCATCATTTAATAATCATTTTTCAAAATTGTAGAAATGCCTCAAAGCTGTATTCTCTGGATTTACTAGGAGACTGAGCTTCTCACGAATAGAAAGACGAACTTGAAAGCGACCTGTGTCATCTCTGGAAAAGTTGGTTTTAAAATTCCGTTTCTTCCTTAGTGAGTCCTTTAGGCTTAAAGCATCTTCTAACTGCTAAAATCGTTGTGTATTTGATCATGCAAAATCTCATTTGAAATGGCAAAGTGACAATTTAATTTTGGTTGTATGAAATGAGAAAATTCTGCAGAAACAAACCACCCTAGTTTCGTATTTTGTAGTACGAGGCCGGTTCATGAATGCTGTTTACGCTCGCATAAAATGTCGAAAAATACATTCACACCCAACAAAATATCTATAGGTTCTGACTTATGAAAATTTTCATTCGCCAGGACTAGTTTTTTGGGATGTCTATTTTAGAATAATTAATGCTTATTTGTGGCATATTTTGTGTAATTTGGTTGACAACCAGAAATGTTTGTTTTGTATGGTATTGCTCATCCCTGGAATAGATGGTTGCTTTTGTTTTTCCTTCTACGTTATTTAGTGAACCATTAATGCCCGAGAATTGTTCACTTCACCTATATTTAATGACAATTTTTTCGCTAATTGAAAAGTCATGAAATGTGCCGTTGAGCCTGTGTCTAAAAGACATCTCCAGGGTATGCGATTTCCTTTTGCATCATATATAATTATTCACTGCGGCATTGGGTAATATAGAATGACCCCAATTTGAATTTAGTGTATAATTCTAAAATAAGTTAGTAGCATTAATCGAATCATTAGGGAAATCATTTACTGCGTCATTGCTATTTGAAATTATAGTTTCAGAATTAGGATCATTACTTGTTTCCTCATTATGCAATAATGAATGGTGTTTTTTTATTGCAATGTTTACAGTACGAAGATTTGCAAGATTGAAGAAAATGATTGGGCCTTAAGCAGTTTAAACAA